>BFEA01000065.1:1836227-1858898 GCA_003427395.1 Chara braunii
TCCTCCTCCTCTTCTCCTCCTCCTCTTCTTCTTCCTCTTCTTCTCCTCCTCTTCTCCTCCTCCACTTCTTCTTCTTCTCCTCCTTTCCAACTCCTTCTCGTCGTGCAGTATTTGGTGTGCGGCTGCCACGTCAGCACACACTTTTTTTTCTTTTTTTCTTTTTTTTTTTCTTCTTTTCGTCTTATATTTCTTCTTCTTCTTCTCCTMCGCCTCCTCMCCCTCGTCATCTTCTCCTTCTCCTCCTCCTTCTCCACGCCATATTTCCTTCTTCTTCTTTTCCTCCTCCCCTTCTCATCCTCGCCATCTTTCCTTCTTCTTCTTCTTCTCCTCCTCCTCCTCCTCGCCATCTTTCCTTCTTCTTCTTCTCCTCCTCCTCTTCTCCTCCTCCTCACCATCTTTCCTTCTTCTTCTTCTCCTCCTCCTCCTCTTGTCCTCCTCCTCTTTTCCTCCTCCTCTTCTTCTTCCTCTTCTTCTCCTCCTCTTCTCCTCCTCCTCCTCTTGTCCTCCTCCTCCTCTTCTCCTCTTCCACTTCTTCTTCTTCTCCTCCTTTCCAACTCCTCATCGTGCAGTATTCGACGCGCGGTTGCCACGTCAGCACGCGCTTTTTTTTTTTTTCCTTCTTGTCTTCTTTTCGTCTTCTTCTTCTTCTTGTGGATCACCCAGCATCCTTCTCCCTTCTTCTCCCCAAATGTCGCTCCCTTACCTATCGGATTGACTCGGATCACCTGTGCGTCCTTGTGACCGCCTTCTTGTAATCCCATCCAAAACCCTGCGCATCCCATAATGGGCCAGGTGGCTATACATATCCTCCTTAATGTTATATGATGCCGCTATCACCCCACTTTCCGTGAATCCCCGCTGCACCTGTCTATTTGCAGAGTCCAGTCTCCCAGACTACCTTTTTCCCCCGAATACAACGTACATGCATTGTATTGGAGATGCTCTTCGTACAATTAATCACCCTTTTCTCATCGCATTAGTACAGGATCGAATATTTATCTGTCAGCTTATTAACTAACGCTCGCTCTTCTGGCTCTATCCATATCGCTCATTTTGTACATTGTTTGATGATTTTTTCCTTCTTGGATTGCTCTTGCCATCCCAGACTCTGGTGTCAAGCGGATGAAGATTCGTGGTGGCCGCTGGAATCCTGCAGTGTTGGCAGCATCGAAAGTGGTTGTTGTTTCACTACGGGCGTAGAGTAGAGGAAACAGATGGAAACAGTAGGTTTAGAGGACGAATGATCGACGAGGTGTCTCGTTTATGTGCCACAAGATTAACTGGATTTGTGGTTTCATCATGTCCACGTTCCGCATGTATTCTTATCACCCTTTGGACATGGGCGCATTCTCATCTCCTCGCAGTTTGTTCGCCTTCCCAAACGGGGGGGGCGGGAAGAGGGGGCGATAAATTTTGATAGCCCAATGAAAGCAAGCGGGGTGGTTGGCTGGTGAAACCTGTTCGCTTCTCAATAAGTGAAAGTTTAGGATCAATGTGTATGTTGTTCGGATTCTTCACTATCTGTAAATAGCTTTGCAGATCTCTGGAATGTGCTATTTGTTGTTGGCACCTCTGGATGATTGTTGAGTTCATTCCCTTTCAACCACTGGCTTGTGGTTGAGTTTTGTGTTTTCTGCGAGCAGTTGTGCTCGTTGTGCAACTGATAGTCTCCTGAAGAAGCTACGACTTTTCTTCTCTAGCTTGCGTTTTTGCTGGGGTTTACATCTCTCTCCTTTCCTCTACCTCCCCGACCTTCTTTCTCTCTTTTTCTTTCCTCTATCTCTCTCTCACCCTTCTTCCTGCCATTTTTTCCCTTTCCCTGCACTTTCACTCCCACGTTACCACCCTTCTCCGCCATTCTGCCGCCTCCACTCTCCCTCTTTCTGTTGCCACGTCCATCCACTCCATGGTTGCTTGGTTGTGGATGTCTGATTGTTTGTGTGTGCCTGTGATCAACCATGATGTACCAATTTACTGTGGGGAATGTTTGTTTCTCTAACCTAGCGTATTTCATGCCATGCTTCGCCATGCTGCCAGTTCTTTTAGCAGATCCCCGGTCTTCCACATTGTCTGAGTCAGGGCATACTCACACTAGGACTTTGTCTGGTTTTTCGAAGGTGAGGCTCCCCCCACCAATAGATTGGCGCAACCCTTGCTTGGTCTGCTAGAGGGGGGTGCTCTTACCACCCCCCCTTAACAGCCTCCATTTTTATTTTATTTTTTCTTTCCTCAATAAGATACAGTCCAACAGTGTACTTTGCTATCTAAAAACAGAGGAGGACTTTGGACCTCTAAAGGGCTGTATTCAATATTGTTATTAACACCTCCTGCTCGGGTTGATCTTCTGAAGGAGTTCACATGGGCTACAGTGGATTGGTGGCTGATGAGTACAGAGCTGTGTCTGAGTAAGACTTTCGCAAATTGAGAAAAAACACAGTCTGGACTCCTTAGACCACCAGTGCATGGGGGCCTGACCCTTATCAATCAATGAATCAATCAATCGATCGACGCCGATTGATTGATTGATTGATTGGTCGGGAGGAGGGGGTTCACATGGCAGGGACTGACACCAGTTGTGTGTTTTGCAATGTGTGCATGACATTTGGCAGTGTAGAATCAGGCTCCTGAAGTTTTTAACGGTGATGGTGAAGAACTTCATGAAGTTGACAGCTTAGTGGAAACTATTGGGTCTGTTGATGCTTTGGATATTCCGAGCCGTGTCCATTGAGTCACGGACTCACCATCCGCAGGTAATTCCGTTCCTGTGCAAGTTTTTACAGGTGAGTGGTGTGGGAATTGACTACGGCCTGTTGTTGGCCTGCTTGGATGCTGATGCAGTGGGCGTTGTGACTCGCAGCAAAAAGCCCGCACTCGCTGAGTCAGTTCTCAACTTCCCATTCACTGCGAATCCGACGCACCGCGATGATGGAGTCGTCCTCGCATGAGGGGTTCAACTCATCTGATAATTCCGACATGTCGGACCCCAAACGGAAAGTTGCGTTAAAATCGCAGGACAAAAGCACCGGGACAGCAGGCTCATCTGCCAAGACCAGTGATATGAAAAATTTGAAACTGGCAATTCACACAGCACTCAAAAAAGGAGAACTCAACCCTCCATATATTCTGAAAGACGAGCTGGAGAACATTTTCGACGTTTGGAAGTCGTTCGCCCGTGTTTGTTTTCCTAATGGTGCCCCTGTGCGGGAACACTGCAGCGGATACGTAGCTTGTAGACAATGTCTCAGAGTGTATGCGTTCACTCCCTCGCACGGGACAAGTATCCTGCGACAACATACTTGTCGCAAGGAACCGGAGACGGCAGACCTCATGCGCCTGCTTGCTACCTCTGCCGAGCTTACAGCAACTCAAAAGAACAGGATGGCCAAAAAGGTTGTCATGTGGTGCTGCAAAGATTTGCGGCCGTTCACCGTGGCAGAGGACCAGGGTTTATTAGAGGTTCTGCAGGAGGCGTACGATATGGGCGTAGCAGTGGGTAAGTCCATGCACATGGAAAGGTGATGCCTGTCCGCAACACGGTGAAACGTCATGTTGTTGAAACAGCATCCACTATCCGTGAGAAGGTGAGAGAACTGGTGCAGGACCATTTCAATGATGGTGCGTACACAGGCTTCACAGCGGACATGTAGACAGACAGAGTGAAAAAAAATTCGTTTATGTTTGTCACAATGCACTACATCGACCGCAACTTCATATTGCATGTTCGCAATTTGCAGGTCAAAGCTTTCCAAGAGGAATCGCATACAGGGCCGACTGTTCTCAAGGTGTTTGAAGATGCCCTTCATGAGTTTGGATGCAAAAAATCTGATAGGTGTGTTGTGTGTACAGACAGCGGCTCAAACATGGCCGCAATAGAAGGGATCCGAAAAATTTACAAGTGGATTGTCTGCGCAGACCATAAAATTGCGACGGTACTGACAACCGTCTTCAACAAAACTTCAACCACAACAGGCGGAGTTCGCTCGTCGCCGTTCTACAGATATCACGAGTTTGCACCGCACTTGTTTGAAATGATCGACAACTCGAAAACGTTGGTTCGATTCTTCAAACAAGGAAACTTGCAGAACAGTCTGAGCAAGACGTTGAGGCAAGAAAACGTGACGCAGTGGAACTCCTTACTGATTTTGCTGAACAGTATTTTGGACAGTTATGATGAGGTTATAACTATGCTCTCTAGGCTTGCCAACACTAATCAGCAAGCCAACAAACAGTTCCTCGTTACAAGGATCGACAAGACCTCGCTCGTAGATTTGGTGTGGTTCTTGAGACGATTTCAGACTGCCACACTGAAGTTGGAACAGTACTTGGAGCCGACAATACACCTTGTGGCATTTGAGCGGAGTGTCCTTTTGGAGTATTGCGAACCTCGTAACGAACCATACAACGGCGAGGATGCCGAGGGCAACAACTTCACCATTTCATCCGACTCCGACGACATTGCAGTCATCAAGATGTTGATGAAGGATGTGCTGCGAGAGAAGTGGATATTGGAGGATCTTCACATTGCCGCAACTTTGCTTGATCCGTGGCAAAAGGAAAGGTTGGACCGTTTCGGTTTGTCGGAAGCCGAGGTTGAGCAAGGAAAAAACTGTTTGCAAGAGTTCATGTATAATGTCAAGGACTCGAGCGTTGAGCCAAGCGAAGAACATGTTGCAGCGGAGGGAAAGCGGCCAACAAAGAGGAGGAAGAAAGCACCCGAGAAAGAGATCCCTGACGAGTTGACATTGTGCAGTACGGACGAAGACGAGGAGAAGGACCTGCCCATCGCTCGAACCGGGCCGTTGACGTTGCCACAGCGTATAAAAAAGGAGTTGAGTTGACATTGTGCAGTACGGACGAAGACGAGGAGGAGGACCTGCCCATCGCTCGAACCAGGCCGTTGACGTTGCCGCAAAGTATAAAAACGGAGCTAGAATTCTTCTTCAGCTTGAAGTTGACAAAAGAAGAGAAATACAAGATCGACATACTTGTGTGGTGGAAGGCGAAGGGGACTCGTAAAAAATGAAGAGAACCAGTTGTTGATCCCGCCTTTACCGATCATGGCGCGTGCTGCTCATGCGATTCTGTGTGTTCCGGCATCGAGTTCGAAGAGCGAATGCAATTTCTCCGATGCAGGGAACACCGTCACGAAGAAAAAAAATCAACTTAATCTGTCCATTGTCGATGATGTATTTTGTGTTCGCTCGAACTACGACGTGCTGTCGTGATGTGTGTTGTAGTTTTGCATTGTTTGCAGGCTTCCGTTCGCCTGACATCACTGGAATAGCTTTTGCAGGTGGCTATCTTCCGGACACTTGATGTGGGAGTTGTAGTTCTGCAGATTTACAAATTCGGTAAAAAATGACATTTTTCTCTAATTTTTATTTTCTCCATTTTGTAAAAGACAAAATTTATTTCTTGCTTTCGATTTTTCCTCTTGTGCAATGGTGGATTTTATATTTTTTCTGTTAATCTTTTTTCTATTTTTCATATTTGTCTAAGTGTTGGTCGGAGTGTTGGTCTGAGTGTCGGTCTGAGTGCTGGTTTGTGTGTTGGTTTGAGTGTTGGTAGTGTTGGTCTGAGTGTCGGTCCGAGTGTTGGTCTAAGTGCTGGTCCGAGTGCTATTCCAAGTGCTGATCGGAGTGCAGGTCTGAGTGCTGGTAGTGTTGGTCTGAGTGTTGTCTGAGTGTTGTCTGAGTGTTGGCGTGAGTGCTGGTCTGAGTGCTTGTCCACGTGCAAGTGTGGGTGATGATCTGAGTGCTGGTCTGGATGGTGGGAAAAGCCATCGGGCGGAACAAAAATTCGTTGAGCCTGGGCCCGGTCGACCAACAAAAATGGGGGTGTACCGCGTTATGTGCAAGGATCCCATAAAAATATATATATCATTTGGAAAAGAAAAAAAAAAAACTGCAAATGTAAGGACCTGCCCAAACACGGACAAGAACACGTAGCTGATCTGTGAACTTTGCTGATGGAATGGATGCTTTGCTGAGAATCCCGAATGTTTTCTGAGTTTTCAGAGGTGATTGGGGACAGTTACGGGCGGTTAAGGGAGGTTGGGGACAGTTAGGGGCAGTTAGGGGAGGTGAGGGACAGTTAGGAGCGGTTAGGGATGGTTGGGGACAGTTAGGGGCGGTTAAAGATGGTTGGGGACAGTTAGGGATGGAAAGGGATGGTTGGGGACAATTAGGGTTGGGTGGGGAAGTGCGGTCTATAGATTGATGTGAAGTATTGTTAAAATGACTGTCTGGTTTTCT
Organism: Chara braunii; assembly: GCA_003427395.1. Taxonomy (NCBI): domain Eukaryota; kingdom Viridiplantae; phylum Streptophyta; class Charophyceae; order Charales; family Characeae; genus Chara; species Chara braunii. Next base: position 1,842,482 of record BFEA01000065.1, read on the forward strand.
TATAAATGGGCCTGAAAAATGGGTGCTCGGTTAACCTGCTCTCGGTTGGAGACAGTTAGGGGCAGTTAGGGGAGGGCGGGTCACAAGTGCGGATGGTTACAGGTGGGTGCATACAATTGTGGGTTGGTACAGGCGGGTAGGGTTGAAAAACAAATTGGTTGGGTAGGGTACAGGTGGTTAACACAAGGTTTGGGTACGGGTGGTCATGGGTACTTTTCAAAAAGAAAGTTCATGGACAGTTATGGGCAGTTACAGTGTGAAGGGGATCAGGTAGGGCAGGCATAGGTACACTTTTTTTTTTTTTGTGGGTAAGGGTGGGTAAAGGTCCTATATGCCATGTATACAGCGGGTATGGGTGGTTGGTTTTCTAAAAGGGTATGGGTAGGTAAGATAAAGGTATTCCAAAAAAAACAAGTTGCCACCTCTGGTGCGGACTTAGATGGGAGGGGAAATAGACTTACAAATATGCTCGTCCAACAATCCAAGTTCACTCAGTCTTTACAGAGGGGGAACACATAAAAAAAAATAAGGCAATCTCACACACGGGCCGGTCATCTCCTCGCCCGCCTTTCCCCAATATGGTCTCTCCGCTGATACTATCGGTAGAGTTTTATCCCATACCTCAAGCGCAGCTCAACCGTCGCGAGCGCGGTACCCAGGTTTCGGCAAGGCGTTGACCCTTTCCTTATGCCAAGAATACCCCATCCCGTCTTGCCGCTCTTGCACATCCATACCGACACCGAGGGTTACCCCGTGTGCCTAAATATAGGAGCAAAAGTCAGCCGTCTGGGCATTCACTTCCATTGGTCCGACAAGAATCAGCCTTTCCTAAACCATGCTACGAGAAGCTACTAATTGTCTCCGAGGTTCCGTCCTTGTCCGCATGCAGTGGTACTCCCCCCGCCAACCAACAGGCTAAGCCCCGCCTGAGGAGACGTTTCGCACCCCGCCCCGCAGATCATCGAGCCAAGCTCGTCACCGCTCGAACGGGAATACTACTAATCAACCGGCGAGACAAACTCCCGTTCGAAAGCTAGGTGGTCTGACCCCCACACACGAACACACGGCAACCTCAAAAGAGAGCGACGTTTCGCAACCCACACTGGTCGGTGCAGACCCATCCTTTCCTTCCGAAAGGCGGGACGCTCAAATCCCATCATGCAAACACAAGTCCCAAGTGGGACACATAGAGTACAATTGTCTTTCCCTTGGTGCTCCCAGCGCTTCCTACCCATAACTCACATTTTCTATCAGGACAAATGAGTGTCACTCCCCCCCTATTTTCATACACAGTGGTTGGTTCCTTCTCGTGAGAATCTTCAAAGGTGAGCTGGTTTTCCTTCGGGTCTAGCAACTCCCTTCATTCCCTTTCTCTTCACTTGTCTGTCCTTTCATAGGACGGGATTGTTCCTTCTTGATGACCCGTTGTGTTCATATTGGTTCCTTCAAGCGCTTAAAAAAAAAGGTGCAAAGTGCATGAGCCCACTGGGCTCAAAGAAGAAGATAGAAGGCCACCCGTTCGGTCGGATCACTCCGCCGCATGATTTTCATTAGAACCCGGCCAAAGCCGGAGCACCAACCGCCTGCCAGGTAACCGGATCCCTTCTTTCATACAAAGAGGAACGGTCGACCTGCGACTTGCCCAAGGCTTCCCCGGACTGGCGAACACCAGCACCCGACAAAGGAGAGCTAGAGTCATTCCACAAGGAAACGGCTGATCAAGTGCATAGCATGCATGTTATACCTCCAGGCCTGGCCATGCCTTGCACCCAGCCACTCTCAAATCTGATTTTCACAAGGGAAAGAGCAAGCACAAGTTCATTTCTTTATCTTGGATTGTGTACACGTCAATGCGTCGGACGACCCCATGGGAATCGCAAGGGTCAATTTAACCCTTGCCCGTCACCTCCACTATTTTTGTAGAGCCAAACCCCGGTAGACTTTTGAGCCTTAGTCGACCCCACTGCAGGTCCCAGTTGGCTCGGCCCCCCACGCTCATGCTCAGGGCGCGGGTCATTCGTCCCAGGGTCACCCCCACCTAATGCTTTGAAATGGACGGGGGTGTGTCATCGCACGAGAGAGCTTTGACATTGGGGATGTAGCTCAGCCCTCACGCCGGGTGGTAGTCTCGCTGGTCATTCCGCAACGTTGATTTTTTTTTTTTTCTTGGTTATGTTCTCAGACAATTGCTTTTTCCAATACGCAGGCAGTCCAAGGGTTCTTTGAGAGTCTCTTTTCTCTTGTGCGCAAGCTAAGCGTCATCCTTAGGCCGCGCACCATTTTCCTAAGAAGTGTGTTCCTATGGCGTCATCGGGGTGCAACAATCCCGCCCTTCCCCTCGCCTCTACTCACCCATCGGGTCTCATACATCTTACTCAACTTTATTGACGCAGGTCCCTTAGTCTTTTCGGAGCCTTTACATGCATGCACGCACAACTTCACATTTCCCTTGGCAAGATAACACTTCATTTTCTCATTTACATTCCAAGTCTCAAACGCAAAGGTCATTTTCATGGGTTGGTTTTATGCTAAGGGTCCCATAGCCCCTTAGCCCCTCTTCTCTTTTCTTTTTTTATGCCGGTTTCTCCCAGCCCTATCCCGCTCAAGGCATCCTTAGCCTTCACTTACCTGCACAATCCCACACAAAGCAAAGATCCATACAATCCCCCGTTGGGGGTCAACACATAGCATTTCCCACATATCTATCTTTCCATGCTCTTTGGTTGCTCTTTGTTTCCCTTCTTTGCTCATTCAGTCCATCCTCTTCTCATAGTCATGCAGTCGGGGAAATGGTTGAGTCAAAATGACCTTGCTTCCACTTATACTCTCTCTCGGATTCCGCCTCTTTTTCCCATTTTCTCAACCGTCCTTTCTCTTGCCTTCTTGGTGGCACAAGGGACCGACTACCCTCCCCTTGCCCTCTTTCTCCACCAAGTGAGGTGTGATCTCTTTTTATCGTTCGCACCCTCGCAATGTACCAAGCGAGGGGAGAAAGGTTAGTCATATGTCAAGTGAGGGGAAGAGAGAGGGAAAGAAAGGGCAAAGCGAAGAGGGAAGGAAAGAGAGGAGTTGGAGAGGGAGATAGAGAGAGAGAGAGAGAGAGAGAGAGAGAGAGAGAGAGAGAGAGAGAGAAGGGGGGAGAGACAAGAAGAAACTTTTAATCCTAATCAAATCAGCTCCCCGTAGTAGCAACCAAATGTCGGTCACCCATCCTATAGTGAAAGATCGAATAAGCACGAATTGGAACACTTCAACATACATGAATTTGACAATGAAAAACTAGAACTAGTGAAAAACACATACACATAGAGGAAAGATCAACTAAGTATGACTCGAAACATCACAACATACATGAACTTGACAATGAAAAGCTAGAACTAGTAAAAAACACATACACATAGAGGAGAGATCAACTAAGTATGAACTGGAACATCACAACACACATGAACTTTACAAAGAGAAGCTAGAACTATTGAAAGGCACACGCACTTAGAGGAGAGATCAACTAAGTGGGAACCGGAACATCACAACATACATGAACTTGATAATGAGACACTTGAACTAGTGGAGGACACATGCACATGGGGGAAAGATCAACCAAGTAGGAACCGGAACATTACAACATACATGAACTTGACAATGAGAAGCTCGAACTAGTGAAAGACACATACACATGGAGGAAAGATCAACTAAGTAGGAACCGGAACATCACAACATTCATGAACTTGACAATGAGATACTTGAACTAGTGAAGGACACATGCACATGGAGGAAAGATCAACTAAGTAGGAACCGGGACATCACAACATACATGAACTTGACAATGAGATACTAGAACTAGTGAAGGACACATGCACACGGAGGAAGGATCAACCAAGTATGAACCGGAACATCACAAACACACATGAACTTGACAATGAGATACTTGAACTAGTGAAGGACACATTCATATGGAGGAAAAATCAACTAAGTAGGAACCGGGACATCACAACATACATGAACTTGACAATGACAGGCTAGAACTAGTGAAAGACACATGCACATGGAGGAAAAATCAACTAAGTTGGAACCGGGACATCACAACATACATGAACTTGACAATGAGCTGCGTAGCACGGCGAACGTGTTCGCGGTGCTTCCCGCCCGCTCGAACACGTTCGCGTGAACAAGTCGCGAACACGTTCGCGAGAACGCGTTTTGGAAGGTCGCGAACGTCATTCGCGGGGGCCTGTACTGGTCGCCGGCGGTGGTCAGGGTGGGGGTTTTGGGGCCTGGGGGAGGGCAGGGGTGACCCGCCAACTGAAGGCAGGGGGCAAGGGGGCTGGAGGGAGTCGATTTCGAATTCGAAATCAAACTCCAATGCGCGTTCCCCCCGGCTGGAGCAGCAGCGCACAGAGGAGTAGCTGTGCAGGTGAGTGACCAGCCATAGCCCAGGACCAACCCCGTTTCCTCCCCTCGCCCCCAACCTGCCCCTCCGTGTGTGTGTGTGTGTGTGTGTGTGTGTGCGTGTGTGTGTGTGTGTGTGTGTGTGTGTGTGTGTGTGTGTGTGAGAGAGAGAGAGAGAGAGAGAGCTCAACTCGTCGGCGATCTCGCTCCTCCTCGTCGTCGCCCTTTTCTTCTTCTTCTTCTTCGTCTTCTTCTTCTTCTTCTTCTTCTTCTTCTTCTTCGTCTTCTTCGTCTTCTTCTCCTCCTCCTCCTCCTTCTTCTCCTCCTTGTCCTCCTTGTCCTCCTTCTCCTCCTCCTCGATCGGGACCTCCTCTGTCGCCGGGACCTCCTTCGTCGTCGGGACCTCCTCTATCGTCGGGACCTCCTACGTCGTCAGGACCTTCTCCGTCGTCGTCGTCGTCGCCATCAGAGGTCCCGACCGACCAATCAATCAATCAATCAATCAATCAATCCCCAGTCGAATCTATTGATTCGATAGAATCTTGACAGTCCAAGACCTTGTCGAATCAATAGATTCGACGGGATTGATTGATTGATTGATTGATTGGTCAGTCGGGACGTTCTCCTCCTCCTCCGACGACGACGACGACGACAGAGGATGTCCCGATGACGAAGGAGGTCCTGACGACGGAGGAGTTTCCGACGACGGAGGAGGTCCCGATTGAGGAGGAGGAGGAAGAGGAGGAGGAGGAGGAGGAGGAGGAGGGAGAGGAGGTCCCGACGACGGAGGAGGTCTCGATCGAGGAGGAGGAGGAAGAGGAGGAGGTGGAGGAGGAAGAGGAGGTATTGACCGACCAATCACTCAATCAATCAGACACCGGGGAGGTTCAGGGTCACCACTTATGCCCCCCCCCCCCCCCCCCCATATAAAAAAAAAAAAAAAAAAAAAAAAAAAAAAACGCGTCCGCTGTTTTTTGGAGCGTGTTTGCGTTCGGGCGAACGTGTTCACGTTCGCCGGTTTTTAGTTTACTTCGTTTTTATTTTTGTTCTTCTTCTCTTATTCGTCGTTCTTTTTTTTCTAGTCCGTTACGAAATGTGACTTCGATATTGTTCGGCGTGTACCTGGCAGCACAGACCCCTATATATATATAAAAAAGAAAAAAAGAAAAAAAAAAACGTTCGCGTTCACTGTTTTTTGGAGCCTGTTTGCGTTCGGGCGAACGTGTTCGCGTTCGCCGGCGAACGCGAACGGGGTGCTACGCAGACAATGAGATACTTGAACTAGTGGAGGGCACATGCACATGGAGGAAAGTTAAACTAAGTAGGAACCGGGACATCACAACATATATAAACTTTACAATGAGATACTCGAACTAGTGAAAGACACATGCACATGGAGGAAAAATCAACTAAGTAGAAACCGAAACATCACAACATACATAAACTTGACAATGAGAAGCTAGAACTAGTGCAAGACACATGCACATGATGAAGGATCAACCAAGTAGGAACCGGAACATCCCAACACACACGAACTTGATAATGAGAAGCTAGAACTAGTGAAAGACACATACACATGGAGGAAAGATCAACTAAGTAGGAACCGGAACATCACAACATTCATGAACTTGACAATGAGATACCTGAACTAGTGAAGGACACATGAACATGGAGGAAAGATCAACTAAGTACGAACCGGGACATCACAACATACATGAACTTGACAATGAGAAACTAGAACTAGTGAAAAACACATACACATAGAGGAGAGATCAACTAGGTATGAACCGGAACATCACAACACACATAAACTTTACAATGAGAAGCTAGAACTATTGAAAGGCACATGCACTTAGAGGAGAGATCAACTAAGTGGGAACCGGAACATCACAACATACATGAGCTTCATAATGAGACACTTGAACTAGTGGAGGACACATGCACATGGGGGAAAGTTCAACTAAGTAGGAGTCAGAACATCACAACGTACATGAACTTGACAATGAGAAGCTCGAACTAGTGAAAGACACATACACATGGAGGAAAGATCAGCTAAGTAGGAACCAGAACATCACAACACACCTGAACTTGACAATGAGATACTTGAACTAGTGAAGGACACATGCACATGGAGGAAAGATCAACTAAGTAGGAGCCGGAACATCACAATGTACATGAACTTGACAATGAGAAGCTAGAACTAGTGCAAGACACATGCACATGGAGGAAGGATCAACCAAGAAGGATCCGGAACATCACAACACAGACAAACTTGACAATGAGAAGCTAGAACTAGTGAAAAACACATGCACATAGAGGAGAGATCAACTAAGGAGGAACTGAAACATCACAACACATATGAACTTGAGAATGAGAAGCTAGAACTAGTGAAAAGCACATGCACATGGAGGAAAGATCAACTAAGTAGGAACCGGAACATCACAACACATATGAACATGATAATGAGAAGCTAGAACTAGTGAAGAGCACATGCACATCGAGGAAAGATCAACTAAGAAGGAATCGGAACATCACAACACATATGAACTTGACAATGAGAAGCTAGAACTAGTGAAAAAACACATGTACATAGAGGAGAGATCAACTAAGTAGGAACCGGAACATCACAACATATATGAACATGACAATGAGAAGCTAGAACTAGTGGAGGACACATGCACATGGAGGAGAGATTATCTAAGTAAGAACCGGAACGTAAGAATCCATATGAACTTGACAATGAGAAGCTAGAACTAGTGAAAAACACATGCACATAGAGGAGAGATCAACTAAGTAGGAACCGGAACATCACAACATATATGAACATGACAATGAGAAGCTAGAATAAGTGGAGGATACATGCACATGGAGGAGAGATTATCTAAGTAAGAACCGGAACGTCACAATCACACATGATCATGACAATGAGAAGCTAGAACTAGTGGAACGCACATGCACATGAATAAGGGATCAACCACATATGGGTCGGGACAACACGAAGTTGTTCAGGGATGAAACACAGGCTAGGCTAGATCATACACAATGTGGAATGCACGGGGGATAGCCAAGACTAAAACGGAACAGCATCTAGTAGTTGAGGGATGAAAACACAGGCTAGACTAATTTACACTCAATGCGGGATGCAAAGGGAACAGCCAAGAGTAAAACAGATGATTACCAAGTAGTTGAAGGATGAAAACGGAGGCTAGGCTAACTTATACACAATGTGGGATGCAAGAGGAACAACCACAGTAAAACGGAACAGCAACAAGTAGTTGATGGATGAAGACGTAGACTAAACTAGTTCATAGAGAAGTGGGAGGCCAGGGGAACAACCAAGAGTGAAAACGAAACAGCACCAAGTAGTTGAAAGATGAAACACATGCTAGACTAGCTTATACACAATGTGGAATGCAAGGGGAACAGTCAAAGGTGAAACGGGACAACACTAAGTAGTTCAAGGATGAAAACACAGGCAAGACTAACTTATACACAATGTGGGATACAAGGGGAACAACCAAGAGTAAAACGGAACAGCACCAAGTAGTTCAGGGATGAAAACGTAGACTAAACTAGTTCATACACAGGTGAGAGGCAAGGGGAACAACCAAGAGTGAAAACGGAACAACACCAAGTAGTTGAAGGATGAAAACACAGGCTAGACTAGCTTATACACAATGGGGAATGTAAGGGGAACAACCAAAGGTGAAACGAGACAGCACTAAATAGTTGAAGGATGAAAACACAAGTTGGACTAGCTTATGCATAATGCGGAATGCAAGGGGTACAGCCAAGGGTAAAACGGAACAGCACCAAGTAGTTGTGGGATGAAAATACAGACTGTACTAGATCATAGACAATGTGGATGCAAAGGGAACAGTCTAGCGTGAAACGGAACAGCACAAAGTAGTTGAGGGATGAAACGCATGCTAGACTAGATCATACAGAATGTGGAAAGCAAGGGGAATAGCCAAGAGTAAAACGGAACAGCACCAAGTAGTTGAGGGATGAAAAACACAGGCTAGACGAGTTCATACACAATGTCGAATGCAAGGGGAACAATCATGAGTAAATCGAAACAGAACTAAGTAGTTGAGCGATGAAACACAGGCTAGACTACCTTGTACACAATGAGGATGCAAGGGGGAACAACCAAGAGTAAAACGGAACAACACCAAGTAGTTGAAGGATGAAACACAGGCTAAACTAACTCATACACAAGTGGGATGCAAGGGGGAACAGTTAAGAGTGAAACGGAACAACAACAAGTAGTTGAGGGATGAAACACAGGCTATACTAGCCTATACACAATGTGAAATCCAAGAGGAATAACCAAAGGTGAAACGGAACAGCACCAAGTAGTTGAGGGATGAAACACAGGCTAAACTAGTTCAATCATATAAGTATATGGCTCAAGAATGTAACCAAGCTTTGAAACAGACAACCATCATGTGAAAACTGAGCACAAGTTACTCTAGTTCAAAACGCAAGCTTAGAGCAAGGATCACCTACGACGGAACCGGATCACCACCTACTATCATGTGAGTGAAAGCAAGAGTCTAACAGGATCAAACACAAAGATTTGAGCAAAGATCCATTCATGGAAGAATCAAAGCACATCCTACTACTAATGTGAGTGAAGGCAAGAGTCTAAGTAGGCTAGATCACCAAGGTCGAACCAAAGGTAATTCATGAAAGAAGCGGTGCACTTCCTACGAGTGTGTGAGTGAAAGGCATAAGATAGAGTAGCCTAGATCCCCAAGATTGAACGAAAGATCATCCATAGAAGTAGCGGTGCACTACCTACTAGTGTGTGAGCGAAAACCCATGAACTTGAGTAGGCTAGATCACCAAAATTTAATCAAACATCATTCATAGAAGTAGCGGCGCACTACCTACTAGTGTGTGAGTGAAAAGCATGAGTGTGAGTAGGCTAGATCCCCAAGATTGTATCAAAGATCATCCATGAGAGTAGCGGTGCACTACCTACTAGTGTGTGAGTGAAAAACAAGAGTTTGAGTAACCCAAATCATAAGTATCCAACATGAAATTATCCATAGAAGAATCGGAGCACTACCTACTAGTGTGTTAATGAAAAACAAGAGTTGCACTAGGCTATCTCACAAGATTTGAGCAAGAGATCATCCATGGAAGAATCGGAGGATCTCCTACTAGTATGTGAGTGAAAAACAAGAGTCAAGTGTTTGAGTAGCCCAAATCACAAGTATTCAACAAGAGATCCTCCATAGAAGAATCGGAGCCCTACCTACTAGTGTGTGAGTGAAAAACAAAAGTTTGAGGAGCCAAAATCCCAAGTATCCAACATGAGATCATCCATAGAAGAATCGGAGCTCTACCTACTAGTGTGTGAGTGAAAAACAAGAGTTGCCCAAATCACAAGTATCCAACAAGAGATCATCCATAGAAGAATCAGAACTCTACTTACTGGTGTGTGAGTGAAAAACAAGAGTTTGAGTAGCGCAAATCACAAGTATCCAACGTGAGATTATCAATAGAAGAATCGGAGCACTACCAACTTATGTGTGAGTGAAAAACAAAAGTTTCAGTAGCCCAAATCACAAGTATCAGGCTATGCTGAGTGCGACCTCTATTTTGACTTTTGGATTGACTTTCAGGACACAAATCAGACCAACTAAAGGAATGTTTGTATTGTATAAATGGCAGTTTCAGTTTCTTTGACTGCCTGAAAGCAGATTGTCACAAGGGGTTGCATCAGGGGGAAGGTTGGGAGGAAGACAGTTTTGCTTGAGATTGAACGGGTCTTACAGGGTCAGGCATTGTTTCTAAGATGAATGGCCTGACTGCTATGTTTTGTTCTGTTTTCTGAAGGACCAAGCATTGTTTCTAAGATGAATGGCTTGGTCGCTGTGTTTCTTCAATTGTGCCAGACATTGTTTCTAAGAGGAATGACCTGGATACTTATTTCTGAGGGGTATTGTTTGCTTGACTTTTAAGGGTCAGACATTGTTTCTAAGATGAATGGTCTGGTCGCTGTTTATTTTGGGTGGTTTCTGAACAGTCTCTGGACCAGACCCAGGGGACTGTGTTTTTTTTTGTACTGAAAAGGGGAGGGTTGAGCATTGTTTCTAAGATGAATGACTCATCTCTCCTTGATTGTTTTATTCTGAGGGAGGATTTAGGGTCAGAGGACTAAACATTGTTTCTAAGATGAATGGTCTAAGTCTGAGGCCTCATGACCATAATGAGAACAAAGGAATAAATATTGTATATATATGTACTTATATACGAACAAGGCTAGCCAGGCATTGCTTTTAAGATGAATGGCTTGACTATAGCCCTATCACAAGCAAAGAGAGTATAATCGAGAGTTATAACTGAAAGTAACCTGGGCAGGCTGATGATTGTTTCTAAGATGAATGGCTCAGCCCTACGCCCTCCTTTTGAAGACTAAGGTGTAGAGAAGTATATATAACTTGGCTATTTAAACAGTTCAGGGCGACTAAGCATGATTTCTAAGATGAATGGCTTTAGTCACATGCCCAATGAAGAGAAAAGTAGTTGTGCAACCTGTTTGTGTATTACTAAGGCGGAGGACTGACATTGTTTCCAAGATGAATGGTCAGTCCCAATGCCCTATGTAAGCAGGGTATAAAGGGTTAAAACACTGAAAGACTATGAACTAATGTTTGCTAAATCAACTTGGGGATGGTGAGAGTACTTACCTTTGTGGTTTGGCTTGCATGTGGCTGAGTAGAATCGCTACCTAGTCTGAGTTTGAATTGATAGGTAGTTGCTGTAGTGGCTCGCCACGTGCTAGAGCTATAGGAGTTAGATTCAATTTCTGCATTTTCTGAGATATTTTTTTTTACTTAGTATGATTTCTGCATTTATCTGAGGTCTTTCTTATACTTGGGCTTGTATAAATCTTGGTAAACCACTTTTCCTACGGGAAGCGCTGCCAAAATTTCTGCAAATCCAAGGAGTTTGTCAAATTTAGGCTTTTCAGATTTCAGCTTGCCTAAGTTACATATATGGCCTAGTAGAAATTTGGAAAGTCTCCCCTTCTAAAGGGAGTGCTGACCAAATTTTTGCTAGGTCAGGGAGTTAGACAAAATTGAGCTTTGAAAAGTCAAAGACTATTCTTGTTTTGGTATTCAGGCTTATATAAATTCTGGAAAGGCAGTTTTCCTAGGAGAAGCGCTGCCGAAATTTTCTTCGTTTAGAGGAGTTAGATTATATTATGACAGGTGGCAGAGTTGGCAGTCCACTCAATATAGGGGAAACCCAGCCAAAGGTCTACCTTTTCTCCGAACCCTGACTTAGGACTACGCTCAGACCTAGTTGGCTACCAGGAGGTTAGATGAGATTATCATATAGAAGATAATTCGCATAAGGCTTACGGGTTTAGTCTTGGGCGTTGGCCTGTCTTATGTTACAGGCCGGCTTGATCAATCTGATTCAGGACTTGAGCTAGTCCAGCTTGATCCTGCAAGGATCATCATCTGTTATCACTAATAACAGGTCGGTTGCCGATTCGTCGGTTCTCGACTCAATTCCTACTCGCTCCCCTTACTCAACATAAAAGGCTTTAGCCATGGTGATCTTCTTGTTTGTTAAGAGTTTCACCCGGAATTCTATTGAATGGCCATTTAACAGAGGTTCTGAGTATTTATTTAAGGTTGGTTGGCTGTAGGTTGGGGCCTGCATGGCTAAAGCGAGGGGTATGAGTATAGGAACAGGTTGGAGTTGACTCTGTGTAGTGTGTGGACTCTTGTCTGACTTTTGATATGATTGCAGGTATGTTCAGAGACTTGCGGTTTTGGTTGGGTTGCCTTACCGTCGCGTATATATGTATGGTTAGAAGGAGACCCACTATGACTGTGAGAAGTGATCGTCACATAATTATCCCACTTGTGTATATGTATGTGCGAGTGTATGTGTACCTACGTGAGGAATTAGCGCGGCCTGAAGTGCCCACACAGTAAGGGCCTCGAGCCTAACACGAGAGGGTTTTTTCTTTAATAAACGATAAAGTGCTCGTTTCCCTTCCTTGTTGCGATTTATCTTGGTAGAACGATAAAGTTACGAGCGGAAGGGCTAGCGTGTCGCTGGTGATGCGCCAGACAACTCACCACCGCTCCAAACCCCTTCCTGCCCTAGGGGTCGTCTTGCCCCGCACCCGTTGGGACACCTCAGGGTGCAGAAGGCGGGAAGGCCCTCAGGTCGGTTTTGCGCCAGTTAAAGGGCAACCCCCTTTTGCTCGCGCTTCAGCCAACGCCTGAGCGTTGAAGGCGATCCCTTTCGCACAAAATAGGTCATTTGGGTGTGGACACTACATAATGCGCCGCCATTGCAGTTACTCGTGTAGAGCTGCATAGCGAGATAGTATGTGTAAGCCCAGCGCCCTCGCGATCTTATACTAAGTTCGCGCCCGGCACTCGTCGCATCCCGCACTAAAAGAGTTATGGGTCAGGCGGCGAGACCACGAGCGCGATACGGTCAGTAAACTTGGGGTTTTGGTAACTTGAAGCGGCACGTGGGCGGAGGACTAGCCCCGGTCAGCCTATGGGAGTCAGTGTACGGGCCTCATTATCCCGGACGCCGGGTAGCCTACGGGTAGGATTCCGGACCTCCTCCGCGCACTCGTCGTTTGGGCTTACCCCCCCCCTTCCATTTTAGAAGACCATCAGCTAAATGGGGGTTGGAATGAGTTTCCTTTTTGCGTTTTCATGGTTGGACGTTATAGTCCGTGGCGACCGTCAAAGTCAAACCCCTTGATGTTCGACCTCCACGACAGCTTAAAACTGTCTACTCAACCCCTTTGCATAGGGTGCAGAAGAGGGTGTGGTCTTCAACCGCGCATGGCAGTTGTCCAGCGTCCAGAGATTAACCCTCAAGGCACGTGTCAGCCGACACTTGAGTGTCGAATGTGACCCTCGAGATTAACTAGGACCGCATGGATGTGGGTACCATATAGTACGCCATCACTACGACCGCTTGCGCACGTTTGCATCGCGAGTCAAATGTGAGTAGCCCTGCGTCTGCGCGATTTTTATACTGAGGTCTCGCGCGCGACGCCCACCCGATTTCTGCGTCGAAGGGTTATGGGACGGCTACTGAGGGGCTAGGGGCGTCGTCGCGTTGTTTGTGCCATGTCGTTCTGTATGTGTATGTGTGTGCGTGTGTTCCCTTTGTGTTCGTAGAGTAGTGTATGCGTGGTAAGTGGGATACGTCCTAGCCGACCGGCGACGAACCGCCCTTGGGACTTCAGCCCCCCCAGGTGTCGGTCCGCGTGCGGGTCCGATAGGCGTGCTACCGCACGTACCCCCTATGCTACAGCGAACGAGAAACGCCCTCGGCTGGTCCACCTCTGCGATTGCAATTGAGTAGCTTTCGTACTGTGGACTGGTAACCCGGCGGGGATACGCCCACCGAAGGGAGATGACAGTTCCTATAAGGTGGAGGTAAGTTGTGCCTCACGTAGGCCCTATCCTATCATAGGGGCTCGCGACAGGTATAGCTGGCGCACTCGGCCGGAGCGGCCTAAGGAAGCTCCATTTGTGTGTTCGCGAAAAGGTTAGTCCAACTCCTGCGTGACGCGGCCGAGAGGGTCCCGCGCTACCACGAGCAATGCCGGGCCGATGCGCTCGACAACGGCGAGAGACACTTTCACTTTCACAACTGAGTTGGTCCAGTCTTTGGTCTTGTTTAAATTAAATGTGTATCTTTGAAATCTGTACGAACTGTATTATCAAGTCTTGAACTAGGATGCTCACAAAAGCGCCAGGGTTGTCGACCCCCGGCCCCGGGACCCCGCCGGGGTTCCGATGTTCCGGGTTCTCGGGGGTCGGCACCCGATGTGAGGAAACCCGGGGAGGGGCGCCCGCTTGTCGCTGAAGCCAAGGGCAACGGCGCCTGTCACTCGCCGCGCCCGCGTCCGAGGTCCTCAGCGACGAGCAGGGATCTAGTTTGGGGTTGGCTGTCACGCACCGTTAGCAAGTTCCTACAGCAGTGAGTTTATACAGTCAATTAGTGAACCAACTTGGTCACACAGCGATGTAGTTGCTATTTGCTCTTTTCGCGGGGAAGGCTGGTCTAATCATCAGGGACAATAGTTGTTTACTCACCTGTAGGCACGGCTAATCTGATCATCAGCAATAATGGCTGATTGCTCACTTGTAGAAAAACCTCTCTCTCTCTCTCTCTCTCTCTCTCTCTCTCTCCCTCTCTCTCTCTCCCTCTCTCTCTCTCTCTCTCTCTCTCAGTCGGCTCTCTCCCTGTCTCCCTTCTCTCTCTGGCACTCAGTCCGCTCTCTCCCTGTCTCCCTTCTCTCTTTGGCACTCAGTCCGCTCTCTCCCTGTCTCCCTTCTCTCTCTGGCACTCAGTCCGCTCTCTCCCTGTCTCCCTTCTCTCNTGGCACTCAGTCCGCTCTCTCCCTGTCTCCCTTCTCTCTCTGGCACTCAGTCCGCTCTCTCCCTGTCTCCCTTCTCTCCCTGTTCCAATCTCTCTGTCCCCTCTCTTCCAGTCTCCCCGCTCTCTCTCTCTCGCTCGAGATTCCCTTTTCTCCACGCGCAGCGATACCACTGGATGCGAGCAGCGGCTCAAAAACTTTGCAAATCACTTCATGGACGAGCTTGCTTGAATCAGCGAATTTACTTATCATCCCGCTTTTGAGCGAGCCCAAGCGTCTAGAGCGAGCAAGTTCCCACAACTAATCAGGAGTGAGATCCGTCCGTGTCAAATCCGGGTTTAGTAATAAATTAAAAAAAAATAATAATAATAAAAAATTGAAAGAAAAGATGGATCCTCACATAATTATTCGCGATCACCAGTCCACCCGGAACGGTGCTTGTGCCTGTTTACATGGAATAGGAAACTCGAACAGCTCCCTAATTTATTTCTCAGCGCGCAGCCGCGGCTCGCTTCAGCCGGGTCTCTTAATGGATATTCAATGACCAATCACTCCGCTGGTCTTCGTATGACCAACAATCCCTCAGCAGACTCTCGGGTGACCAGCAGTTCCTTTGACAGACACTCGGTAATCAATCACCCAGCACGCTCTCGAGCGATAAACAGCCTCCTTGTCAGATACTCCGTGGCTAATCACACAGCAGCTCTCTTGTCTCTAGCAGGTCCCTCGTCAGATACTCAGTGGCCAATCACACAGCAGYTCTCTTGTCTCTAGCAGGTCCCTCGTCAGATACCCAGTAACCAATCACACAGCGGCTCTCTTGTCTCTAGCAGGTCCTTCGTTCAGTCACACACACCATCCCTTGTGCACTGCTCCAGCACTCCTCTTCCTTGCACCAAGCTACTCACAGCGCTCCGCAGAGTCCCGGTGGGGGCTTGGTACGCCGGGCACACCGCCCGTTCCAGCGCACCAGTGTTCCCCTCTCTCCCCCACCAGTCGGTCCGGTGGTGGGCTGTGTACGCCTAGCACGCCGTTTCCCCCAAAGAAAAAAAAAAAACCCTGTGCACTCGGCTGGACCAGACTATATCCCCTAGTGGTGCTGGCCGTTCACAGCTCAATCTCCGCAGCGTCCTTCGGTCCCTTTTTCTTTTAAAAAAAAAAGAAAAAAAAGTCCGGTACTCTCGGTGCCATCCTTACCAGGCCCTTCGAGCCAGGTCCTATTTTTCCCCTGGTTGGTGCCAAGGGTGGCATAAGTCTGTCCACGAGATATCAAAGCAAGTGGTCCCGGTAATAGTGTGAGCAGCCCTGGATCTTCGAGTCACAATGCTAGGGTCTGTTAGACCACTTCCCGAATCAACAACCGTAGCTGCGTCACCGCCGAACCAGTCACCGTACCGAAGTAGCAAGCCTGATTCATAGTGGCCCGCGCCGAGTCATAGCAGTTTTGATCATAATATCACACTAACCAAACCAAAGGGCGTATGTACCGTACCCGTGGTAATTTTTTGACCCGCAGCAGCCCCGAATCAGATCAGAACCCTCTTCAAGTAGCCCCATGTGCTGTACCGACCCCAACCGGCCATCATAGGTTTCCGTCTCAGTGGCCATACCAGTGCTGCCCCAGTGATCGTACCGTTG
>BFEA01000065.1:1901017-1928484 GCA_003427395.1 Chara braunii
GTAAGGAAAAAGTTAATAAAAGTAAGCCGAAAGGCGTCTGAAATATGATCTTGAAAGGCAAAGAAATTTAAACGTCAACTTATAAAATAAGCTTGCTGTATTAACAACGAGAAGAAAAACCATAAGCATGACCTATTTTCATCAAACCAAAACCTATCAAAAAGTTGTGTTATAATTGTCAAGTTGGATAATTGAAAGAATAACTTTATGTGTATTGTTTTGTGATTTTCGTCGGAATAAATTATAGATATATCTATGTTTGTATGTAGAAACTGAAAGCAAGGGACTAGGGTGAAATTGTTGTTGGTTTTTATACTTGATTAAAAACCGCTCTAGTCGACCGGCGTACGCTTCATCCTTAGGAGATAAGCGCCCTAAGTGACGGACGACGTCCGGGTCAAACAGACATTTAATCACGTATGCCTATACTACAGCGTACGAGCAAACGCCCTCGGTTGATCCACCTCTGCGATAGCATTTAAAAGCTTTCGCATGTGGATCGGTAGCTCGGTAGGGATACGCCCCTAAGGGTGGTGACAGCCCCTTAGGGAAAACAAGTCCATGCCCCGCGGAAACCTATCCTGTCGTAGAGGACTGCGGGATGTACAGTTCGCGCACCTGACTAGAGCGGGGAAGGATCGACGCAACCGCGCACCCGACTCGGCGGCTCGCGGGATTAATTATGCGTCGCTTCCGAGTTGTCTCTCTTTTTGTTTTCTAGTTTTTCTCCTGCGTGACATGGCCGGGAGGGCTCTCGCCTTTGCGGGAAAAAAGTGGGGGCCGATGCGCTCGACAGGCGGCGCCGTTGCCGGGGATAACGACAAACTACCGTTGTCCCTAGCGGAACGACATTCGGGTAAGAAAATATTAAGAAAATTACAACCAAGGCTTGTTTTTGTTTTTGTTTCTAGATGAAAGACCACTAAAAATTTACAGAGATAAAAAATAATAAATAAAAAAATAATAATAATAAATTAAAAAAAACAAGGAAAATTAATTGAAATATCGATGTGTGATGTTATTGTTCTTGTGCCACTCAAAATGCCGGACGGGAATGACGATGAGAGGAGGAAGGACATCAAGGAACTATCCAAGGCAATTGAAGAATCAGCCATGCAACGCGATTAAAATCCAAAAGTGGAAGTGTCACTGTTTGATGACAACAACGTCTCCCGTTGGCTCAAAAAGTTTGAGCAGTTAGCCAGTTGTCGAGAATGGACAGATTAGGAAATGTTACAGAAGGTGAAAAGATACTGTAAGGTAGGATATAAGGAGGAATTGGTACCCCTGGTAAACGAGTCGAAAGACTTGGCTGAGTTTAAGGAGAAACTACTGGATAAATACCAACTGGAGGATCAATTACTAGATTTAGTTGACCTCCGAAAAGTCGTTCGGCGAGGATTCGGGTCAGCCAAGCAATTCTTGACAGAGTTTGAAAGAGTTGCTCGACTGATACCTGACTTGCCTGATAAGTTCAAATGCCTTATATTCCTATACAACTTTTCAGAGGTTGAGCAGAGAGAGCTGATGAAGGACATGCAGGGGAGATATGATTGGCCAAAAATAAAAACCAATCTCCTAGCAGGAAGCTTTGACCAAATGCTTTACAGGTTATTAAAGCAGCGTAAGGACGACCGCGAAAAGGAGGATGTTGGTAAGGATAAGGATCGCGAAGTCTTCAAAACTTCGTCAGAAATGAGGGGAATGATAACTGATATGCGTGAAGAACGTTTGAAGTTCGAATTAATGATGGTTAAGGCGAAAGAAAGTAAAAGAAAAGGAAAAGAAGTTTCTTTTGAGAGTAATAGTGAAAGTGAAAGCGAGGAAGAGGAGCCTCCGAGGAAATTGACGAAGGCTGAAAGAAAAGTCTTAAATCAAATTCGAGGAGGTCAAGGGACGTCCAAAAAGCAAGGAAAGAATGGAGGGAATGATGGAAATGACCAGATGCAACCAGAACAACCCCAGCCCAGACCAAGCCAACAACAAGCTGAGGGAGGTCGAGGACGAGGCCGGGGAAATTCTGGGGGACGCGGGAATTGGGCTAAGGACTTCACGTGCAAATACTGTGATAAAAAAAGGCATATTATGCGATTTTGTCAGATCCTTGTCAAAGTCGAGGCTGATGGCTACGTATTCACCACTATTCGCGGGGAGGTCTTCAATTTTAAGGGGAATTTCATTGACCCCAACATCGAAGGGGGTATCGGAAAAGAAGCCTTCTGGCGCATGGGTCGCAACATACCTGCTACCTTCAGGTTGGCCTCGCCTGAAGAAGAAGAGTCCTTTCAATTAGAAGAGGCATTTCAGTCCTTGCAAATTGATGAGCCGGAAATGGAATTGGAGGGAACTGACAGAACAGGGCAAGGCACTTGTCTAGAGAACGAAGAAAGTCATAAAGAAAGTGAGACAATGTCGAGATGAAATTGTTCAGTTATGCCTTGATATGGATGAGGAATGGTCAGACCTTCCAAATGTATATCTTTTTGGAGGATGGGATAAGTCAGACAATGCTCCTTCAGCTACACCACAATCTTCACATGGTCCAAGACCCATGGCTGCCACATTAATGTCACGACCAGTCTTCAAACGAATGGCTCCGACAACATTACCACAGATATGAAAGGCCCGGAGAACATTAGTTAAGAAAGCAGCGGCAGAAGGCACCTTCAAGGAACCTGTCGAAGAAGTCCTCATCCCATACAAAGAAGAAAGCGACTCAGAGAAAAAAGACGAAAGGTTGCGTGCCGAGGATGAACGGCAAGCCAAACAGCGTGCTTCAGAGCGCTATACTGAAAAGGAGAAGGAAGTTGTCGAGGAAGAAGAGCCGCGACGAAAGAAGAACGTTTATACAATCCGTATTGAAAAGGGGATTGATATTGAGCAGATTGTCGACCGGATTTTGGAAACTCGGCGTGACTTAGTCACGCTAAAGGAGTTTTTGGCCGCATCTCCAAAAATCCGTAACGAGCTAAAGCAACGATTGACGAGGAGGAAAGTAATGACTGTCAAGATTGGAAATATTATTCGTCTAGAAGCCAATTGGGCACCTCCAGGAACTAAGATGGATTGGCGATGCGTTGTCACTGGACTGTTGAAGGTACACGTGGGACAACGTGAGTTCTCTGCTCTCGTTGACGATGATGCAAAAATGAATATTATATGAGAGAAATAAGCAATCGAGGCAGGAATCCGGATCAATCGATCTGATACTGGATTTCTAGTGGGCGTGAGTGGATCGACTCCCTTCTGTGGCACGGCAAGTGATGTCACAGTCGCGGTAGGAAAGGTGAAAGCTCGAAGCTACTTTTATGTTCTACCCAGAGTAGAACACGAGGTATTATTGGGAATATTTTTTCTGTGGCGAACTGAGAGCATTATCATCAATAAGCATGATGGTTCAATGTTTGTCGTCTTGTGTGACCTTGTGTGTGGATATTA
Source organism: Chara braunii (assembly GCA_003427395.1). Lineage (NCBI taxonomy): Eukaryota > Viridiplantae > Streptophyta > Charophyceae > Charales > Characeae > Chara > Chara braunii. The sequence goes on from BFEA01000065.1 coordinate 1,904,456, forward strand.
TGAAGTAAGAAAATGTAAAAACACAAGGCCAGCAAATTCCAGAAATCGGCTCAATCCGGGATCTTACTCTTTCTTAGAATCAGAAAAGCTAAGGCGAGAGAAAGATTCATTTGAGGGTTATGAGGAACCGAGAGAATTCTCTATTGCCCTGCCCTACATCTCGCAGACAATAGATTTTCTTTCGACAGAAGCCTCAGTTGATCCAGGATTGGTTTAGGCATTGACTGATGTGATATCTGACGCAAAGAACATGACCTTAACATATCGTTTGGACGCACCTCCAGAGGCAAGTACACTAGTTACTCCTGCATCCAAGCAGAGTCCTTTTTTAGAGGACGGAAGTTGGTCACGAGATCGAAGTGCAAGCATAAGAAAGTAGGAGTAAAAGCGCAGCCCGTGCCTGTCTTGATCACCCAGGACCAAGAGATTTATTACAAAGAGGAGAGAGAATGGATCAAAACAATGAGGATAAAGGCAGAAGAAGGACCGTGTCGATTAACAGAAGATAGAATCAAGGAAATGATCATTGGAAATGACGAATTTCTTACTAAGGTAGAAACTGACTTCCTCGTAAGTACTTTAAAGGATTTACATCTGGCATATGCCTTTGATGATAACGAGCGAGGAAGATTGGATGTTGATATGATTCCAATGATCAGGATACATACAGTGCCGCATGAGCCATGGAACGTAAGAGGTCCGCGATATCCGAATCCAGATGATCACCGGAAAGTGATTGAGTATCTGGACGGGAAGATTCAGACGAAAGTACCATACTATTCTTATGGGCCATATGCATCTCCTTGGTTCTGTTTTATTAAACCGAACGGCGTCCTCAGATGGGTCCAGGACCTGTAAAGGTTGAATGCAGTGACGGTTCGAGATGCAGGTGGGTTTCCACATGCAGATCTACTGTCGGAATCATGTGCAGGTATATCTATCATAACATTGATTGATTTGTATTCTGGTTATGATCCATTCCCCTTGTATACAGTAGACAGACCAATGACGACAATGCATAGACCTAGGGGATTGATTCATATGTGTTCAACACCTCAAGGTTGGACAAATGTCGTCGCGATTGTAAAACCGTACATGATGAGGGTCATGCAGCCACTCTGTCATGAAGTGACCTCTCCATATATCGATGATTTGGCTATTCCAGGACCTCGTGAGAAAGATGAGGCAGAAGTGTTACCAGGCATTCGCAGGTTTGTCTGGAAACATATACGCGATGTGGAAAAGGTTCTGCGAAAGCTAAAGGAATATAACCTCACAGCTAGTGGTGTCGAGTCCAGACACTCTATGCGAGAGGCGACCATTCTGGGATTTTTATGTGATGAGGAAGGTCGTAGGCCGGACGCACAAAAGACGAATAAAATTTTGGAATGACCAACACCTTTCAAATCTATCACGGATGTACGAAGTTTTCTTGGGACTTGTGAATTTTAGTGTATCTTTATCCAAAGGTTTGCAGCAAGGGTAGAACACCTGAGGAAATTGATACGCAAAAATCAGGATTGGGAATGGGGACCCAAGCAACAGGCAGCAGTGAATGATATGAAGGCTGCATTTCGGCAAGGTGGGATGATCCTCGACGTTCCTTGTTTTGATAACGATCCGAATCGACCTTTCATTGTAGAAACAGACGCAGGGCCTACAACCCTGGGTGGTGTACTAATTCGAAAAGATAAGGAAGGGCGAGAACGACCGTTGAGATTTGAAAGTCGAACTCTGAATACCGCCGAGCGTCATTATTCTCAATTCAATAAGGAAACGCCGACCATTCAGGAATTACGTATTTAGAAGGAGGTTTGTTTTGAGAGTGGATCCGACAGCTTTGACTCAATCACTGAGGAATTACTCTCCTTCGGATCCAACTGTTGCTCGATGGTTAACGTATATTTGGATGTTTGATTTTGAGATTGAGCGTATCTCGGGTGCACAAAACCGGGCTGATGGATTGAGTCGAATCGAATGGGATTCATCTAAGGACCAGATCGAGGATTCAATCCCTGTGGATAATTTTTTGTATAAGGAGGAGTATCGATTGACTATTAATTTTATTAGCTATTTGGAAGATGCTTCGTCCCGATCTAGGAAATTCATTTGGAACGCTCCAAATTCTTATCAGGTACGTTCTGAATTGGTAACGAGTGAAGCTTTTGTTGAAGAAGATCCTTGGGGAGAGAGAACCGCAGAGCAAATGATCAGTTTAGCATTACTTGACTCGGTCAACATCACAGACAAACCTCTGACAATTAAGGGAGGTCACGAGCAAATTGATAAAGCCTCTAGAATATGTGAAAATTTGTTATTTCTTGTAAATTCTTTAATTCAGGAGGATCGTCTTAAGATGATGGTCGAAGGAGGAAGCAATGAAATCGGAGAAGCCTTTCGTAAGAATGAATATGATGGAATCTATGAGAAAATTGGGTTATGGTTGAATGGGGAAGTTGATGAAAATGAGGTGGAACCAGAAGTTCGCTTGTAGAGTAAAGATTTTGTTATCCGATATGGTTCAGCATCTCTATTTCTGGGAAGGAATGGCAAAAATGGTTGTTGAATTTTGTAATTCTTGCATTCTTTGTCAAAAGCGATCAAATCTTTGGTATGTTGAACCACTTAATCCTCGATACGTGGCAGAGCTAGGAACTGTGATCCATCTCGACTTATTGGTGATGCCAAGTGAAATTAATGGATACAAATATATCTTTGATGCCAGAGATAACTTAACCGGCTTCGTCGATAGATGCGCAATCCGTGAACGAACTTGAAAAATCATGGCTGGGTGTATTGAGGAGTTTAATCTTCGATATCCATTTGTCCGCAAATTTGTGATGGATCGAGGAGGAAAATTTCGTGCAAATGATGTACAAGCCTTTTTCAGAAAGGTCGGTGTAAATTACAGTTACACCATTAGAGCTCATCCACAGGCCAACGCTCCATTTGAGCGAGGCCACGCAACTCTGACAAATTTATTGGCAAAATGGTGTGCAGACGATCCATCAAAATGGCGTGTTTATCTGATAACGGCGATGTTCGTAGAGAACATTACCATCAAGCGGACAACTGGGTACGCTCCTGTAACTCTATGGTTTGGTCGACATGCGACGTTCCCAATCGAGAGTTTTCTGACCACCTGGCAAAAGCAGGATCTGGAGATTAAACTTTCCACAGAGGAATTACTTGATCTCAGAGCAAGACAGATAATGATCACAGAGGAGAAAATTGAAGAGGCCGCTGCCTCAACTGCAGAAAGCAGACAGGCAGATAAAGAGACATGGGATAGGCAACCTCGAGTCTGTAAGGAGCCATTGGAAATTGACGATATTGTTCTCCTCTACGATTCATCCTTGAAAAAACAGTGGTCAAGGAAATTGGACAGTCGGTGGTTGGGACCATATCGCATTGTCAGGAAGTCAGATCATGGGGCATATGAGATCGAAGAAATGGATGGGGCACGTGGTCGAAATTAGGTTTCTGGTTTTCATTTACGAAAGTTCGTTCAAAGGGATTGAGGGCAGTAGTCATTTTTATTACTATCTCTGTAAAATATAGCACTTTTGCTCGTTTTTCATCTGAGAAACAAACGTTGAAAACCTAGCCTAGGAAGTAACTTCTTTTTGTTTTGTTATTTAGAGACATTTGTGATTCCTGAACAGTTTTTAATGCTTATTGTGAATTTCCTAAAAGTGGTGACAGATTTGAGCATTCAGCTGAGTTTCTTTTCTCTTGTGTAATTGTGAATGTTCTTTTGTGGATAATTGATGTGTATGCTCTATTCATTTATGGATGATCGATGTATATGAATTTTTTTGAATATGTTTTGGACTAAAATATATGGCATGAACATACTCTATCTCATACCTTGCTGAGACAAGATTCTGAAAAGATGTGAGTCCTGTAAATGATAGTGAGGCCCGTGCCGGAACTTGTTCCTGGTCCATAACGGGATGCTCTCACCTTTCTTGTGGAAGGAGGTGACCACATTACCATTGAAAGGGAGGAAGGTTTTGCGATTTTATCAGGACACTGTCAGTAGAGTAGGCGACCATGATTTACTACAAAGATAGGGTTGGTCTCCTAGCTTTAAAGTGAGTAGGGTCACCTTGTCCGCATGACTAAGGTCTGACCAACCTTGGTTGTGTGGACAAGGTTGTCCTATCCTATTGACAGCAGAATGATAAGGTCAGGAAACTGAAATCGGAGGGAAGGTGGTGAGGCTCGAATCTAAAGCGGGGCTTGATGTCGAGATGTTACCATTCAAAGGATTACACCGCTCCTCGACGCTCATCACATCAAAGTCAGAATAGTCCTGCATGGTAGGTTATCGAGTATTAGAAAGATGAGTTCACTCTGTTGGATGAATGACAAGAAGAAGTGGATGGATGGTTTCTCTCATGAACGGTTAAAAACCAAGAAATTGATACATTTTGAAAGACCTGTCAGAGGTTAATCCTGACTCATTTGGAGAATAAGGTTAAACGCAAGTTTTCAGTGAATGATGATGAAATACTTTAGGCCTTTTTTTGTTTTGATGTCTCCCTAACTGTGGTATAATGTGAGTATCCTTGTGTATATGGGAGACCCACGTTAAATTCCTGGCGGCAATGTGTACGTCGAGGTGTTGTGAAGAGCATCCTCATAAACTCAAGAGACCCGGGTTAGATTCCCGACAGTTTAGGGAATCCTCCAAGTGAATTTAGCAGTATCAATTGACTGGATAATGTTGGATCTAGCTGGAGGGCTTCCAGTACCATTCTAAGAGATAATATTTTGAGTGGCCGCCAGTGGGATGATGCTGGAACCATCCAGAAAGAAGTCCACGAAAATTTAAGGCATTGGACCAACAGTTTGAGTTCATATTTGAATGAAAGGGGAGGATGTCTGCCATAATTTTCCTGACAAACACCTTTGATATTGTGATATTGGATAAAAGTGAATGACGTGGAAGTCATTCAATACAGCCTGGGAATGTTGTCAGAACAGAAACCCTGACAAGGGTATCTGCCCTGTATTTTCGATGTCGGACGAAGTCCGAATCTTGATGTAAGTTTGTGGAAATTGGTCTGATGAAAACAAGACGTGCTTATGGAAAGTTCTGACTCGTCCACAATCTCGGACGGGATCGCTGGGATGCACAGTCATGGAAAGAATAAAATTAGACCTATACAATCTAAAAAAAATGTCGCGCGGCTTCGTAGCCGCGCGATTCAGGGCCTAAGTGGCTAAAGAGAAAGTTGCGTCGGGGTATGGGGCCACGACGCAGAAGGTGTAGGAAGTTTTTTGTTTTATTTCTAGGGTCGCGAGGTTTGACATCGAGCCTTGGGGCCAATAGGCCAATGCCAAAACTTACGCTGTTCGATGGCTGACCTAGCCACGACCACAAGGCTAACAGGTGTGGGTAGGCCACAGGCTGCGTAAGTCGGTAGTCCACAATCGGGGCAGGCCTGCTAGGTCATTTACGGGCAGAGCCTGCAAGGCCTCAGGCTGAGAGAATACCTGGGCCAGTAGGTACCGGTACATGACTCTCAGCTTGCTGATATAGGGATCGAATCTTACTCGTGGTACCGCAAGGCTAGCTCATTTTGGAGCTGCATGTTTTTTTTACAGGCGCGGTCGACCTCGGCCGCCCGATCTGGAAGATCCCGCGGTCCAGATCGGCCGCGCGAGATTAGCATGGCCCCTACGCAAGGATGACACGCATAAATCGAGAAATAGTCCAATTTTTTTTTTCGATTCCATTAGGACTCGAACTCGGATCTGCATTTCAACAGTTCGTGGGTAAACCCACGAACGCAGCACGATCGTTGGCATAAGCCAACGGGGAACCTAAAAAAAAAAAAAAAAAAAAAAACTAACAAACAGTGAGCACCATGTGGCACGTTAGCAAGTGGGGGGGACTTACAGCCCCACAGTAGTTGCAGGCGCCCGTAATAACGGGCAGCCGTTTTTTTTTTCCCGAGGTGAGGTGATTTAGTTTTTCTGATTTTTTTTTTTTTTCCTTACATTTTCCTTTTAGATTTGTTTCTAGATTTAGTTTAGATTTGTTGTTTTTCTTTTTTTCTTTTTGTCTTCTTTTAGTTGGGGGCACCCGTTCGTTCGAACGAACGGATCGAAGCATGCCCGTGCCAGACTGTTTCGTCGGATTCACCGACTCATCAGGAGGTTGAACCTCAACAACCTGGGCCCCGTAGCACACGAACCTGGCGCCAATAATGACCAGGCAAAGAGAGAGAGAGAGAGAGAGAGAGAGAGAGAGAGAGAGAGAGGGAGAGAGAGAGAGAAAAAAAAAAAAAAAAAGGGGGGATCCGAACTATGGGCGTCCCTCCACTATTCTGGAAATGCACAAAAGACAAAAATCGTGGCGATGTATCTTTCCTTGTTCTAGCAGAAGATTCACTCTCGTTTTGTACATTTCGAGAGTAGAGGAGCAACACCCTATGCATGAATGTTTTTGTCGGAGCCACACCAACTTTTTAGGTGGCTGAGCTCCGACTGCTCATCCTAGGATGAGCAAATCGAATGAACCTACCGCCCGTGGGCGGCTAGATTCAGGGTTAGTAGAGAGGGATGGTAGACATACCGTTTCGTCGGATTTGCACCAACTCATCAGGGGTTGAGACCCCGACAGTCTGAATGTGTAGGATGAGCAAAATCGTATGAATCTTCCGCGGGAACGCGGAAGAATACAGTCACAAGCAGTGGCCAAGGCCACTGCTATTGCTGCGGCCGCCAGACAACAATTTCAGGTAACTTTTTCTTAATTTTATTTTGTTTGTTGTTGTTTTGATTCCTCCCCGTTCGTGGCCGTTGAAGTACAACCAAAAGGGAGAGAAACGAGGGAAGACTAAGAAACGAAAAGTAAAAAGTAAAAACTGTAAAAAAAAAAAAAAAAAACAAAGAAAGAGAAACAAAACGAAAACGAGGCAACTGCCTCGTGGGACAAAAGTACAGTCTTTTTGACTGTATGGAGCAGGAAGGACTCCCGCTTCGTTTTGGGCAGAGTAAATGTGACCGCGAGATCTGTGCGCGCGTGAGAATGGGACTGAGGAGTTGGTTGGGAGAAGAGAGAGGGAGGAGAACGTGAGAGTTGGGAGGGGGAGGTCCTACTCCTCCCAACCTCCCAACTTCCCTCCTCGTTTTCAGGGGAGGGCAGAGGAAGGTAAGGGAGCGCTGTTGCATGCAACAGCACGAACCTGGCTGAGGTAAAAGTCAGGTTCAGTAGAAATTAGAAAGTTCGTTTTTCTTTTTCTTTTCTTTATTTATGTGAGGACACTTGTCCTCACGTGGTGCTACCTCTGGCACAAGCTGCCAGAGGTAACTGTCAGGCTCCCGTTTTTTAAGGGAGCCTGGAAATTAAAAGGTCACTAAGGAAAAGGCTAAATGCAGCCTTTTCCTCAATGTATCTGCCCGGAAAAAAGGGTCTAGATACATCAAACTGTAAGGGGTTGTATCTCTCCAACCCCTTATCAGAAAAAGAAAAGAAAAACAATTTTGGAAATGACAGGAACCTAGCTATCTCGCCAGATTCTGAGATAGCTGGAAAAAAAAAAAAGAAAAATAAAATAGGGCAGTTAAAGAAACTGCCCCACACTAAGGCTGTGGCTGTGGGGCGGCCACAGTCTACCCTGGATCTTGGTAGATCTAGGGCTTACATTGAGCCCGCGATTTGGCCTGGGGGCTGGAGTGATGTCCAACCCTCCTCAACCAATATAAAAAAGGCAGCTGCCCCCCAGCTGCCACACAATTGCACTCGTGCTGCCAGTGTGTGACGAGCACACTTGAATGTTGGCTGCTGGAGCTGGTGCCTGAGGCAACGTGAGGAGAGGTTGGAGGACTGCAAAGGAGCGCAAGGAGGAGGACTGGGCAGCCATAGCCAAGGCAGGGAGCACTCTGCTCCCCTTACCTCTGGCTGGTGCTGGTCCCACGGGACAGACCCAGTAGTACTGCGGGACTACGGCAGTGCGGCGCTGTGGAATTTGGGCCTCGGACCCAAATTTTACTAACTTCGACTTGCAATTTTTCCACTATAGTAGGGAAGTGCTGCCGAAATTTTACAGCGGCGACCCCGGGTTTTACTGCGGTAGTACGGAAATGCTGCCGAAATTCTGCAGCGGCGGCATGAGTTTTTACTGCGGTAGTACGGAAGTGCTGCCGAAATTCTGCAGCGGCGGCACAAGTTTTTTTTGCGGTGGTGCGGAAGCGCTGCCGGATTGTTGCGGCGGCGGTATTGTTTTTTTCAGCGGTGGTGCGAAAGCGCTGCCAGATTGTTGCGGCAGCGGTTCAGGGTTTTTTCAGCGGTAGTGAGGGAACCCTGCTGGATTTTTTTGCGGCGTCAGAACCATATTCTTGCAGTGGCAGCACTATTTTACAACAGTAACGTGAGGTGACACAATGGAGATACGTCAAAGCGATAGTTTCATTTTGGAGGTGGGACGTTGACACAATGGAGATACGTCAAAGCGGTAGTTTCATTTTGGAGTGGCGTGAGGGTGACGCCGGGGAGACGCCATACTTTGGACGCAAGCGGCAGTAACTAGAAAACACCGCAAGGATTATTGGAAAGTGATTGAGTACTGAGAGGGTGTCCTGGCAGGCGGTCGTCACAAGAGGGTAGTGTCGATCACTTTGGTGACGACTGGGTACAACAACCTTCGCGTCAGGAAAGCGTAAAGTTTATACGGTCTTCTTGGGTGTACCGTTAAAACTTCACTCAAGGTCAGTTAAATTGACTCAGTTCCCTGTCACACCTGAGTGAACCCACACTTGCTTTGACCTGTTTTCACTGAATGTTCATTGGAAAAAGGGTAGAAAATGTGTGTGTTTGCGTGCATGACAAGGAGTCTGACAATGGAAAAGAATTGCATGGTGGTCTGTGTGTCGTTGGGTTTTGACTGCAGGTACGACATGTGGATTGAAATGGATGAGGGTGATGACGGCGAAAGAATGACTGATTTTTACCTATGTGCTTGTATTCTATATATAAATAAAACAGAAAGAAGACGACGAGAACGAAGCGAGCTTAAGGAAGAGAGATTCATCTTGATTTAGTCTTATCCCTGAGGTTACCCATTCTTTCCCGAATGACCCTCTTCCATCTATACGTGGAAGTCTGAATGAATCTATCTTTCTACGATTTCCTCTTTCTTCATCTAAGTTTACTTTGATGCTAGGCGGCAAGACTCTACTTGTCTGTCGTGTAGATGTTCTCCCTTTTTCTAGGAGGCATCTGGGGCGGAGGTTCGTTGCCTTGGGGGTCGGCCCTGTTATCGACTCAGAGTGGACCGCTTTGCGGGGGGGTACTATGCCGATTCGGTGGAGACGGCCCGACTTCTAAGATCCGAGTTTTATACTCGGGCGAGGAGAATGAGTATCCCAGATCACCTCTTAGGGTAATGGAAAAGGCATCCACACGGAAGAAAATAAATTCTTGACCTTGCGAAAAAGAAAAATTGCCTTAGCTATCCTGTTTTAAGTGGTCATCCTCGGTACCACTAACGTATGAAGAGTGGTGCCACAAGCAGCCCGACTCATGTCCTACTAGCTGAACGGAGTATATTTAGATACTCCTGGCGTGGTTGGTTATGCCATAAGAAGCACGGACCTTAAGGAAGATTAAAGTCGAATAATACTTGAAGGTAAGAGTTTAACTTAAATGTCTTTCTTTTCTTTCTTTCAGATGGGTATGGGATCCACGGACATGTTCCTTTTCTACAACCTTGATTTGGCGGCTGAAAGGGTCGAGCTCCAGAGACGTAATGGAATAACGGTAGAGAGGATAGGCCGACTTGTTTACAATCCGTCAGAGCTGTACTCTGAGGAGGACATTCCGCAGTTTTGGGATGGTAGTACGTAAAGACCCTAAGACGACTTATTTTCAGGAGACCGGCCGACTTGGATGTTCTTCACTACGAGTTCGCGCCGCCATTGCCCGAACGTCACTTCGTTAATATAAACTTGGTGATATTGCAGCGATACGAACTCAATTGACGGGTGGACGAGATCCCTGAAATAAGGTTGACGTTTATTCGTTACGTGGTTTGGCTAAATGAGCGACAAGGCCCATTCTTTGGCATATACTACGCAGAGCGGATACGTGTCAATAGGTTCGCTATTATAGGAGCCGAAGCATTATATGATGATGATTTGGAAAATAAAGCTGAAGAACTCGAGGAGTTTTTATGCGACTAATTTAGATTCGTTCTGATACGCAAATGCATGGAGCACGACGAGACTTGCAATCCCAAGGTATCTGCTGGTTCGTGATACACCCGATGAGGATCTCATCAGGAGTGCAGCGCGACTTTTACGAGTTCGAGATGAATCTCCTATCGACTGGTTCGGCTTCATTGGACTGCTTCAAAATGGCGAGGGATTTTTCCCTAATACTCGCGCGGATTTCCGAGCCAACACGGCTCGGACTCCCGACAAACTTTACGGATATACTTTGTATTTTCACCTCGCAAGTAACCTCCAATGTCTCTCTCGAGTCATTGTGAGTATTACGATTACCTCGTCTGGCAGGCGTTTCAGCGTCGTCCAGATCCGGGACACAAAGGCTCGACACCTGTTTGGACTTAGTCGACCTCTCCGAGTTATAGTTTGGGGACTAGCCTCTCAGATGGCCTCCTTATATAATACTCGAATCATTAGAGTCATGCGATGAAGACGAGTGTCTACCCTGATTTTCGACGACGACGAGCTGACACGTTTAGATTTGTTGGAGGCACAGGTGCGTGGTGGGCGACAGGTTTACCAGGGTTAGACGTCATCTTCTGAAATCGTACTCAGATTTCAGAAAACACTTCGCATGGATTGAGAAAACACTTCGCATGGATTCAGTCCCGTTGAGGAAACCATATAACTTATGGTTTCACGAGATAATSTAAAAACAAAACAAAACACTCTGTGTAGTTAGGACCGCCGRATGGATAGTATTCRGACTACCCCGATGATTTCACTATCATGCTTTGGCATTGAGGGTTAAATATATAGGTAAGGAAAAAGTTAATAAAAGTAAGCCGAAAGGCGTCTGAAATATGATCTTGAAAGGCAAAGAAATTTAAACGTCAACTTATAAAATAAGCTTGTTATATTAACAACGAGAAGAAAAACCATAAGCATGACCTATTTTCATCAGACCAAAACCTATCTAAAAGTTGTGTTATAATTGTCAAGTTGGATAATTGAAAGAATAACTTTATGTGTATTGTTTTGTAATTTTCGTCTGAATAAATTATAGATATATCTTTGTTATATGTAGAAACTGAAAGCAAGGGACTAGGGTGAAATTGTTGTTGGTCTTTATACTTGATTAAAAACCGCTCTAGTCGACCGGCGTACGCTCCATCCTTAGGAGATCAGCGCCCTAAGTGACGGACGACGTCCGGGTCAAACAGACATTTAATCACGTATACCTATACTACAGTGTACGAGCAAATGCCCTCGGTTGATCCACCTTTGCGATAGCATTTAAAAGCTTTCGCGTGTGGATCGGTAGCTCGGTAGGGATACGCCCCTAAGGGTGGTGACAGCCCCTTAGGGAAGACAAGCTCATGCCCCGCGGAAACCTATCCTGTCGTAGGGGATTGCGGGATGTACAGCTGGCGCACCCGACTAGAGGGGTGAAGGATCGACGCAACCGCGCACCCGTCTTGGCGGCTCGCGGGATTTATTATGCATCGCTTCCGAGTTGTCTCTCTTTCTGTTTTCTAGTTTTTCTCCTGCATGACATGGTCGGGAGGGCTCTCGCCTTTGCGGGAAAAAGTTGGGGGCCGATGCACTCGACACCGCGTCCTAAGAGTGACATTCGATTTTGATTCCAAACTCCGTAGGACACCCAACGAGATCCTGACAAATAAAGCCTAAAGTTGGGGGGAGGAGCTATCATTGTCTTCCTTAGTGACCTCCGCAACTGTAGTACAGATCCAGTATGCCCATTTGAGGTTTATGGAGTAATCTTCTCTTGGGAATTGTTATTTTGGATATGTGGGAGACCCAGGTTAAAATCCTGGCGGTATGGACGCACCAAGGGGGACAGTGAGGGTCTGCAACCGCAACTTCATCCAGGGGATCGGATTTTGACTACTTGTCGGGTCAGAAAGCCTTTCTTTGCATTTAGAATTCCCAGCGACGGGGACGTCGCTTAATGGGGTATGGAAAACTGTCGGAGCTTATACCCTTATAAGGGTATCCGCTCATGATTTTATAGTCGACCCAACGTCGGCACCAACATACAGGCTGAAGACGGCTAAAAATGAGAAATGAGGCAAATCCCTCAACTGTTATGATCGAGAAAGTATTGCAAGCGCGAGCGCAAAAACACGGAGCGCACAGACTAGAGTCGATGGTTAAATTTTTTCGAATACTCGCTTGCCTTGTCTCAGCAGGAGAGAAGGTTAACAACAGCCATATTTTTCATCACCACTTCAGGACGCCGTTCACCACTTCAGGATGCAGCCTGCCTAAACATGTGGTTTTCACGGTCTTCGGACCTTTCACCACTTCAGGACCATTCAGGTCTGAAAAATCCGGAATGGTCCTGAAGTGGTGAAAGCTCCGAAGACCCTGAAAACCACATGTTTAGGCAGGCTGCATCCTCAAGTACTGAAGGGTGGTTTTCATGGCCTTCGGACCTTTCACCACTTCAGGACTATTAAGGATTTTCAGACTGCCCAAAACTCTCACTTGACCACTTCAGGACACCCTTCACCACTTCAGGATGCAGCTTGCCTAAACACGTGGTTTTCAGGGTCTTCGGACCTTTCACCACTTCAGGACCATTCAGGATTTTCAGACTGCCCACAGCTCTCACTTCATAGTTTTCATTCCTGAATTTTCAGTTACCTGATAACCGCTTGTGCTCGGCAGATGAGGGGACATAAACGATTAGGGGACTAAAGTTTGAGTGACCACGCGTGCCACTCTGACCCACTCATAGACTGAAAGAGGGTTAGTAAGTTAAACCTCCAACCACAAAATGAACGGAGGATAAATCGAAAGGGAAGAAGTCGCGCAAGAAGCGACGACTTCAGTCCAAGTTAGTCGGGAACTGAGACGACATGATCAATAGAGTTAGTTCGCTCGACGACCGTGGATGCCAGAACAGTCAGTATAAAGGAACCAGCGAATCGCTCCGCCATGAGCTCAATAAAGGAGGGTTCGGGCAAAATAGTATAAGCCCCGACAATACGGCCAGGGCGGCCAAGAAGACCGTACCGCTTACGACGCTTTGCGACAATGGTCATATCAACCTGCTGACCACGGAAGGCAGGCCGTGTGCCTGTTATACCGGCAGAGCCAACCTTTACTCGACTAATAGTGAGGTTGCTCCTAGTCTAACCGAACTAGGAGCTAGCCCAATAGGTACAGGTGCGGGATTGCATGCGACAGGTCTAGGGAACGAATCCTTCCTGACTCATGGGCTAGCCCTTTTTTTTAGCTACCTCGTTCCGCCCGACCCCTGTTTAGACCGTGTTCAAGTTGGTGGGGTTCGAACTCACGATCTACAGGTTAGAAGTAGTTGGGGCTGGAAAGATTTAGGCTCTTACACGTACCAGGAACCCGACAGGTGCACGTACAGGGGGCAACGAACGGAGTTCGGTTAGAATTTCTTTATTTTTCTTTTTCTAAGATATATAAAAATTTCGTTTTTTTCTTTTTCCGTATCTTACCTAAGTTTCGAGGAAGATTCGTAGGTAGTTGGAAGAAGAGAACAAGACATACACTTACCTGAAACTTCGGGGGCGCGTAGCAGCAATCTTCAACCACTTTGCACTTGTGTACTAACCACTAATGCGGTTAGATTCATCAATAATGAGTATTCGAGATGTATATCGGTCATCATTATTATTATTATTTATATCGGTCATTATTATTATTATTATTATTATTATTATTATTATTATTATTATTATTATTTTCGTTTCTTATTTCTTCTTAGATTATTAGATATCCCAGCCTGTGTAGCATTGTGTTCGCGTTCGGTGACCGAACCCGAACGTTTCGGACCGAACGCCAACGAGCGCCAAAACTCTTCGAACGCGAACATCAAAATATTAAAAAAAAAAAAAAAAAAAAATTCTGCAAAAAAACTGAAAAAAATATATGTTATGTAAAATAATAATACAAACAAGTTTTGCCTTGGAGGTATGGTCAAATTCGTAACCAAACTCGAGTTAAAAATAAAAAACTAAAAACAGTTTTTTTTATTATTATTATTTTTTTAAATATGTTCGGCCGAACACGTTCGGGTGGCGTTCGGTCGAACACTCGAACATGTCCGGACGTTCGAAAAAGCTCCGAACATGTTCAGTGTGCTACACATATACCAGCGAATGAATCTGTCACGATTAAAAGGGCAGATTCTTCAAACTAAATGGCGGAGACCTGGATGCTCGCCAGGGCAGAGTCGGGAGCACTTCGAGAAAAAACTCAGGGCTCGATCGCAGCAAACGGGCAAACGTAAGCGAGTGACAAAGGACCTATGAGGGTATATGCATACTACAGTCAACAAGCGCAGAACCAGCGAACGAGATGCGAGCAAAGCGAGGTGCGCACGCGCAAGTATCGTGATCAGAGAGCGGCCTAAACAAGGGCTGAGGGAATGAGCGCGGGGGTAAGAGGAAAAAGAAGAAGAAGGGAGAACACGACAGGAGGGAAAGGAGTATGGGAAAGTGAAGTGAGCAAAGAAACCAAACTGTGGCAAAGGGAAGAAGGAAATAAGGAGGGGAAACGAAAGTTACAGCTGTTGTGTTCTGTCAAAGACAAGGCATCTTCAGTCTGGACTAGGCTGTAGCCTAGTTGAGTTGAGCAAAAGAACCAGCCAACGTGCTAAGTAAAGTGTCACGCGTTCTTCACGTCTCTGTCGGGACGCGAACTTGAACGAGGGTGTATGCAGGGCAGAGTAGCAGAGAAAGATACGAAGGAAGAGTTACAAACGGGAAACGAGCCAACAGTGGAGAGAGAAAGAAAGAAGAATCGATAACGAATCAAGTGAAAGAAGGAGGAGCAAAGACTTACCTCCTTTACCTTCGGAAACGACGACATCACAGGCGGGTTGTTTCGAAGTGCGGGCAGGTGTTCTATCGACGAGAGTAAAAGCAGGTAAGTCTCCTGTCACCCGACTTCTTCGAAGTACTCCTATCGACAAAATGAATAATATCGAATGCATCTATCGCTACAAGGTCAAATGAGTCTACCTTTAGGATACAGAAAGGTACACTACCATTTGTGTGAGTGTATGATCCTGCCTAATCTCAGTTTCTCGCTACTTCCATAGGTAGGATGAGAAAAATCGAAAGAATCTATGACTATAACGTGGAGGTATACGTCGTCGTTGCTCTAACCGCTATATGCCTTTGTCCATGCTCCACATTGGGGTAGTTGGTTGTGTGTGCATATAGGAGTGCGTGCGTGTATGTGTGTGTGTGTGTGAGAGAGAGAGTAAGAGAGACAGTTAAGTCTCCCACCCGCACCTCGCCCCACGCAACTGAGATCGATAGAATGAGCAAATCGAAAAGTGACAATGTATATTTCCACGTTTCAGCGGAAGATTCATTCCGTTCGTGCTCATCCTATCAATGGAATGTGTGTGTGTATGAGGGTGTGTGCGTGCGTGTATGTGTGTGTGTGTGTGTGAGAGAGTAAGAGAGACAGTTAAGTCTCCCACCCGCACCTCGCCGCACGCCACTCAGATCGATAGAATGAGCAAATCGAAAAGTGACAGTGTATATTTCCACGATTCAGCGAAAGATTCATTCCGTTTTGCTCACCCTATCAATGAAGTGTGTGTGTATGTATGTGTTGTGTGTGCGTGTGTGTATGAGTGAGTACGTGTGTGTTGCGACCAGCTCACGCTACTCGCATCGATCGGGTGTTCTAAATAGAATGAATCTACCTCTAGAACAAGAAAACATACATTGCCACACTTACGCGTGTGTGTGCACGTATGTATATGTGTGTGTGTGTGTGTGTGTGTGTGCGTGCGTTAGGTGTGTGAGCTTGTATGCGAGTATGTGAGGGAGAAAGAGGAAAAGGGAGAAGTGGGAACTCACCTTGAAGATGGATGAACCAGAGAGAGGACGAAGAAGCAACTTCCTCGAAACACAACGTACCCTCTTCTTGACTAAATCGGACCGTAGGGACAACTCGTATACGTTTGGCATCTTTGCCTTACCATTATTATTATTAATATTATTATTGGTATTATTATGATATTGATCATTATTGCAGTCTGTTGTTGTTATTATTATTAATATTATTATTATTAATAATAATATTATTATTATTATTATTATTATTATTATTATTATTATTTTTATTTTTATTGTTATTATGACAATATGCTCTCGGCCGTGAGTCCGCCTGTGTACACAAAGAGGGGGTGCATATTTTTATTGTATGGCATCAGTGTGTTGGGGAAAGAGGTTGTGAGTATGGCGAGAGACATACCTGGTGGTGGAGACGTGCGGCTTTGGTCGCTGTAGGCTCGTACTTCGGGAAGCTGTAGTCGTCAACCTCTACACTGTAATACAGGCCAGATAGGATCTGCCACATGTAGTCTGGGCATCGATCTCCAGATAGGATAGCAACTCTGGCTCTTCGTTGAGGATGACGAGACTATTTCAACATTATCAGTTATGAACTTCTGGTGTGTTCTTATTGGGTGATTCTCGTGATTCGATACTGCTTTTTGGTTCGCGGTCGATACTATCTGGACTCATGTGTAGGATTCTTGATTGCTGAAGTACGTTATTGCTTATCTTCCTTGCGTAGTGAGAGAGAGAGAGAGAGAAAGGGAGAGAGTTCCAATCGATAGGTTGAGCAATGCACTGGCCAGCGACCGATCTCACCACAGACCTCATGGTACTTCCAATGATATGATGAACAAACTCGGATCGATCAAGAGCAAGAATGTGGAGATAAACACCGCCTCACTCGCTTGTATGTGTGTGTGTGTGTGTGTGTGTGTGTGAGTGTTAGTCACGTGGCGGTTTTAGCGATACGTCTATCAATTAGATGAACGAAAATGAATGAATCTACTGCTACAATAATGACAAACGTTGGATCCAAGTCACAACTTTGGTTGGGATGATCTCTGATATCTTAGCTTTCCACTGCGCTAAAGTGTTATGACGATCCCGGTCAGGTCAGGATTCGCACCCAAGTCCCTCACTATGTAGCAAGGACCATTTTTGCATGTATCTAGATGGATATTGCTGGTTGAGATTTCGTTTGAACTACTCTGTCAAGACAATCCTTTTCATCACCTTGCGGATCTTTGGCTCCCCTTCATTGCCCAACTCGGCAGGTAGCCCACTGTACTTTCAGTGGTTCGCAGCCGGGGGGGGGTATTGAGGGAATACCTTTAAAACCTGGTCAGGTCAGACGAAAGGAGGAAACACGAAGAAGAAGAAGAAGGGGAGGAGAGAGAGATAAGGAGAAAAAGAAGAAATGAGGAAAACGAAGGGGGAAGGCAGAGACATACAAGAAATCAGCAGATAGGCGTGACAGACCAGTCCCACACAGACGGACACGAACAGAGACCGACGGACAAACAGAAACAGACAGATAGAAGAGACAGTCAGCCGAACAGACACAGACAAGCAAAGAGACAGAGGCACGGGCAGACAGATACATAGACAAGCAGCCAGACACGTGGCTGCCAGACAAACAAGCGGCTATTGACAAAGCAGCAGGCAAACGAACCCAGACTAACAAGCAGACAAACAGATGCAGGTTACCAAGCAAACAGTCAGCCACAGGTAACCAGACATACAACAATGGACACGAACAAAGAACAGGACAAATATACAGGCGGACAGTGACAAACGATTAAACAGACAGGCAATCACACAAACAGACAAACACAAACAAACAGACAAACTCACACACGGGCCAAACACAGGCTGTGGGCAGAAGGATAGCAGACAACCATAGTTGGGCGTGCCTGCATTATGTTGAATGAGGTGCATGGTGGCTCTTGGGAGCATGTGGGATACTGCGGGTGAGGGTCGAGGTTATGAGTAATGCAACAGACATACTTTGTATTTGATGTGACGGCATGGTCCGAGATCTGCTCGTACTTCGGGAAGCTGTTGGCAACAACATTGACGTTGTAGTTATAGGATAGATATAAATTGTCACTTTAGTCTGGGCACAGAGCGCCAGATAAAATATCGACGCTGGTTCTTGGGTTGATAATGATGAGACTATATCAACATTATCGTTTTTGAGCTCGTGCTGTGTTCTCATCTGGTGAAACTCATGTCGCAATTCTGCCTTTGGGTCGGGGTCAAGACAACCTGACCCCATGCATGATGCTTGTTGATTGCTGAAGTTCGCTATTACTTATCTTCCTTGTGTTATTATTATTATTATTATTATTATTATTATTATTATTATTATTATTGTCGGTGTTTGCCCGTATCTGAAAAAGGGCCGTAACAGAAGGAAGTCACACGAGGGGGGGATTGCTGCTAAAGAAGAGTGAGGGAGACGGAGAATGGGAAAGAACGAGAGGAGAAAAGGGGTGATAAACAGGCACGAGTATGTAGAACATACAGTCTCAGACAAAGACAGACAGACAAACAGACACAGACGGAGACAGACGGGCAGAGAGAGATGATGATGATGAGGCCAGGGCATACACCTGGCGTCAGCGATGGTCTGCATTGGGCTACATTCTCGGGGTACTTCGTAGGCTGCTGACATCAGCAGTTGCTTTGTCACTGAGTAGGCAAACAGTAGCTGTGTAGGCAGTGGGTTGAGCACCGAAAAGTCGAAGTTGGGATAAGGGATTGGGCTCTTATGATGGTGGTGACAAGAGCGAGCCCACATTGACTTTGGGCTTCCATGCTACAAACCTCCATTAGTGTTGTATTGGTGCAGTGCTGCTTTCTGGATATTGAAATGGTATATGACTTTCAGTATGATTGAGCATTCTAAAAATAGTCATTATTAGTGTCATTATTATAGTTATTATTATTATTATTATTATTATTATTATTATTATTATTATTATTATTATTATTGTTATTATTATTATTATTATTATTATTATTATTATTATTATTGTTATTATTATTATTATTTCATTAGTCTTGACCCCGGCAAGCCTCGGGCCCGCCCTAAGAGAAGGCAGGTCTGAATAATCCGTGAGAGGCCCCTACCTCTGCATTGCCTGATGTGGGGCTCAGACAAGCTGCTGCAGGCTGGTTGGTTGAAGTACAGCCTGTGCGTCACCCTGGACTCTCCCAAAAGAAGTAGCTGCGTCAGGCAGGTGAGCCCAGAACATGGGTTGGTGTGTTCAGGGCACATGTAACATGGGGACGACACATTAAGTGACCACGAGCCGACAAGATTGCGACCTTGTCACATCCTCCGTTCGCAGACGCTGAGTGGGGTAGGTCGCGGTCAGACTGCAGGACGCCAGCGGGTTATGGCTAGGCGCACAGGATAGCGAGTGTGTGCCCACACGGTCTTGTGAGCAGGCAGGGCAGCAGTTACACACGAGTGGTCTTTGGGATAGGCACGAGGAATAGCGCGCGGGAGAAGGAAGTGAAATGGACAAAGATTTCCAACCGGTGACGCATCAATAAGAAGTTCGCGCTCGCTTGATCACTCGAAGGTTAATCAGAACATTTGACAACAAGTTTAGTACTCCGATTTTTTTATTTTTTTTGTTATTATTATTTCTATTTTCGTTTGCGACTATTATCGTTATTATTATTATTATTATTACTATAAATAATTACTAATATTATAATTGTTATTATTTTATTATCATTATTGTTTTACTTATTATTATTGATATTATTATTGTTATTATTGATTTTATCATCATCATTATTATTATAAGTACTATTATTATTATTGTTATTTTCGTTTGTTTTACTGTTGTTATTCTTAAAAACGCCACGGGTTGGGCGAAGACCGGAAAGTGAAGAAAACATAAGGCATTTAAGGAAGAGGGAGACGATGTCACGATGTGATGATATCTGCCTCCTCCATCCTTCCCCATCTTTTGCCTTGGTTGGATCCTCTAAAACTATCCATCTCTTTGAATATGATTGGCTGATGATAAATTTTCACTTACATAATACTAGTCTGTACTGACTCTAAGTACTCGCAATCAGATGCGTTGACCATACATCTCCGAATACAAGGCGATTGCGGGAGCTCTGCCGGAGTTCAGGAGGAACTCTGGAGGCAGGGAACCATGAGATATGCATCACGTAACCCCTTCCCATATACCCCTACAGGCTACGCCCTTCTATTGGACTGCCTGCATGATTGTATGATATACTGCTTGTACTTTCTTCTGGACTAAGGTAATCCGAAGGGAAAAAGGATATGATTGGAGTAAAAATCTTGCCCAGTGAAATGGAAAGAACCTAAATTAACTAAGAAGGAACCTAGACTGTTTGGACCTGAAGAATGAAGTAGGGCGATAGAGGCTCATATGTGAGCCGTCACACTACTTATGTATGCGCTGAATTGACTAAAGGTTGACAATTAGGTACTCATGTGTGAGTCACCTTGCTCTCTGCCTGTCCGACTGTTGTCGTGACGGGAAGGGGGTCCTAATGATAATCTATGAACTAAACTAAGTACTCTCTACCTGAGCAGTTGTCGTCGTGAGGGGGCGAGGGTACAAACAACTAGTTCTAAACTAATCTAAATACTCTCAACCTGAGCGGCTGTCGTCGTGAGGGGACGAGGGTACACACAACTAACCTAGGAACTAAACTAAGTACTCTCTACCTGAGCGGCTGTCGTCGTGAGGAGACGAGGGTACAAACAACTACTTATGAACTAATCAAAGTGCTCTCGACCGTAACGGTTGTCGTCATAACGGGAAGAGGTATTTGACGAATACTTATGAGATAATCTAAGTACTCTCTACCGTAACGACTGTCCTCGTGACGGGAAGGGGGTACCTGACTATAACTTATAGACTGAATAGGTGCTCTCTACCGGATCGACTGTCGTCGTGATGGGACGAGGGTACAAACCCAAACTTACGAACAAGTCTAAGTACTCTCTACCGGAACGACTGTCGTCGTGATGGGACGAGGGTACAATCAAAGTACTTATGAACTAATCTAAGTACGCTCTACCGGAACGATTGTCGTCGTGATGGGACGAGGGTACCAACAAATACTTATAAACTAATCTAAGTACACCCTACCGGATCGGCTGTCGTCGGGATGGGACGAGGGTATGAGCAACTACTTATGAACTAAAATAGGTACTCTCTATCAGATCGGTTGTCGTCGTGACGGAAGGAGGGTCCTGACACTGACCATGAGCTAACTTAAGCACTCATGTGTGAGTTGCCTCACTACCTTACCAGATCGGTTGTCGTCGTGAAGGGAAAGGATGTCTAACATTAACTTATGAAGTAAACTAGGTACTCATGTGTGAGTTACCTTACCATCTACCGGATCGACTGTCGTCGTGACGGGAAGAGGGGTCTGACTCTTAGAAAATAATAAGGAAGGCTTCAGGGAGGGTCGTCCTATTCACATGTTAGAGTATAAGGCTGACTTACCACCTGCAAAGAGTAGGAAATCACATTTCTACCCTTTCTTTCCTAGCTTACTTACCCTCAGACACTCCGACCACCAGACCGGTAGTAGGGAGGCTTCTGTAGGAGTCGTCCTATTACTTTTTTAACGGTTGGACTACTCGTTACCCAAGGAAGGTAGTAGAGGGGCCTCTGTTGGGGTCTGTCTATTACCTACTTGATTCTGTATTAACTTAAGAGAAGGGTGCTCATGTAGGAATACCCTAGACACTCGTCTTCTGTCCAAAACTAACCCGGACTCCGTACAGTCGGCTTCCGAAGGGCAACAAGATACCCTTGTGAGGATTATCCTAATGCTCTCGTGAAGCGGACATTGTCACATGATAGTAGGGGACTCTTATGCGGGTCGACTATTATTCAAGCAGACCGTTATTAACGTCTGGGAAAGGACTGACATCAAGATCTTTCAGAACGATACCTAAAACGAGTAGTAGGGTGGTTTTGTAGGAGCCTCGACTATTTGTTGTAGGAAGGATACTCATGTGTGAACTATCCTGCTACTCTGATTAGATCAAGTGGGGCTAAAAAGGTAGATCAATACTCATGTGCGACTTACTCACCTGTCTGTTCGACCAACAGATTGTTTGGTATTGGCCAAGTAGCAGAAGATTCATGTCTGAATCGATCTACTACTTGGGTGTGTCAGGACAAATTGAAGAGAAAGGAAAGAACAATGTTCATGTTAGAGCAAGGTCTCCACGTATCCAGGAAGGGAACAAGAAATGAGGATAGGACCGCAGGAGAAAGAAACTTAAGAATCACCTCGCAGTCCATAGTTGTCCATAGCTTCTGGATGGAAGGCCACGATGATGAATGAGTTATATCTCGTCTACATAAGCGCCAAAATGGTGCGCTTACTTCAGAGAGAGAAAATACAAGGACTGAGAGTAGGGGAATTATGAGTTTTCCTAAAAACGGCTTAGGACGTAGACATGAAACTCCTTGAGAGAAAGGAGAAAGTGACAGACGACATAGGGTAGGGTTGTGAGAGTAAGACTAGGGATTAGACCTGGGATGTCGATTCAGAGCTCACTACCCATGCCTAAAGGCTCGACCCTTAGATGTCAATATGTGGGAATCGAGTGGGGGTGTTGAATCTTTGTTGACCTGTGTGTGTGCAGGTCCCTGTTTATCTACTACATTTCAAGGAAGAGGTTCTACAGAAAGGACCCAAATTTATGTTATCTCTCGATAACAGGTCGGTTGTTACCGATTCAACTTTCCCCTTTGACTTGATACCCACCTCTAAAGTCAAACCCTGTGGTCAGTAAAACTGTCACCTGTAGTCATTGTCTAAATGGTCCTGGTCACTCTCAAGGGTCCTTTGAAGAAATGTGACGGGGCTAGGCTTACGTCTCAGGAAAAATAAGGTTGTCATGTATGGTTTGGGAAGTGAGGGACAAGGTCAACGGTTGATGGTTGACACCGTTAGTGCATGACATGTGAACTGTCTTTGCATTATTCTGTGCAGTTTTGTTATGTGCGTGACTTTGGATTGAACTAAACCTGGTCTGTTGAAGAGTCTCGGACACACAACACTTGTAAAAGTGGGAAGGGTTCTCGGCGGTAGCCGCGGTAATACTTCCATATTCTTCATATGTCCAACTTAACTTCAATATTATTCTTATGTTCAGTTAAGTCCTAACCTGTTAAGGTAGCTAGGACGCTCTTTGGTAGAAAAAAAAATTTGATTGATATTGGTCGAAAGAATAATACATTACGCAGTAGCGGAAATAGACTGCCTTATTAAAAGTCCGACCTGAATATTTAACGGGTCAGTTCTAGGCGTCTTACCGCGCGTACCTTGTTTTATGCTACAGCGATGGAGCAAACGCCCTCGGCCGACCTACCTCTACAAAGGCATGTAAAAGCCTTTGCATGTGGGCCGGTAGCTCTGCAGGGATACGCCTACTTGAGGGTGGTGACAGCCCCTAGGGTAGAGGTAAGTTGTACCTCTCGACGTCCCGACCTGTCGCAGGGCGTCGTGAGAGGTATAGCACGCGCGCACGGTCGGAGTGGTGACCGGTTCTTTTTCAGGAATACATCCTGCATGACATGACCATGAGGTTCAGCGCTCCCAGCGGGGTGCGGGACCGCCGAGCGCGACAACGCTACTAAGTCGCACGATTCAAGGCTAGTAAGACAAAAAAATTACCCGCAGGGGTGCAGTGACGGGTAGAAGGGTTAACACGATCAAAGTGTCGTGTCATTCTAAAAGGATGGACGGTCAGGGGTCCAAGATCAGATCCACGACCAAAGGAGTGGATTGTCGGCAGTGAATCCCCCCCGGCAGCGGACAAGCGCGGCCAAGTCCGCGGCCGCGGCCAGGCTGTGAAGCCCGCGGACGTGTCCGCGCGGACGCGCGCATTCGCGGACACGTGGCGGCCGCAGGGGAGGGGGGTTGAAGATTCTGACGGCGCCACGTGGCGGC
>BFEA01000065.1:1929519-1963516 GCA_003427395.1 Chara braunii
TCAAAACACCTCATACTTCTGCAAAAAACATAAATTCATTTCTAAAAAAATACAGGTAAACTCACGGACCATATATCTCATGATAAAAAATGACCCAAAAAAATTCCTGCTTTTTTTTTTTTTTTTTTTTAATTTTCTTTAAATCCAATTTCGTTTTTGATTTTTTTTAAATCCTAAACAAAGTCGGATTCAAAAACAAAAAAATACGGAGTTGTAGGGATTAAAATTCCCTACAACCCCATGTATATATATATTTTTTACCTATTATTTAATTCAGGAAAATTCGTGTAAAATGGGGTTCGCGGTGCGGACCAGGTAGGCCGCGGATGCGGACCCATTTGGGTCCGCGATCCGAGCTCGACCCCGCGGACGCGTCCGCGGGTGTTTCGTAGATTGTCGGGCCTACTAGACCAAGCCCAGCCAGGTGGATGGCGGGGCGACTGCCTTTGGAACGGATATGCGGATTACACCTGCCTAGACCAAGGAGTAAGTGGACTGCACCTGCCTAGATAAGGGAGTAGGCGGCCTACTAGGTTGCAACCCTTGAAATAGAAAGGTGATATGTACAGTTCCCATGATAGGAGTTGGCCAATAGGTACCGCATTCAACTTTTACCTAGCAGATGCTGGGATCGAGCATGGCGATACACTGCATGGGCTAGCTCCTTGGCTACAAAAAAAAACAAATGAATCTTTGACCCAAACACGGGCATATGCGCCGTCAGTCAAGGCAGTGGATGCGCTCATTAGAACGGGCATGACAGTGCCAAACTGTTTCGTCGGACCTTCACCGACTCATCAGGAGGTTGCACACCGACAGTCTATATCAGTGTGTGTGTTTGTGTGTGTGTGTGAGAGAGAAAAAGAAAGGGAGAAGGGGCACACCTAGTTATCTACGGTTGGCCCCATACTACTCCCCATGATAGGATGAACAAAACAGAATGAATCCGCCACTAGAACATGGAAATATACATTGCCACCTTTTTGCTGCCCCCCCGCTGGTTTCCACGAGCTAGCCCAAGATGACGAACGGTCTGCAAACGAAAAAAAAAAAAAAAAAACGGAAAAAAAAGGAAACGAGGCAACAACCTGATGGGAACAAAAGGCAGAAGAGCAGCCTTTTCAGGCTGTGTGGGAGCATGTTTAGCTTCTCACTCAGAAGGCATGAATATTCGTGACTGCGAGATGTTGAACCTCGCGGCTCACTACACACACGTGGAGGAACTGTGGGTGTTGAGTGGAGAGTGGGAGAGAGAGAAATTGGAGGATGGGAGAGAGGAGGACCTACTCCTCCCGAGCTGCCAGCTGCCTCCCCGTTGTTGGGGGGGGGAAAAAAAAAAAAAAAAAAAAAAAAAAAAAAAAAAAAAAAAAAAAAAAAAAAAAAAAAACGAGAATAAATTTTATGACAATCTGTATTTTTTTGGTTTGCGCCAATATTCTTTTGGTGGCCTAAAACAATTTTGTCGGCCTTGGAATTTTTTTTTGTAGGCAGCCAGGCATCTAGGCCATGTGCATGAATGTTTTCAGATGTTTTTAATGTGCGAATGTTTTTTTTCAAATCACCAAAGGCGGGGTACTTTTTGCACCCCGCTCTGAGTCTGTCGGGATTTGAACTCGTGAATTTTCATGAGTTGTTTCACTACCTCTCCCAACCTGCAACTGCCAACTGCCTACCTGTTTTCAGGGGAGGGCAGAGGAAAAGGAGAGAGTGTTTTTGGTTTCAACAACATTCACCTAGCTGAAGTAAGGGTCGGGTGCATTGTAGTTATAGTTAGTTTTATTTTCATTTTTATCTTGTCTATTTTCCTTTGTTTTTTTGCATTCTCGTGTGGACACTTATCTTCACGAGGTGTTACCTCTGGTAGAAGCTGCCAGAGGTAACTGTTAGGCTTCCGGTTTTAGAGGGAGTCTGAAAATTGAGGGGTCATAAAGGAAAGGGCTAAGTACAACCTGTAACATTTTCCCCGATGTATCTGCCTTGGAAAAAAGGTCCAGGTACATGAAAGTGAAAGGGGCTGTATCTTTCCGACTACTTATCAGAAAAATAAAAGAAAAACAGATTTGGAAATGACAAAAATCAGCTATCGCGTGAAATTCCGAGATAGCTGAGATAAAGAAAATAAAATTAAAAATGAGACAGATGAGGGAACTCCACCCACTAAGGTTGTGGCTGTGGCGTGACCACAGTTAGCCCTGGATCTTGACCAAATCAAGGGCTTACTGTGAGCCCGCGATTTTACCTGGGGGCTGGAGTGACGACCAACAGTCCTCAACCACTAAAAAAAAGGCAGTTGTCCCCAGCTGCCACACGAAAGCACTCGTGATGCCAGTGTGGGACAACACACTTGAGTGTTGCCGAGTTGCTGGAGGAGCTGCCAAACGCAGCGCTGAAAGAGGCTGAAGGACTGCAGAAGAGCACCGGACGAGGAGGAGGACAGCTATAGTCGACTCAGGGAGCACTCTGCTCCATCCTCGGGATGGTGTTGGGCCTTTGGGACAATTCTTGGGACCACGCTGCTGGACTGAGATTGTGCGGCACGGGTTGTACTTTGGGCCTGAATTTTATTAAGGTCCAAAGCTTTATTAATTTGACAGCGGGACTTCCTCTGCAATGGTAGGCTTCAAGGTGGCGCAGGTGGAGGTACCAACGAAACCGGACCACGGAAGGCTGCTTCCCCACTTTTGTGTGGGTATGCTGCCAATTTTTTCGGCATCGACGACGGTTATTTTTGCAGCGTTATGCTGCAGAATTTGTGGCGCGTCCAGTGACACTTAACTGAGGGGAGGTGCTGTCCATTTTGCGGCAGGACGAGGTGTTATTCGTTTTGCAGCAGGACAAGGTGTCGTTCATTTGGCGGCATGGGGGAATTGACGTTCCGGTGGGAATATTCTGCTGATTTTTCCCAGCATCAACGACGATAATTTTTACGGCGTCATTCTGCCGAAATTGAGGTTCGACAAGCGGCACTAAGACGAGAGAAGGTGCTGGTTTTGTTTTGGTGTGTCGAAGGATACTCCGTCAACGTCGGTGATGTGTTGAAGTGTAGTGAGACTGTTGTGGCGGTACGGCGAGCGACATTAGTAGTAGTGGCGACCGTCTGCATATTGGACCACACCTATCAAGGTGGAACGACACGCCGATTTTTTTTGTGCACATGTCAGCGGCGGTGAGGCCATTTGACCTTGACCTTGTGGGACTTTGGGACCGGCGGAGCGKGTGAGCAGGACTCTCAATGCCGGCAAAGTGGGAACTTGAGTGTTCTATTTTCTTTTGATAAGTGTAGTGAAGACTATTTTGGCAAGTGACGTTATCAGATGCTGGAAAGGAATAGTGCGAGACCACTTGGAACCGTCTGGGATCAGTTGGGACTGCCTGAGACCATATGGGGCTAGGTGGGACATGAGTGGGCAGTGCAGTGACTATTGGGAGCATGTGGCACTTGCAGTTTTGACACTAGGGAGTGTTTTTTTTTTTTTTTTAGAGTGTAGTCAGAGCGGTTTCGGCAGTTGGAACCATCCGATGCTACAGGAGGTAGTGCGGGGCCACTTGGGACTGCCTGGGATCAGTTGGGACCGACGTGGGACGCGGTGGATTTTTTTTGGGACTAGTGTGACCCGTCATCTTCACACTTGGGACTCCCTCGAGTGGGACTTGCGAGTCAGGAGTAAATTGAGACTACCGGTTGACCCAAGACTTACCTCGAGACTGTGGTTTCTTCAACATCGGTATATGTTACTTGGCATTCTTGAGTGAGCCACTGCGCGCTCGGCACCACTTGACTCAAGGTCAGTCAATTGATTGACTCGTATTCCTTTTCACACCGCTGTGAGTCCACACTTTGCTTGACCCTGTTTTATTTTGAATGTTCAAAAGAAAAGGTTGAGTAAAATGTGTATGTTTATGCATGTGAAAAATAGGATCTGATTGAAGTAAGGGTTGCTGGATTTACTGGACCTATGGTTGTTTTTGTGCGTGCACGTAGGCAGAAAGATGCTTCTGAAGGAGATTGATTAATGCCTATTTGATGAAAGGGAAAATAATTGTCTTTTTTTTACCTCTCACCTGTCTGCATGTCAAAAATAATTGATTGTTTTGAAAAACGTTAATTCTGTGTGTTACTGTAAAACGAATTCGATTGAAGAAAACCAGATAAGGTCAAATGGACTTGAATCTTTCCGAGAGGATTGACCCTTTCTACACCGAATGACATGATCTACCTATACCTATCCAAATAATTCTCATCCTCTTTCCCCTCTGATGCTTTTTTGTCCAAGTTACTTTGAGTTTAGAAAAAGTTAAAACCTACTTCAGGTAAACACATTCTCTTTCTTCAGGAAACATTTAGGGCGGGGGTTCGTTGCTTTAGGAGTTGGCCCTGTTATCAACCCGGAGTGGACCGTTCTACGGGGGGTACTTTACCGATTTGGTGGAGACGGCCCGATTTCTCAGATCCAAGTCTTGTGCTCGGGTGAGGAGGAGTACCCCAGAACACTTCCTAGAGTGAGAGGCATGCAACACTTTAAGCAATGCACCTGATCACGAATCATCCTCAAAGCAGTATGTCACCCAAAAAGATTAGACAGGTGTGGAGATTGGCTTGTCCATGTCTAATCTTAGCTCTGCGGTAGGTGAAATGAATAACTTTGGCAGCCCATCTCATTATGTCAAAACGAAGATTGTCCGACTACCGTGTCGGCATCATGTATGTTTTTGTCGAAAGTCAACTCCTTGTTGGCGGCTGTATGATTTTTGTGGATTTTCACCCGGGATGGTCGAGTTTTATTTTAATCTTGTGTATGTAATGATGATTTTGATTCTTTTGATTCTTTTGATTATCATTTCATACGAGATATACATTCCTATCGACCAAGTACGGTTCCTTTTAGTATTATTATGCGTGATTTTTATAGCCTTTCTTTTTTACTGACATCGAAAGAGACTAGGATTGAGTTAGGGGTTTCACGCTTAGTTGAGACTGTTCTAGTTGACGACGTCCGCTTCGTACTTAGGAGATCAGCGCCCTAATGGACAACGACGTGTGGGTTCAATAGACGTTTTAACCACTCATACCTATACTACAGCGAGCGAGCAAACGCCCTCGGCTGACCCACCTCTGCAACTGCATGTAAAAGCTTTCGCACGTGGGTAGGTAGCTCGGTAGGGATACGCCCCTAAGGGTGGTGACAACCCCTCAGGGAAGCAAACTTGTGCTCCCGGGAACCTATCCTGTCGTGGGGGACCACGGGATGTACAGCTGATGCACCCGGCTAGAGCGGCGAAGGGACGACGGCATCACAGACGTCCCGGTGGTCTGCGATATTACTTTGCGTCATCCCCGAGTTGTCTCTTGATTTAGGTTTTATTTAAACTCCTCCGTGACACAGTCGGGAGAGCTCACGCCTTCCTCGCGAGAAAAATCGAAGGTCGATGCACTTGACAAATGATGCCGTTGTTGGGGATAACGACAAACTTTTGTTGTCCCTGGTGGAACGACACTCGAATAACATAATTTTGATCGCTAGACATTTAGGTAAATAATTTTAAACGATTGTATCATTTTAAAATGATACAAAGATTGTACATGTATATATATATATATATTATTGGATATGAGTATAATTTTTCTATTGATTTATCTAGTCATTTCATTATGTAGATCTTATGAATTTTAAGATATTGAAATATTACGATTATCAGTTTTGACGAGGTTTTGATTTGAAAAATTATATTCAATTATTGATAAAATTTTGTGTTTCTTACAAGCTAAAACGATGAAGAAGGGAACGTTCGACTGTACATGTCCTCTCTTCAAAAGCATCGAGGTTGCCGAGTTCTTACAGACTTTTTAGAACTTGGCATCATTGATGCTTTGGGAGAAACATCACAAGTTCCTTTTTATTCTGAACTCTGTCATCCAAGAATTGAAATTTGATGTCAAACTTCTTTCACGGGCTTCCGAACTTGGGTTGAATTTGAAAGATTGATGATTGCTAAGTTTACGAGGTCACCCAAAGAGGAGAATGATAAGGGAAAATGGAAGCTAGTGCAAATAGGTGGCGAGGGGCAGTCCGGTCAGCTGGAACGACCTCGTAAGCATGGGTTGGTCTTCTAACAGGGGTTAGATACGTTACACAAAATCTACGTCCGATGTGGATTCGGAGGTGAATGGAGTGACCAGTTCCTTGGGAATGTAAATTTCGCGAGGAAATGATCAATGTGTGAAGTCTACCCCACGAAAGTTGCAACCCTATGTTGTTATTTCCCAGAAAGATGACTTTGAAGAAATTATAATCTAGTCTTGAAGATAGTAGTGAGACCCACGCCGGAACTTGTTCCTGGTCCATAGTGGGGTGTTGTCATCTAATCTTTATGACAAAATGACTACACTACTACTGAATAGGAGGGAAGTGTTTGAACGTTGTCAGATCATGGCCTTTGAGGGAGTCGACTACTGCGTGTCACAAGAAGGTAGGGGGTGGTTCCCCATCCATCTTGCAACAAGTAGGTTCACCAACACAGGACGGGGCAGTACAACCCGAAGCGTGTACGGTGAGGTTGCTATATCGTCTTCTTGTTTGTTAATTTGGACTTGAGTGAATGATGGATAACTGTGGAAGAGCGATGGTGCAGAGTGGCAGAAGCACTTAATGTTAAAGCTGTTTGGGGAAGTTGGCGGGACTGCACACTAAGGGAAAGGGAGACGAAAGAGGGAAGCTGACCTGCAAAGCTAACGAAAGATGAATGATGGTATTTAGACAGATCATTGTTCACAGAATGTTAAGTCTTTTTTATCTCTTATCTCAGAGATGTCACTCAATCTCAGAAATGTCACTCGCTAGATGGAATGACTAAAGGTTGTTACAAGGAAGGTGGTTTATCTCCTCGCCAATTTTTTGCTTGACGGGGATTGATTTAGACTTGTTATATTATTTTCCTAGATGAAAACACCTTGATTCAGACGAGAAGGGGATACTGTGAAAAGGGGGCATTTGCAACCCCTGCTCTCTCCTGGGTGAGTCACTCGGAAAACAGTGGACCAGAAACGTGCCTTTTATTTTCCTTAAGTGTCATTTCTGTCTGGTCTGCAGTGCATGTCTAAATGATCAGTTTTTGTCCTCACTCTCGGCAATCAACTATTTAGATGGTGGCCACTCGGTTATTCTCGTTTGAATCGTGAGATCAGGACCACAGGACTACATGCTAATTGAACCATTGTCAGGTGAAGTCCTCATATAATGTATGGATTATGCCTAATGCTAGAGTTGTCTGTCAATTGAGTCGGAGTTGCATTCCACAATAGTCTGAGTACTACCCGAGCCAGGTCTGTGGCAGCTGTCCCCTGCGCCCTGCTCCGAGGAAAAGGGGTTTGACTCCCTGTCTGGTCTGGGAAGGGGAGGCTTAAGACTGCATAATCTGCACGCAGTTCTGCAAATGTATAAATGTGTGATGGTTCTACCTTGTAAGCATCGTTTGTTGTTCTACCTGGTGATAGAGTTAAGGAAGGGATAGTTTCCTTTACATTAACTGGCTTGCCAAGCAAAACAACCGAGGATAGCTTTTAGAGCAGTCGGTTGCTCCATTATTCTGCCTTCTTTAGCAGCGTGTCACCCCCAAGGCATTGTTGAGTTTTGACTAGAAAGTCAACAGAGACAAAGTTAATAAATTTTAATACCACCTACGGGAGGCCAACGTCTACTAAGAGCGATTAAGCGAAAAAAACTTTTGGTGATCCACTCGCTCTACTCGTAGGTTTGGGTTATGCTTGGCTCCCTTTTTGTATTCTCAGTGGTTTAATGGACCTGACACAGACTCTGGGTATAGGAACATCATGCTTTTCAGCACCTGTGGACTCATGTTCCAGGTCATATTGCTGAGAACAATTGTAGCCTAGTGTATCGGGATCATCGGGCAAACTGAAGGAATTTACATGAGTATAGGCCAAAAGTCTTTGTATAACAGATCTTAGCGGGGAGATGGGAAACGAAGGTGTGCTAAGGGTGACCTACTTGCTACATCGGGGTAGATGAGAAGGCTGGGAAGAGAGTTTTCTCAGGGATGTTCAGTCTCAAGTTGAGCTGATGAGAGAGTATGTGCTGGAGTTGGTGAGTGGACAGAATGCTATAGAGTACATTGTTTATCTTTATGAACCGGATGGGAGGCTACATAATACGTTTTCCTTCTTAGAGACTGTAGATCACGAGGAGGGAAGAAGGAGCCACTAATTACTCGCAGTATACCGGTAAGAATTAACGCCTTCCCATGATTGATTTTGCTGCCACTCTTCAGATAATTAGCGACGCTTATCTTTCAGCAGCAGATGACTAACGAGTAAGGAAACTCTAGGGCAGGGCCACGTTATGTAGTTAGAGTTTGAAAACGAAATCGGGCCTCTGGTACAGTTAAGTTGCGGATCTTGCCAAGCATATAACATACTGCCGGAGTTCGGCCTGCAAGGCAATTGGACCCCCTCTTAAGTTTGAGTCGATCAATCAGATTTGAGAGGTATGATCGGAAACGGTTGATGGCTACTACATGTACGAGTGCAATCTAATCTTCGCTGATCAATGTCAGACTCCTGACCGTCGGGTTAATATCCGATACGTGTGAGTAAACCTACTCAGGTGACCGTTTGTTCGGTGGGGCAGGTTTTGTGCCATCGTTATATTTCATGAGATCATTAAGTGATTTGCAACCCTTTCTGGCCTTCGGTCATCAGATCGGCAGTATACAGTAGTTCGTTATCCTTATCAATATCTCAAACTGGTGGATGCAGCCCAGACAACTGCGGTTTTCATTGCAATCTACCCAGTGAACAAGTTCAAGATGACCCATGTTTTGGTTACTCCACTTTCCAGAGTTTTAATCATAACTTAGTCAGAGTTTTAATCGGCATTCAACTGTTACCCAGAACTGTACTCAGAACAGTACTCACAACAGTATTCAGAACTGTACTGAGAACAGTACTCAAAACTGTACTCAGAACTATACTCAAAAATGTACTCAGAGCAGTACTCAGAACAGTATTTAGAACAATACTCAGAACGGTATTCAGAACAATACTCAACTGTGGTTCAGTCACTACTCAATCTGCATCTAATCAGCACTCAGTTAACAATCTTTACAACATTCAGTTGTCGATCAGCAATTAACCAGCAATCAATCAACATTTAATCAGAGATCAGACCCAACATTCAGATACAGTGTCTGGAAAATAACATTCTGAAAGAGCATTCAGAAATAGCATTCAGGAACAGCATCCAGAAACAGCATCTAGAACAGTATTCGAAAGGCTTTCATGCAGCACTCAAACAAGCGTTCAGGGGCTTAGCAGTCCATTAGCATTTGACGTTTGTTAAGTGGACAACGTTTGATTCGGCTCGCAGTGGATTCCTATCAATCAGGTACAGTCTTTTTCCTTCCTATCAGGGAGTAGTTATTTACCAAAATACATGAGAGAAATCAATCTCATTTCAATTGACCCGTCGGTCCTTGACAGTCTCAATCGGATAGCTACGAAGGAGAGCTTCCCCTACAAATATGTCAAGATCGATGGGTTCAAGCGCGAAGATCTGTCTATCTTCGTCGTTCTCACTGAGTTCGCTGAGGGTACAGTCAACGATCTGCGGATCTTCCTGAAAAAGGAGAACGAGACACACCCTCATTTCGATGCAGTTTGGGCCGCTGCAGCCAGGTACGTGCAATGGAAAGCCGAGAGACTTCAGGGGAGCACAAAGATGGTCTATAGCTATGGTCTTAAGCTTTTCACTGACTATCCCAAACCTCCGGTCCTCTACTATGTTACTGATGTCTCTTATTGGGGTGGACTGGTGGACTTGGCCAAGAGATACATATCTCCCGCAGAGATGGACTATGAGGCAGTGACTGAGCCTTCCGAGTTTCCACATCTCAGGAGGGGCATTTTCTCTCAGCCATATCTCCCCACTCTATGGGAGGAGTTTTGTGCCATGCTTGACTTTCGTATCATGGGACTTGGATGGAAATGTTTGGAACTAGCAGGCTACAGGTCGCTTTACATTCAGAGGCCACAACCTCAGAGAGTACGGAGACATGGCAAGAAGCCCAAACGACAGACAACAAAATGAGAGATTGAGTGTGAAGATCAGAGGGATGAGTGAGAACTCTTGATTGGTGTTGGCCATGCTCTCTTCCATATGTACTTCCTGAGACTATTATGAGTTTTCATTTTTCCCTCATTCATTTGACTCTGTCATTGCTCGAGTCAGTCGATCTTGCTTTTGCATCATTCTTGCTTGATGATTGTTTTCGTGGATGATTCTGGTCGCCCGAAGTGGCCCGATTAGAAAAAAGTGTGACAGCGTGCCGCCCTCGAGGCCCATCGCGGCTGCCTTCGTTGCTGTCTGGATGGACACACCTCCTCACGGTGTCCATACCAGTTGCCCTCGATCGACACTACGCTGATATTTCTCGCCAGCGCTGATCTCAGTCCCCTCCGGCCCCACCCGGCCAGCCCCACCCAGCACACGTAGTCGGCTTCCCGACCACCGAGTCGCGATCACACATAGCTGAGGCCTCACACGTAGCCGACATCCCGACCACCGAGTTGCGTCCACATGTAGCTGAAGCCTCACACGTAGCCGGCTTCCCGACCACCGAGTCGCGGTTTGCCCCTTTGGCTACCCACCAGAGGATCCTCAGGACACGACACATGCAGTTCCCTCTGACCCACCGTCTGTCGAGGTATCGTCTGCCCCATAGCCGACTGCCACATCTAGTCCTTCCCCCCCAGACTTCGGACGCGTCGTGTCATTCGCACAGCTCGTTGTAGTGCCCAGTTGGCGACTCCCGGTGACATTGTGTCATCTCTCCTGGATTTAAGCATCCTTCAGGCTCGCCAGGAGCGACTCACAAGACACGTAAACGTCCTGCGTCGTCTTCTCGCCCTGCTCTTTGACCCTGATCGCACCCACCCCATCATCCCTATTCGCCTAGGGACATCTACGAGGGTGTATCGCGCGTTATGGGACTCCGGCTCGCAGGGAGACTTCATTCACCCTCGAGTGGTTGAGGAAGCTCGCCTAGCTACCTCCGGGTCTCACTCTCCTATC
Source organism: Chara braunii (assembly GCA_003427395.1). NCBI lineage: Eukaryota > Viridiplantae > Streptophyta > Charophyceae > Charales > Characeae > Chara > Chara braunii. The sequence goes on from BFEA01000065.1 coordinate 1,940,607, forward strand.
TCCGTTACCCTCGGAGATAACAAGACGGAGCGCTTCTTCGATCAGACGGTCCCCGACCTCCACTTCTCCCTCACCCTCCAACCATCGGATAGTACCCAGACGCCTCCGTGCTACCATTCCTCCACATACTTCGACGTGCTGGAGACTGGGTACGACTTTATCCTTGGCACTCCGTGGTCTTGCCGGTTCCGTGGGACAGAGGCCGAATGAGCGACTGAGACACTCGTTTTCAAAACGAAGTGTGGTCAAACCCATTGTGTCCCCTTCATCGGAAGCACGGGCGACACCCCTCCCGACCTACCTCCCCAGGACCCTCGTCCCTCAGGGTCCCACCCCAACATCGCCTTCACTTCCCCTCTTCAGTTTGCTCACTTCATAGGAAAGGAGGGCGTCACGTTCTACCAAGTGAACATCATGGATCTTCTTCGCTATGATCCACTCTGTCCTGAGGTTGAGCTCATCTCTCTGGAGCCCGATCCCCCTGACTCTTCCTCCATCTTTGTGGCTCCCATCTCTACGTCCACCTGTCAGCCTGTGGATACCCCTTCCACGTCACAGGCCGCTGCGTCGTCGACTGTCGAGTCCACACATACATCTCGTGCCGACGCAGACGCTTAGGAACTCACACGGTTCACAACAGACTTAGAGCCGGTCATTAACGACCTGATTCGAGAGTACCACGACGTATTTCCCCCGTATTTCTCATACAGCGGGATTCCCCCGATGCGCGGTGTTGAGCATTCTATCCAGCTCGTCCCTGACTATCGTGTTCACCATCAAGCACTATACCGACTCTCGATTCCAGAGGCGATGGAACTTAAGCGTCAGTTTGAGGAGCTCCTTCGACTGGTTTCATTAAGCCCAGTAACTCCCCTTGGGGTGCACCTGTCCTCTTTGCTCGCAAAGTGGACGGAATTCTCCGCCTCTGCATCGTCTACAGCGACCTTAACTGTTACACGGTTAAGAACATCTATCCCATGCCCCACGCGGATGATCTGTTTGACCGTTTGGCAAGCAACCGTTTCTTCACGAAGATCGATCTTCATAGCGGTTACCACCAGATCCGCGTTGCCGCAGAGGATCAGCCGAAGACCTCCTTCCGGTCGCGTTTCAGCCACTACGAGTTTACGGTGATGCCATTCGGCCTCACCAATGCACCCGCCATCTTCCAGACGGCGATGAACGACATCTTCAGGGACATCCTTGAAGAATACGTTATTGTATACCTTGACGACATCTTGATCTACAGTCGTACCTTAGACGACCATATCCAACACCTCCACGATGTCCTACAGCGCTTACACAAACATGACTTTTATGTCAAGCTCAGTAAGTGCCGCCTTGCCCAGCGCAAAGTGGACTTCCTAGGACACCATGTGTCTGACCAAGGTCTCCACATGGACAACGTGAAAATCACTGCTATTGTAGAGTGGCCCGTCCCCACCTCTGCCAAGCAGCTTCGCAGTTTCTTAGGCCTCACCAACTACTATAGTAATTTTATCCAGGGATACGCGAGGTATTCCTACATCCTTACCTCCACCCTCCTCCAGAAGAACCCACAGTGGTTTTTGACAACCCTGTGCGAGGACGCCTTTCGCGTCCTCAAGCAGGCGGTGACTTGTGCACCGGTTTTTCGCGTCCCCGATTTTTATCGTCCCCTTATCGTCACCACCGATGCGTCAGTTTTTGCAGTAGGAGCAGTCCTCTCTCAGATGTTTCCCTCTCCTCCGGATTCATCTTATCCTCATGTTCCTTCTTTCCCCCCATCTCCTGCTGACACTTCTTCTCGACCGACGCCTACCCTCCCACCACTTCCCTCCACTGACAATCCTCCCGTTACTTACTCGCCGACCATTGTGGAGGATGAGACTGTCGAGGCTCGTGCTGGGGATTGCCCGATCGCCTTCTACTCCCGTCAGCTACTGTCTGCTGAGATAAACTACACTGCCAATGAACGTGAGGTTCTCGCAGTAGTTTATGCTACTCGACATTGGCGTCATTACCTGCACGGGGCGCCCTTCACGGTGCACACAGACAACTCAGTTGTCTAGGCTTTCCTCACGAAGCCCAAACTCTCCCCTCGATAGGCACGTTGGTGGCGTGACCTATCCGAGTTCAGTTTCACCACTCAGCCCATCAAGGGTGAAATGAACCACGTCGTCGATGCCTTGTCCCACCGTCCTGACCACACTTAGGTACCCATCCATCTTGTTGCCATCTCCATCACCACTGTTGATCAGTCGGTGATCGACGCATATCGCACCCAGTACCGTCACTTCCCGGATTATCGCGTCATCCACTCGACATTGCGGAGTGGCAAGACCGTTTCCTCATACTCCCTCGATAAAAACGGTCTCGTGTACTGGCATGGCAGATTAGGTCAGCTAGAACCACGTATCTGCGTTCCCTCCACCGAACAGCTCCGCGTTCAGGCTGTAGCAGAGTTCCATGACTAGGCATTTGTCGGTCATATGGGCTTCCACAAGACGTTGGCTCGTGTTTGCCGCCTATACATCTGACGGTCCAAGGACTTCGTCAAAGCCTACATCCAGAAGTGTCCTACCTGTCAGGAGGTGAACAGTGCGAACCACCTCCCGTATAGGTTACTTCAGCCCTTACCCATACCCGAGGGTCGTTGGCAGTCCATCTCGATGGATTTCATTGGTCGCCTCCTCCCACCCACTGAGCGCGGTCATGATATTATCTTGGTCGTCGTCGATCGCTTCACAAAGCGTGCACGTTTTGTCCCGTGCCGCTATCGCATTAGCGCTCGTGAGGTCGCCGACATCGTCTTCGACCGAGTCGTGAGAGATCACGACTTACCTCAGAGCATCATCTCCGACCATGACCCGCGCTTTACCAACACATTCTACGACGCCTACACGAGATGTACGGGTCTCAGCTCAGCTCCTCATCTTCTTACCACCCTCAGACGGATGGTCAGACTTAGGTCACCAATAAAAGTCTCGGTAATATCCTCTGACAGTTCGTTAAGGATGACCAACAGTGAGACTTACACTTAGCCCACTCGGAGATTGCGTATAACCACATTGTTTCGCCAGCCACAAGGATGTAGCCATTCTATTGCGACCTCGGCTACCACCCTCATGTACCCGCGGACTTCCTACGACCATCGCGGTTGCGCCCAGACACTCGTTATCCTGCGCTTGATGATTGCATCACCCATATGGCGGCGATTATGAAGCGTGCACACGAGAGTCTAGCCGACTCCCAGACTCGCATGGCCGCACGAGGGAACCGATCACGAATGGATCATCCATTCAGTGCTCGTCGACGCACGCCACTTACAGCTCGAAGCGGATACGCTTCACAAGTTCAAGCGTCGTTTCTTCGGTCCATGCCGCATACTTCAGGCCGTCGGTTCTGATACTTTCGCTAGTCCGGTCAGCTTCCGTGTGAAGCTACCTGATTACCTTCGACCGGCTCGTGTACACGATGTTTACCACATCTCCTTGTTGCGTCCTTATCGCAGACCGTCCGAGCGCTTCGCCGGACTCCCGTATGAGCGCCCTCCATCTATCATGGTGAATGGTCACGAGAAGTTAGTCGTTTCCGACATCGTATCTCGCCGAGTGACCGACGATATCCCTCCACGCATCGAGTACCTTGTGCGTTGGAAGGGTTATCCTGATGAGGAGGCTACTTGGGAGCCCCTCGAGCACTTGCAGCACGCCAGGATGTTGGTGCGTGCATATGATCGTGCTCGTCGTGCTGAGATGTCTGCCCCTGCTCAGCCGACTGACCCTCTTCCTCCTCCTCCGACTAAGGAGATTGTTGAGGACGAGCCCGCTCCCTCTGAGGTTGTTCTTCAGCCGCAGACAGTCGCCTTTGAGCGTCCACAACGCACTCATCGTCGCCCTTCGCGTTACGATTATTGGCACTCTTATCCTCTATCTTTCCCTACTGACCCACACCATCAGGTACTCCATCATCAGCTCTTCTTCAGGATGTTAGCGTTTTGCGGCTCTGCTTCGACATCGACCTCGACTCCTACTGCATCAACGTGATCGACCACCTCGACGACTTCAGTCACCTTCTCGACTTCAACCATCTTATCGGCTTCAGCTACTTTGGACGTGACTACTTAACGCCACCACCCTACCCTGTACATTCCCTTGCATCTGTCTCATGATGGTTCTCACTTAGTTGGGTCTTTTTTAGTTGGACTCTCCCTTGGTATTGCATAGGCATTGGGACCGTAGCGTTATCTTGGCTTCCTTGCTCCCAGATCTAGCTTCCTCCTCCCCCAGTCGGTGAGTTGTGTGCGTATTTCCCTCACCCACTGTCCTCATCACCCTAGTGTCGGCCCTTGCATGCCTTCAGTTAGGCACATCTCCACCCTATTTCAGGCTCCCCCTTTTTCATGGTCGACCCTGCATGGTATCATCCTTTTTTCGAGCATTACCCGCCCTGATGGTCTAACTGTTAGGGTCTTTGGTTTTGTTTCGCTACCACTCTCCCACCTTGAGCCTGATGACCTATCCCACCTTCATGTGTGACTGCCCTTAGGAGTTTCGATTCTCAGGCTGCATTCACCCCCTATGAGACCATCCCACTCTTAGTGGTTCAGCGACAAGACATTATCTTCTGCCATATTGCTCTTTTTCCTTTCAGCACTGAGGCAATTGCCTTTTGGACTTTAGGATTGTATATTGCTACATTTCATTTTTTGTTGTTAGCTAAGACATGTATACCAGACATTTGTTTTTCTTTTGACATTATGTAGCTTAGGCTGCATCGCATGGACTCAGAATGGAGCTTGCTCCGCATCCTAAACTTCTCACCTTTTTTTATTGCAGAGTTTCACTGCTTTTGCGGATAGCGTGTTTATGGCTCTTGCGATCCATTACAGGTCTGAGGATCGTGCTGCGGGCCTTCATCTGCCCTGACCCACAGCCAGGGCCTATTTGGCTATTTGCTAGTTCGGCCTGTGGGACCAGGTCGTGCACTGTTTCAGTCCAGTCTCGTCCTGCCCGATACCATTGTTGGTATCAGGTCAGTTCAGTCCAGTCCAGTCAGTCCGCTGGGGGTATATCTCAGTTGTTGTCTGTTTTTCGTCATTCTTCATTTGCACAGTTTAGAGTACGTGCGTGTTGAGTCTGCGTTGGAGTTGTGTTGTCCCTTCCAGCTCTATCTCCATCTCCCCCATCCTCATCCCTTCGTCTTTGATCCTTACGGATCGCCATCCCGGAGGGTCCGTCACATATGGGAAGCGCTGCAAAAAATTTCTTAGTTAAAATGAGTAATATTATATTTTAAGCAATATTATATTTTGATAGGTCGCGATTTTGACGATTCACCCTACATAGGGAAAATATTGTCAAAGATCTACCTTTCTTTGGTCACTTGCTTAAAGGTAGACTTGGACTTAGTCGTGGGAAGATTTTAAGTGGGAATGTGCAATGGAGATTCATTCTTCATACACTGATAGTTTAGCATTGGGCATTGACATGTTTTGTGTTACAGACCTTCTTTGGACATTTCGATTCAGGATTGGACTAGTTTCAACTTGATCCCACGAAGGTCATCTTTTGTTATCATTGATAACAGGCCGGTTGCCGATTCGTCGGTTTACGACTCAACTCAAATTCACTATCGCTACTCGACCTAAAGGCTTTAACCCTGTGGTGTGAATTGTTTCGTTGGGTTTTCACCCGGACTTTATTGAATGGTCATTCAACAAAGCTACTGAGTATTTTATTTTTAAAGTTTGGACAAAGGTTGGGGTTTGTATGACTAAGGCGAGGAGTGTGAGCGCATACAGTGATTGAAGTGAATCTCGTGTAGTGTGTGAACTTTGGTTGAATCTTTGATGTGATTGCAAGTATGTTTGTGGTTCGGACTGTAGATGTAACTGCCTGCTATAACATACATATATGGTTGAAGAGAGTCGCACAGTGATTGTGAGAAGTGATCGTCTCTTATTAATAACCCTTATATATATGTATATATATGCTTTAAGTATCTGCACGACCTACCACGACCGTGAGTGAGGGTTAAATAGATTATGCTTTGAGAGAAACGAGAGACTCTTTTTTACCTTTGTTTTTTTGAATTATTATAGTTGGACGTTGGAGTTCGTGGAAGCCGTCAAACTCAAACCCCTTGGATGATGGAGCTTGCCTCCAGCTCTAAGATCACGAGAGATGATTGTCACAATAGGTCGGAACATGTGTGTCACCCATTCTCCGCAGGGTGCAGAAGAGGGCGTGGTTCTCAACCGCCTTAGCGGTTGTCTAACGTCGAGAGATCAACCCCTCAAGGCGCGTGTCAGCCGACACTTGAATGTCGAACGTGACCCTCGAAACTATTGAGGATCTCATGATTATAGGTACTATATAGTACTCCATCGTTGAGACTGCTAGTGTAGGCTTGCATTGCTAGTCGATATGAAGAAGTTTACGTCTGCGCGGTTTTATCTTATTCCTCTCGCATGACGCCTAACGATTTTCGTATCAAAAGGGAATGAGTCAGATATTAAAGGGACTAGGAGTTATGTTTTGTGCGCGTGATTTGATTTATTTTGTTTTAGTATGGTGTAACGCGTGGTAAGAAGGATGCGTCCTAGTCGACCGACGACGAGTCGCGCCTGGGACTTCAGCCCCCCAATGCATCGGTTCACGTGAGGGTCCGATAGAGGTGTAGGATCGAGCGTAACCCCTATGCTGCAGCGTATGAGAAACGCTTTTGGCTGGCCCATCTCTGCGATTGCAACCGATTAGCTTTCGTACTGTGGACTGTTAGCTCAGCGGGGATACGCCCACTGAAGGGAGGTGACAGCACCCACAGATGGAGGTAAGTTGTACCTCGCATAGGCCCTATCCTGTCATAGGGGTTCGCAAGAGGTATGGTTGGCGCACTCGGTCGGAATGGCTACAAAAGCTTCATTTGTACCACGGTAAAAGGATGACAGTCCTGCCATAAAATTTTGCGTGACGCGGCCACGCTCGACACCGCTCACCTACGAGCAGGTCACCAAAATCCCCTACATGTCATCCTCGACACTTCTCCCCACCTTCCCACAGCCTTCCCCCAACAACCATATCCCTACCAACCTCACTAATGACTACATCCGCATCATGACCGCACCCACATCCTCTGACTTCAACACCCTCGCACGTCGTGTCCCAAAAACCGGTTACCTTTCTGCATCCCTCCGCCTCCAAGACATTCCTCCCTTCTCTAGACACTCTCATGATGGCGTTCTCCTCTTCCTCGCCAAGTTACAACAAACTTTCGAACTCCACAACGTCCCCCTTATCCACTGACTTTTCCTCGTCGTCAACAAACTCGTCGACACCGCCCATCTATGATGGATCATCTAATCCGCCAACGGATACTCCGTAGGCTTACCTCCACTCTCCTTTTTCGAATGGGTCTCCCTCGTCTCAGCCACCTTTCGCCCACAAAAGATAATTGACGACTGTGTCGACCAGTTTTGTAGGCTTCGTTAAAACGGGTCTGCCAACTGCTTCGTCCAATATGTCTGTGCCCTCCGCCAAATTATTTCTAACAACCAGATCAGCGACAATGTCTTCATCTCCCGCTTCAAGCGGGTCTGCCGAAAGGACATCGCATCCGCTCTTGCCTACGAGTCACTCATGTCATTCACCGATCTCCTCACCTGTGCTCTTCAACACGATCACCTTCTTTGCCCCGCTCGCAGTCCCACCACCTCTTATCCACACTTCTTTCCCAACATCTTCGCAGATGAGACCACCATACCGTCCCCCTCCGACGACGAGTTCACAACTGCTCTCGTTGAACTCGACACCATGCCCGACTCCTTTGCCCCGGTGTCCCTCAGTTCGGAGGAACTCAACACCATCTAGTTGTTGCGTATGGAACGTAAGGAGCGTATGGCTCAACCATCTTCCTTCACCTTACCCTTCGTCTCAAGAAACTCACAACCGAGGAACGTGTCTACTTGCAGGCCAACAATAGTTGCCTTCGTTGTTGACAGTTTCGACATCAGCAAACAAACTGGCCCAATCCCGGTCAATTTACTCGACACGTGAATAAACCTTCTTCGGTCGTCCGCGGGACCCGGACCCTCCTCATCGTGAACTTTTTACCCTTGATCTTGGAGTGCACCTTACTCCACCGATGCCATCCCCTACCCCACCGGACGAGATTATCACCGCCTCGTGCTCTTCGACCCTTCTCTCCAACCCTTCCTCCATCTGCTTCTTCGATGTTGTTGCGGAACAAACACTACTCAATCGGCTCGTTAAGTTAGGCCTCGAACAACGCCGCCTCCATCGACTCCTCCCAATTCCAACTCAAATTCATCACCACCTCCTTAGGTGCGTATACACTGAAGTTTTCGGCTCTCCTTATGATCGGAGCTACCGGCAACTTCATCACCGACATTTATGACCGCAAAATCGGTCCCCCTTCCACACGCTATAATTTCTCAATCATCATTCGACTCGGGGACAAGGACACCTCCGCCGTAGTGGACCACACTGTTCTTACGACCACAATGATTGTCGACTCTCTCCGCAGTCAGGTTTCCTTCGACGCCATGCATTTGATGTGTGATATTGTCATGGGAACCCTATGGCTCGATCGTTTCATGCCCTACACATTCAATCCCACCTTCTTTTCCATCACCACACCCCTCAGCTCTAACCTTGACATTCCCTACTTTCCCCACCCTACTTCCCAACCTTCCGCCACTCCCCAACAATTTCTCCACATGGCTCATCACTACCCCGACTCTACCTATTATTGTCTTATCCTTGACCATGAGCGTCCCGAGGACTTGCTTCCAACGGACAAACCCGACAAAGCCCCTCTTTCTGACCCCGCTCTTACCTCTATCATCGAGGAGTTCAAAGACATCTTTCCTAAGTTCTTGCCCGCCGGACTATCTCCAGATCGTAGTGTCTCGCATGCCATTGATCTGGAACCCGGTCACACTCGTCCATGTCAACAATCCTACCAGCTTTGCATTCCCGAGGCCGGCGAAATGAAGCAACAACTCAATGAAGTCCGTGAAAAAGGATTCATTAAGCCAAGCCCCTCCCCTTTCAGTACAAGTTGTCTCTTCGTCAAAAAAGGCGAAACCTCCAAACTCCGCATGCGCACAAACTACCGCGCCCTCAACCAGATCATGATCAATAATAAATAACCCTTGCCTCGCATCTGCAAGCTTCTTGATCGACGTTGTGGAGCCAAGTACTTCACGAAGATAGACCTCTGAAGTGGCTTCCACCAAATCCGTATTCGCAAAATTGATACTCATAAGACTGCCTTTCGGTCTCGCTTTGGGCATAACGAGTTTCTCGTGATGCGTTTTGGACTCACAAATGCCCCGGCGACCTTCCCGTCTACTATGAATGACATCTTTTGCGATTTTTTCAAAGTTTGTATCGTCGTTTATCTTGAGGATATCCTAGTCGATAGTCCCACCTTCGAGACTCACCTTCAGCACATTCGTCAGGTCCTCGTTATCCTCAAAGACAAAAAATTATACTACACCAAGCTCAACAAATGCATATTTGTTACCTCGAGCGTAGAATACATTGTACCTGCTGACAATATCCGCATAGACCCCTCGAAGGTCACCACCCTTGTCGAGTTTCTCTCACCAATGACCTTGCTGCAAGTTCGTTCCTTCCTCGGTCTTGCGAACTACTAATGCCCCTTCATCCACGACTTATCTAAAATTTCTTACCCCCTTCACGAGCTCACTCGTAAGAACGAGTCTTTTGCATGGAACAAACATCGTCAAGCCGCCTTCGACCTTCTTAAACAAGTCATTAACACTACTTTTGTCATGAAGATTGTTAACCCTTTTTGACACTTCTATGTTTCCACCAATGCCTCAGACTTTGCTATTGGAGTCGTCATGTCCCAACATTTCCCCCCCGACACCCCGGACCCCCCTCCATCGAGGATTCCCTCACCCACTCTGCAGCTCCACCCGACTAGTATCCTATCGCATTCGTGAGCAAGAAGTTCATCCCCACAGATATTAATTATCCCTCTAATGAGAAGGAACTCCTTTCCGTCATCGATGCGCTCAAAGTCTAGCCCCTATACCTCGACGGTTAGCACTTTAGTATCCACACCGATAACATAATTATCTCAAGTATACTCACCAATAAAGATATCACACGCCACTAAGCTCGATGGTTAGACTTTCTCGTTCAGTTTACATTTACCATTTGTTACAACTCTGATAAAAGTAATCGCTGATTCCCTCTCTAGATGATCCGATCACAAGCCCCCTAAGAAAGTCTACGCCGCCATAACTCATGTTCAACTCCCACCTTCACTCCAGCACCACTATACTCACGGATACCCTTCATGCCTCAGTTTCTTTACTATTTACAACAAGCGTCGTGACCTCGACATCGTCCTCGACTACTCTCTCCATGACAACCTCCTGTATATTAACACTAAAGGCACCCTTCAACTCTGTATTCCTGACGCACGTGGTCGTCGTACCCCAACTTTCGATCGAACACCATAACGCCAAGACTGCTGGACACCTTGGTTTTAATAAGACATTCGACATTGTTTCTCGTTACTTCTACTGGTCCTCACTCCTCGCCGACGTCAAAGTATACATCCAATCATGCCTCATTTGTCAAGCAAATCAGGCCAAGTCTGGAAAGCTTCAGTCATTGTCTATCCCTACCCATAGGTGGGAGTCCATCTTTATGGACTTTATGTGCGGATTTTCCAAGATCGGCAGTGACTATGATTACATCTACATCATTGTCTGCCGCTTGATCAAGCGAGTTCATTTCATCCCTTGCACCACGTCTCACAATGACAAAGACGTCGTCACTCTCTTTTTCAATCATGTCACACACCATCACGGTCTCCTTAAAAGCATCATTAACGACTATGATCCTAACATTCTTTCAAATTATGGAAAAACTTGTTTAAAGCCTACAACATCACTCTCAAGTATAGCACTGTATTTCAGCCCCAGACCGATGGTCAGACCGAAAAAATTAGCGATACTTTCTAGATGATCCTGCGAAATGTTCACCGCCGCCGAGATTGCCTACAACGACATTGTTGGCCCTTCCACTAGCATATCTCCATACTACCTTGATTTTGGTTACCATCCTCGCTTGCCCTATGACTTCTTGCTCCTCTCGCAACTCAAGTCATTCACTCTTTATCTTTCTCTTAATGAACGGGTTATAACAATCAACCAACTCCTAAAAGAAGTCATTAACGTCCTTGAACGAACTGCTCTTTTGAGCTTTTGTCAAAATGCGAGATGCACTCGTTGATGGCATGAAGGTCGATGTGAGGGGAATGTGCAGGTGACGACGCACTTAGAAGACCCGATCATTGTCACACACTACTCAACAGTAAGTTGAGCGTTACTTATTCTTAAAAATGTGTGTTACCTGTTGCAAAGAGTCGCAATTCGTACAATGTGTAAAATATCAAACTATTGTTATATTTGAAGTTTTTTTTTTTTTTCAACCTTTCAACTAAATTTTCACGTTTTGGTTTTACCACTGAAGGGGATCTGCCATGAACATCGGTTGAGAGGAAATAAATTGTCAATTTTTGTCGTCGAAGATTAGTGCGTGTTGTGATATGCATAATGAAAGTAGCAACTATTGGGAGCAAGGTCGTTCATGTATAACCTCGATCTATTTTTTTCTATCATAGAGTCGAGCGCATTGGTTTTATGGCGTCGACACACTATGAGGGATGGACGTACAGAAGGTTGCAACCCACCTTCTGAAGTTATGTTGCCGAACTTGAATATCTCTGCAACATGTGTTTAAGACAAAAATTTTGTCGAATTAATGACATATCGATGTAAAATTATGTTAAGAGTAACAATTTTTAAGAGGTCAAAGTACAAGTTATTTTTCCTCACGTAATCATTGTTTCTCAATACATAGGCATGCAATAATGTACTCATATTTCAGTTCAAGCAGTCGATCAAAATGTAGTGCAAGGGATATGCAATGTTCACACACAAAACACCCGACCATTGCCTCGCAGTACTCGATGGAGGGAAGTGTACTCAAGATTACATAAGCACTTGAGCATCAACGTCTCACAAAAATTATATTACTCATCGCAAACACTCCATACGACTGAGGATATTGCATATAATGATGTATAAGTATACCCAATTCTGCCACAAAAAAATGGTTTACAAAGATCGATGTTATATATCCTTGCAGTCTGTGTTCATATTCCAAATCCAAATTAAGTTTGAAAATGCGTAGCGGAAGTAACAATTGTCTAACACAGGGTCGCTAACGGACAACTTAATCGGTCGTCGAGGAAGTCTTATATGCAGAGAACCACCTTTGAAACAGAAACGAAAAAATCTACTTTAATCACAACTATATACAAGTATCATATCATCATTGTGCGTGTACAATAATGGAAGACGTCCTCTTGCACACCATCTCCGATTATATGTATGGAGTGGAGGGGTCTTGAATACATTTACCTTTCCACATGTGTCATAATTCCGGGTCAAGCATGACGAAAATTATTATTTGTAGAAATGTTAATGTTAAGGTAACCTTCGGTTTCTATTCTCTTCCACGACTTTTTGTGCAAACTGTTTGTAACGTTCCTTCAATGACCGCGACGTTCAAAAAATAAATCTCGCACAAACTTACAAGAACATGCATAAAACTTCGACACTAGTCCATCATCTTTAAAAATATTTACTATAATTGCATCATGTATATTATTCATGCCTCGACGAGGAATTAAATATTCAAAGTAGTTATAGGCATGGGGTGACTAGTTTCGGTCAGTTGTCACCGAATAATCATCATTACCTTTATCGGCACATAGTGACGCACTAAGTGAACTCCTATATTAGCAGTCTCTTTGAATCCGCGACATAACCGTATATTGGAATCATATTGAAAACGAGATAAGTCATTAGTTGAACACATGCAAAAACGAGGATAGACAATTTAACGAATTCCTTCTCCATGTTTAAACGTTCATTCAAAGTAACCATCAAGTTAAAATTTTGTTAGAAATTTACTATTTTTTTCCTGTTTGAATGGTTTGGTCTTACATTTCAAAGCTTGAGACTCTGGTGTGAGGTCATTTTAACACATAGGATTGAATTGAATGCATGAATCATAATGTTTTTTGAAACAGTACAAAAATCAAGATTGAATTTATCTTCTGAATCTTTGTTGAAAACACATACAAATTCATAAACAATAGGGTGATATCGCTTCTGTTTTCTTACTTCCTTGTTCCAAATGCTGTATTTGCCTTTATGCACTGAGTCCCAGTAAAATAAAAAAGTAATTGAAATAAAAAGGAAGAGGACAAAATAAATTTATATACTATTCATGATATTGGGACAAACCTGAGTTCGGATCCCAGATGTTGGATTCCACGCATTAAATAACTTTGAATTTATAAAATAAAAATCATAAAATTATATGTAATGAAGTTGATTGTGACTGTTGATGCTGATAACTGTTGATGTTTCACGATATAGGGTTTGAACGTGGACCACAAAAAAATATATGAGGAAAAAAACAGAAAACGAAAATTATTTATTAAGAAAAAAAATAAAACAGAAATTTGTGATATTGTATATTTATGCATTTTTTTGACAAATTGTGCTTGTTTTTCTTTTACTCTTGATCCATGGGATAAGGATAGGTACTCAATTAAACCACCACTACCTTTTCAAGTTGTAGTCCCATTAGGGAAAACGAACTCAACCGCAAAGTCCAAGGGTTCGGGTTAGGTTTGACAAAAATATAACATTTGGGCTTTGAGGGTCCGATCGAAGGGAAAAAAAAAAAAATTGAAAGGCAGGATATCGAGGAAAGCCACGAAAGAGGTGTGCTCATAGTAATGCCTTCAGAAATGCATCCGCCTAGAATCATAGATAGTTACATTTTTTGTTTTTGTGTTTTTCATGTTGTTTCTTCAAAGTTAGTTTTAATGTCATGCCAACGAGGCAGAGCGTTTCCCACGGACAACTAACACTTGCAGCCAACGAGACAATCTCACATGTGCTTAATACGTCCAAAGAGTTATTGTTATTTTTGTTTTTTTTCCTCATACAATAATGTTTGTTGAGAATTGTAATTCTCGTTGAGACGACACATTCCCACTTGTGCCCAATGTTTTGTATCCAGTTGCTTTCACATTCAAAGAGATGTTGTTGTTGTTGTTGTTTTTCCTAATTGTTATGTTTTGCTAAGGGCAGTAACACCCTTTGGCATACTCTCATGTGTACCTAATGTTCTGTATACATCTGCTTTGACGTCTCTAACATTTTTTTTTTCTTCCGACGGGTACTATAAAAAATAATACAGCGAGACCCAGGCTCGGCAAAACTTGGTGCGCAATGAAATTCATGATCGACAAAAACAGGCTCGGAGGTAGTGGTGGCTTAAGTCATTTCTCTGTCAAAATGTTCGTTTATTTATCTTCATTTAAACATAAAAGAGACTGGTCATAATTGGAATTAAATAAAATTATTCAAATTATCTAATTTTTTTTTAATTAAATATTTAATTATTTTATTTATGTTATACCTTATTCAAAATCGAAAAGATAAAAGCAAAAGCTATAACGTATCTGAAAAAGCGAAATGACAACCATAACAAAAATAAGTAGCGTTTTTCAGCATATGATTATTCCTTATAATGCTTTAATTTTATAAGGGCAGTGTTTTTTAACTTTTTTCACTCAACCATATACTACGGCTTGATCTCACCGCACACATTGATTACCTCACCAAGGTTTACATTGGAAGAATGTAAAAATCAGCTAACCTGCCAAGACAATCATTATCATTATCATCATCATCATCATTCATAGTGACATCATTTGACGTCTGAATAGAGGATCGTCATGTTGATACATCAATAAAAAATAAGTGTGCTCAGATGTCAATTCGGGATAAACCTATTGACTTGTTAATACGATGATGATGTATCAGTAATACGATTATCATCATGAGCAACAATAAGCGTAACGTTTGATAACATGTCAATATAGGATAAACCTATTGGTTTGTCGATTTATGATAAACATGTAAATAAATTAATTTAAGATCGTTCTGCTGACGTCTCAATGTATCATCGTATTGTTGATTGACTTGCGTGTCAAAGTCGTATTACGATGGTTTGTGATAATTCTTACATCGTAAGTGACCGTAATATCTCGTCCTTCTCTCTTTCCGATTTTCGGGTTTTTTTCCTCCATGTTTTTAATCATGTTGTGATTCAACTTCTTCATCAATATTTTTCTATTTCATTAATTTGTGAATGCAATTTTTTATTTTTTTTTAACAACACAATTTATTTTTTTATTTCTTATCATATGGATTCAGTTGAAGTCGCAAAACCATTTTTCAAATCTACCTACTAACTACTTAATTCAAACGTTACCTAAACTTTTATTTATATATTATATTTTACATGCATAATTATAGATAACATAATTTATTTTTCACAACTTATTATTTATGCTATTATAAACCCCATGAGTGATCATCATTTGTAGAATCATAGACCCCACATTTCACAATTTTTCGCACAATTATAGATCCAAAAATTGTTTATCGGCCCAATTGTAGACCCCATAGTTGATCATATGTGCAATAATGGATTGCAAGATTAACCATCTGCGTTATTATTGATTGTAAGATTGATCATTTGTGCATTTATTGACTGAAAGATTGATAATTTTTGCATTTATTGACTGCAAGATTGATCATAATAAATACAAATATGATGTTATATGTGTAAAAGATGCATTCTCGAAGGGTACAAACGTTTTTTTGCATTTACGATGCCTGGCGAATGTGTTTTTGATTTTTTTGCTAAAAGATTACAACAAGGTATTCCAACACATTAAGTTTATACAAAAATTGTTAACTAACCATCACATTTTTACTTTCTCTGGTTAACCCAAATGTTGTTGTTTAAAGTTCTTTGAGTTATCGCTCCAACTGAATCAAGTTTCCAAATCATTTCCAACTATTTTGAATCGTCGTTCCGATAATTTTGGTCCACATTATTCATTCCACAACTCACGAAAAACTTTTACTGCCTATCTGGTCTAGCATTTCGTCTCTTGGATACACTATTTTATATGTATTCTCTAAGAGATAGCTTAGTTTATCATTTTTTATTTTTATTTTTTTTTTTACTTGATTGTTCATAGTATGAGTGTTATTTCTTTCTTATTTATTTATTATTAAAAAAATATTAAAGATGAGTGACTCCAAATGTTTTTATTTGTGTTTTTTTTTTTTTTTTTAAGGGGAAGAAAAAAAATGCATCGTCTCTCTCTTTATAGTTATCTCTCCATTTTTTTTAATGAATTTTCAGTAATCTACATGGATGAACGTTCATGACCGCATGTAGAGGTAATTGTCGCAACATACAAGGACAATCAGTAATGTACATAGAGGAACTTTCATGACCGCATGTAGAGGCAATTATCGCAACATAGAAGGACAAGATTAAGAAAAAAAAAGTCAAAAAACATAAAATTATTATTTTTTATTTTTTTATTTTTTTAAGCGGAAGTTGATAGGGCGAAACTTTCACGAATGCATGTAGAAGACGTCGACGTAGACATCAAAACTACCTAAAAAAATGATAAAATGTAAAAAAAAAATGCGTTGTCTCTCTCTCCCCCTTTCTGATACACATGCACACACACACACACACTAATAACTCTCACTAGTTGGAAGACGATTATAGTCTTGTAGGGATGGGAGGATTGTTGGATGGTTAGTAAAAGGGTTGGCGAATTGTCGAATAAAACTCGCACTACAAAGGATATGTGTCACATGATTGACACAAGTTTGTCATGATGTCAAAAGGGATGGCGGAGTGTCGTGCACGATACGCACCCCTACTTGGATATTACGTTGGCAGGATGGTAGGATGGTCAACAGACTGTTGCGCTGATTCAAAAAAAAAAAAAACGCCCGCATAATATTCAAACGATGGAGGTGTTACCATTTTTTTGACGTGGTAAAAATTATCATGATCAGCGTTTCTACTGTACTAGAGTGACGGGGAGCGTTTTCAATTTACACCCGGGCTGAACTTGCACCCAACTCATTTTCTGACAGTGGAAAGAACCTACCGTCTTCACCCGAAAATAACGTCAGGCGTTGTGTACGAATATAACGCCCGCCGAACATTATATTCGTTTATAACGCCCGTCGGGCGTTATATTCGTATATAACGCCGTTATATTCAGTAAATTTGTGGTAACTTCTGTGAGGCAAATATATATATATATATATATATATATATATATATATATATATATATATATATATATACAGGGTTGTCAGGCCGAACGTACGGAGGCCCCTAAGCTGACCCCCGAACGTTCGGGCGTTCGGGTCCCCGTACGGGGCCCGAACTTGAAGGGGTTCGGACCCCGCAATAAATTATTTTGAGATCTAAATATTATTATTATTATTTTCAAAAAACAATTCTGTGAGTTCTTTGTAATCCAAGGTATCTCCCTCTAAATTTTGAAGCCATTCTGTTTAGCCCAAAAAAAATGAAAAATCGGCAAAGATTTTGGTGTCAAAACGTGCTTGCCCACTCACTAATTTGTCTTTTCTCTCTTTTCACTTTTTGTTTTTCCTTTATTTCGGGGCACGAAAAATTTTATTATTTTTTCAAACTTTATTTTTAGATTTTCTATTATGTAATATACACATGTAAAACTTTTCATGGCATTTGTCACAACCAAAACAAAATGAAAAATCGCCAAAGATGGCGGTATCAAAAACGTGCTCGCCCACTCAATAATTTCATTCTAGTTTTATTTATTCTAATTTTTATTATGATTATTTATTTTTAGTATTTGATTTTTATCTCAAATTTGGTAAAGAATTTGCATGTAAGGTTAAGGCAAATGTTGTTCAGTTTATTCTTCTGCGCAACATATATTTTCTCAGATTTTTTAGAATTTTTTTTATTTTTTTTTTTTATTTTTTTTTAGGGTCCGTGTTCGGCCGAACGACCGAACGCGTCAAGAGGGGGTGCCGAACGTTCGGGTGTTCGGGTTCGGGCGTTCGGCCCGTCCCAAACGCCGGCAACCCTGTATATATATATATATATATAAAATATGTTGTCCAGGATTTGAATGCGACCAATTTTTGGTGGAGGGTCACTTCAAAATGCCTTATAAACTCGGAAATAAAAAATAAAAACGAAAACTAACGCTAAAATATACCTCTTGTAAGTGAAAACCTCATTGAAATCTCTTCAAAACCCATGTATACCTCCTTCCCCGCCCATTAAAACTCAGTTATACTACATCCTTGAGACACTCTGCCCATGAAACATTCAAGTATAACACCCGGACGTTCTATTCAAAGTGGCGTTTTATTTGAAAAAAATGTTTAAAAACGAAAATCTCATTTTTTTTAGGGTAAGTTGAATATAACGCCCGAGCGTTATTTTCGGGTGAAGACTGTAGTGGTACCAATTGGGCAAATTCGGGTCGGACAACATTATTAGTGGTTTAAGGAAGGAGCCCGTTATTAGGGTCTCGCCACACCAATATCAAAACCGAGAAACTTTCGACAACTGTCATAAAATTTTCGACATCTGCGTTTTCTCCAAAAAAATTGTCTTCGCCACACAATACTGTAGACTGCATGAACTTGTGAAAATGACACGAAAAGAGACAAAGGACCATTCTCTACTATTCTCTTAAATGTACAACCTGAGATTGAATCTTGCGTTAGAACACAAAAAGATACACCCCCATTTTTTTTGTCTTTTATTCATATAGAGAGTAGTGGAAGGAAGCCCAAACACACCTGAGGGTAGGACGAGCATTCATTCCTCTCAAAATTAGGCGCACTCGCCAAATTCCGAGTAAAAGGGTCTCACGGCTGCATTAAACTCATAAAATTTTGCGAGTCAAGCATCACTTCCCTTACGGACTCACTTTTGAAAACAACAAAAAATTGACCTCGCTCCACTTACACCAGAGGGCGTTACTCTCGATGGAATCTCGGACAGTCGAAAGTAGAGTCTAGTGCAAGTGGAACGAGGCAACCACTGCCAATTGTCCCCTTGCCGACATCCGACAACTGCCCATTCCAATTTTGGAACCGTGCCCCACTACATGACACCACCAGCCTGGTTTGTCCACCCAAAGTTGAGGTCGACTTTTTATTTTCACCGCCATTTCGAGAGCAGAATGAAAAATCCTAAAGGAAACGGGCGCAACAGGTGAGGGTACTCTCGAGGACTCAAATTTTCAACATCGTTTTGAGAGTCGAAGGGAGTACCCTAGAGGCTTGCAAGTCAAAGTTTTGTTCTGATGGCACTAGACTCACATTTTCAGTTGGTTTCTCTAGTGTAAGTAGGGCGAGGCAGATTTATCAAATATTCGGGATTCTAGTTTAGTGGAAAGAGACCCTTAGGGTGACATACCACTACACTAAACTCTAGAAAATAGTATAAAAGTCCATCTAGAGTTGTTAGACTCTAAAAAACAGTAAAAAAGTCGGCCTCGCCCCACTTAGGTCATACTCACACAGTGGTGCCAGTTTAGTAAAATCTATTGAATTTTCTTTCTCATGTTTGTTGAAATAATATCCTGCCTGGTCACACAAGGGTTGCAAATAAAAAAGGACACGAGCGGGACTCTCTAACAGTTGCTAAATTGATGTCTCTCATGGTCACAAAAAATGAAAATTTTCTTTTAACAATTCCCAAAAGACGAAAGAGAATTTGTCACGGCCAAAAGAGAATTGTCTACCGCGTGGGCGCGGGGAACGCAACCCTAAGGTAGCCAAAGCAATGGGACCAAAAGCGCACATGAGAGAGAGAGAGAGAGAGAGAGAGAGAGAGAAGGAAAAAAAAAGAGATAAAAGAGTTATGTTCCCCCGTAAACCGTAGGCAGAGAGAAACATGTCATTAGGAATATCATAGGAGTAATGCGCTAGCGCCTTGCGGCCCGCGGACGACAAGGCCCGCCCGCCAGGCGCCGGACGAACCTCACCGTTGCTGCTTCGAGTGACCATAACCGCGCGACTCGAGCGTTCACGGCCCCAACTTTGGCCAGTTGAAGTGGGTAGCCCCACATGGGATCTGGAGGACGAAGTAACGCCGGCATACTGAAGACAACGATGTGGACGAGAGGTTTTGCCACGACAACGACAAGGTCAACGGGGTCAACATGGTCAACGATGCTGATGGACACGACTGAGGCTTTACTTCAAGGCGCGCCCAGTGGCTTTCGTTTCTTCAGATGAGTCATGACCTTCTCCGACAGAAAGTGGATGAGATGAGGCTGGTGGCTGATGGGGGGAACGCATTGCCATATCTCACACAACAGAGCATGATGCAGAGCCTTGTGCACATTATTACGAAGCTGGGGGAGGGGCCAACTTCTTATTTCGCAAAGTTTATTGACCAGCAGCAGGTGGCGACTTTGATGGGACACTGCTACATAGTCTTTGAGGAGGGGCAAGCATTCTGTGCCGTGTCCATGGAGCACTGATATGCTCAGTTAGATCTGGAGGAGGAGGACGATTCGCCATCATTACCCGCAACACTTACGCAAGTGGCAGAATGTCTATGCATCGACATCAATAGAAACAATGACAACAACAACAACAACAACAACAACATCAGCAATAACAACAACAACGACAATCTCGTTGATGTTGTTGTCGGTCCCTTTCATGGCAATTCTAACGACAACGACAATATCATTGCTGCTGTTGCCGGTCCCTTTGATGACGATTTTGGCAAGATTGGGGGCATCATCATTCATGACAACACCACCAACAACAACAACAACGGCAGCGTTGTTGTCGGTGTGATCTCAGGATCGTGTGTTGATGAAAGAGGTAGCAACAACAACAACAATAACGATGACAATAACAACAGCAACAACGTCAACAACAACAACAACACTATCGCAGAGCCCGCCAGTTTTTGTAACAATGATTTTGACACTGGCGAGATCGACAGTACCATCGGCTACAACAACAACAACAATACTGATGACGACCACGACAATAATAACAACAATTACAACAATTACAGCAACGACTGAATCATCGACTAGACGACAGGCGAAATCGACATCAACAACAACGAGGTGAGTGCGTCGGGGGACGGACGACGACTCTTTTCTCCTCTTGCCCCCTTCTCTTCTCTGTTCTGGCCACCATTTATTGAATGGGGGGTGTGGAAAGACGCACTGTGGTGGCGAGAAGGAGTGGGGTAGGGATAGGACTTCCAGTTGGTTTTCGTCGACAGATAATATTGTCATATTTGCATCTGTCTTGTTTCGATCGACGTTTGTCCATTACGAATTTTGATGGGCTCACCAATCACAATAATCACAAGTATCTGCCATGTGGCAGTCCGGGGGGGGGGGGGGGGGGGAAAGGTGTTGTTGCATATGTCACTAAGGTTTGTTGGTTGCTCCTAGGGCGTGTCGTTTGGTCCCGGCCACGTGGTGAGGGCGAAAGAGTAGGTGTCAAATATGACTTTTTGTTGCTCTTTCACCCTCCTATAATTTTGTTTTCTCTCTTTGAATTGGTGCTCTCCCCACTTGAGTGGGTTTTGTTAATTACTGTTATAGGGAAGACACATGCGCTGACAACACTGGGTAGAAAATTGCAGAAGTTGAAACCAAATCTTGTCCGGCTCTTTCCCCTTCTTACTGTATCAGTATAGTAGTTGAATAGGGCAGGGTAAGGGTCATAGGGTTTGATGGGCAGTCAATCCTCTCGCTCGATGTCAGTCAATGCTGCCCATCACGGCGTGCCTATGCATGTACAACTGTTTAAACATTCGATTATAGATGATCTGGGACGCTGGACCCGCTTTCTAGCAGGTGTTGCTCCGCACCAACAGATGGAGCCCTCTCGAGACTGCTAGTGGTGTCTGCTCTTATCAACACCCCAAGCATCATCTTGGGTTGTTTTCTTGTAAAAAAAATAAAAAATAAAAAATTGTTTCATTTATTGTTATGAGTGTAAGAGAGAGACAAAGAGTGACAAAGAAAAAAAGAGAGATAGAGAGATGGGGAAGGGGGGGGGGCTACCAAGAGAGAGAGAGAGAGAGAGAGAGAGAGAGAGAGAGAGAAAGAGAGAGAGAGAGAGAGAGAGAGAGAAAAAAAAATAAAATAAAATAAAATTGTTTTGTTTATTGATATAAGTAAGAGAGAGAGAGGGACAGAGAGTGAGAGAGAGAGAGAAAGATGAATAGAGAGAGAAAGGTGGGGGGGAGGCTACCACACACACACACACACACACACACACAGAGTTTTGTTCCATTTGTTGATATGAGTGAGAGAGTGAGAGGAAGAGAGACAGAGAGTGAGAGAGCGAAAGAAAGAGGGATAGAGAGAGAGGGAGGGGGGGGGCTACCACACACACACACACACATACACAGAGTTTTGTTCCATTTGTTGATATGAGTGAGAGAGGGAGAGGGAGAGAGACAGAGAGTGAGAGAGAGAAAGAAAGAGGGATAGAGAGAGAGAGGGAAGGGGGGGGCTACCACACACACACACACATACACAGAGAAAGAGAGAGAGAGAGAGGGAGAGAGAGACCACAATACACACATACAAATACACAGTGAGAGAGGCGGGGGGAGAGAGAGAGAGAGAGAGAGAGAGAGAGAGAGAGAGAGAGAAGCTGAATGACAAAATTGAAATATTGGTCAAATTGAGGCTGCGACCTATTTCAAGGTTGGAATGTTTTTTTTAATTTATTTAGCGTTTTTCCTGGAAAGATCACAACAAAATCTACAAGTACTCCAATTTTCAGGTTTGCAATACTTTTTCAGTTTGCCCACATATGGCTGAGTGACAAAAATGGAAAATGTGCCGAACCGGCGCTACAATTATTTCACGGTCTAAATGAT
>BFEA01000065.1:1977157-2043361 GCA_003427395.1 Chara braunii
CCGCCTCTCCCCTTCCACCTCTCCTCCTATCCCCCTCTCCCCCACTCCGCCTCTTCCCTTCCCCCCCACTCCTCTCCCCCGACTACACGCTCCTCTTGTCAAACGTACACGCGCACGCAAATACAACGTATGCACATCACGTTTCTTTCTGGGAAACGTTCGTTCTTAGGTATGTCATACTTGGGGTGACTTCCTTTCGGGAATATACCTTTGGAGATTCCGATCTCCCTCTGGCTTGTTCGCTTGACCTCACGCGCGTGCCGCGCAAGGAGGCCATCACTGTCTAGGTAGAGCTCGTTGGGCCTCCTAAAAATGTGTACCTATAATCACGTGTTGCTCAGCGAATACCGAACCGTATGCGTGGAGTCGTTTGCCGGAGGGAGTGGGACGAGGTGGGACTAGGTCACTCTCTCCGAAATGCCATCGTCTGAAGCTCCTTTTTGGTAATAATGCCTTTTTGATTTGATTACTTCCTGTTGAATATCACGATCCAGAGTTCTACCAACGTTTTAGTTAATTTGAAGTGTAATTCTCTTCTCATGTTCTCTCTACCACCTTCTTGTCTGTGTTGGAAAGCGGACGGAATGGCCGCGCTTCTTCCAGGGGTTTAATCCGCCGCCGCTGTAAAGGCGAACTTCTGGTGGCCGCGAACATGAAGCTGGCTACCTTCAGACGCAGTAGCATGTCTGATTTCGGTGGGGGGAGAGGGGGTAGGGATGAAAAGAGGGACCAGTGCGGCCCTTCTGCCCAGTGCCCGCAATGAAAAACCCGACGCCGTTGCTGCTGGCCGTCTGCACACAAGGGAGTAACATTTGCAATTATGTAAAGGAAGGATGTCAACTGATCTGCTGCGGATGAATGATGTGCGCGTGACGCTGACGTGGGGCTCCTCGTGGGGGCAACTTTGTATCCGGACGTGCGGATGTGTGGGACGATTTGATTGATTTGTGTGCAGGATTGAAGTTCCGTAATCTCATAGGGGTGAACGAGGGCCCTACGGTGCCATTGGGACAACACGGTGGGGTCGGGTGGGGAAGGGGGGGTGAGGAGGGGCGGCGCGATGAGCCAACAGCAGGTGCAATCGCGTTCCTCAATGCCCAATGGCCCAGGGCGGAGACGAAATGACATGAGCGGAATGCGGAATGATGGGGGGAGAATGATGGGCGGAGGGGACTCCTACAGGTCTGCAGGGGGAGGTCAAGGCTCGCGGGGAGGAGCAGGAGGTGGAGGTGGAGGTGGCGGAGGACATGGATATTGGCATCGCTCCTATTCCGATCGTATGGATGGTGGTGGCGTGGGAGGAGGGGGAGGGGGGGCGGGTCGTAGCGGCGCTTCTGTGATGGAAAGGCCGATGCACGACAGGTTCTTATTCATGACCATGTGCCTAATTGGCCAGACGGTGGAGGTGCAAGTCAAGAATGGTTCCGTATATCAGGGAATCTTCCACACTGCCAATACAGAAAGGGACTTCGGTAATTAACCCTTTTCCTTCAATCATCCTATTTTTCTCACTTTCTGTGAAAGCCCCTCTCGGTTCTATTTGGTCATGCGTATATCCTTGTCCAGCAATCTCAGAAAGTTTTTGCTGATTGAATGGATGTGCGAGTCAAGAATGGTTGTGTGTATCAGTCAATTTTCCACACTACCTTCCGATTTTCTCCCTCTCTGTAAGCTTCTCTTACACTATCCCCCTGGGGAGCCGTTTCCAGTGTTGGCTATGGCTTGTCCTGTGAATGACGAGATTGCTGGTTCTCTGGTTCCGTCAGCAATCTCCTTCCGGCAATGCTCTCAACTTCGTGTGAAGGCGGAGGGGTCATGGTTGCGTTGGTGATGAGAAGCTAACCGGAAGCGCAAATTTCTGGCCAGGCGTGTGGCTATGGAAGTGGCTGTCCCAACTGCACTCGGACTTGGGTACGCTGGAGCGCGCTTTGCAATTATCTTGCGAATATAACAAAGCGGGCTGCCGCATATCCGGGTGGGGGTGGAGAAGGGGGGGGGGGGGGGAATTTTTTGGCGTCTGGAAATCTGAACTGGAAATGTGAAGGGAAAGAAGAAGGTAATGGCGGTCTGGGCGCCGAGGGAGGTGCCAGCGAAGTGGAGATAAGGCCGCGATGGGTGTGAAAACAAAGCCTCTTTTATCGAGTTCTGATGAAGCTCAGCAACATTCCTGAAGGAGAAAGGCGCTCTGTCCGCGTGCTCCCTACCAGGGCATCTAGGGCATATATGATACGACATATTCGGTGGTTGTCTATCTTCCGCCAGAAGGGAGGGAATGAGACTTGGATGGCATATTCGGGGGTTGGTTGTCTATCTTCCGCCAGAAGGGAGGGAAGGAGACTTGGATGGCATAAAAGGTTCTGGGTCTGGATGTTCGCGTTGTCCGTGCAGTCAGCGGGTCGGGCATGGTATCAATTTTTCATTGTACAAACTCTTCCTCTTTTCTTCCAGTAGAGATCCCAAGGGGTCCAAGTGAGCTCCTCCCTCAGAATGTTAATCAATTTATTGTGCATGAACAGGAGTGGTTCTGAAGATGGCACGGCTCATTAAGGGCGCAAGTGTGAAAGGAGGCAAGGTGGAAGCTATTAAGGATTCAGCCAGAAAGGCGCCCATAAAGATGCTCATCATCAGCTCGCAAGATTTTGTGCAGATCATTGCCAAGGTAAAATCTCCGGGGCAGCCTCACCCTGTGTCATGTCTTCCCTGGCACCTTTTGTTGCGGGTGTACTTCAGCTAACATGTCCTGCAAATTCTGAAGTTGAAATGCACGATCACTGTTATATTCTGTATATTTTTTCTAGACAATGAATGCCTTGCACCGCTTCTGTTACAACCGTGCCAGTTGCAGCTTCGCATGCATTAAGCCACTTGCAGGGCTGTGAGATGCAGCGACTGTGTGTGGGCGCGCGCAAGAGAGAGAGAGAGAGAGAGAGAGAGGATATGCGTATTTTTTGTGCGTATTTCTGATGACCTAGCACTCCTTGCTCCTGCCCCGCCTTTCCTCGTTCCCTTCTTCTGCTTCTACTCCTCTATCTCCCCCTCCTTTTCTGAGAGAGAGAGTTAGAGAGAGAGAGAGAGAGGATACGCGTGTTTTTGTGCGTATTTCTGATGACCTAGCACTCCTTGCTCCTGCCCCGCCTTTCCTCTTTCCCTTCTTCTGCTTCTATTCCTTTATCTCCCTCCTTTTCTTTTCTCATAATCCGTCTGATTGACGAGCTTCGGATTTCTTCCGCGCGTTTTTCCTGTTTCTCTTCCGCTAATCTCCTTCTAGCAGTTGAGGCCACTAGGTGCGATTCGGATCCGATTTCTTCTTTCTTTTCCATTTCTTCTTCCAGGCTTTTCGTCAAACGAGTTTCAGCGCCGCCCGATTACATGGTTCTCCCACGAGGTCGTTCGTCTCTTCGTCATTGTCTACGTGTGAAATGCGACAGTGGGCGCGCGATGAGAATCCTCCTCCCTTTTGAATGATCCCCCAACTCCCTCCTTCGTTTTCAAATGCGTCAGCACATGGCGTGGACGAGTCCTCGCCCCCGACCTCCCCCTCACCGAATGGGAAGCCACTTCGCCGTTCCTTTCTTGCTTTTCTGCTTGTTCTTCCTGGTTCTTTTTCCTCCTTCTCGCCTGGTTGTCAAATGCAGCCCAGACGTGGCTGGTATAACGGCCGACCCACGGCCTCGTTTTCCTCTTTGTCTGATCGCTGAATGTGCGCCCTCATGAGCCACTTCCAAACGTCGGCCTTGTTCTTCTTGTTGTTCGTTCATTGAATGTGCAAAGAATCGTGAGTCCCTCTCCCCCGCCTTCCACCCGCCTCCGTTTCCTTTGTCAGGTGGCGCGCTTAAAATCCTTTCTCCGCAAGTTTTCTTATTCGTCCTCTTCCCCTCTCGTCTGGTCATTGAATGCGCCCTAACGTGACGCGCTTATTACAATCGCACCCCCCCCTTTCCCCCTCCCCTCGCATGCATTCGTGGTGTGGAATAGCCGCCTCCCTCCTTTGTCTGGTGGCGCTCTCAGAGTCCTCTGCAAGTTTTCTGGTTGTCCTCTTCCTCTCTTGTCTGGTCATTGGGTGCGCCTTAACGTGGCGCGCTTACAATCGCATCCCCCTCCCCCCCCTCCGCATGCATTCGTGGTGAATAGCCGCCGCTCAGAACCGCGCGGCGCAGTTGTTTTCGACCGAACGGCGCGGATTTGCGCGGCGCAGAACCACGTTTGGGCCGGTAGGTCCTACCAGCACTTACTGGCAACGCTCGCCGCAGGTCGAAAACGTTTACCGAGGGGCCATGGGCCCGGCCGCACTGGCCAATTCTGTCTGAATTTACCATTTGGATCGTCGTTCCGGCGGCCCAAATGTGAAATGCGAATGGGCTGGGAGGCCCTATTTCCGGCACAGCCAGGAAAGAGCGGGAAACTTTCGGCTCGGGCTGTCCACGGCCCCGTTTTCAAAATCTGCGGTAAAACGAAGCCAGAATGGCCGTCTGTTCTCTCCTTCTCTCTTCTCTTGCTGTCGTTCGAACGGCAGAGAGCTCTCTCTCTCGCACGGGACATCTCCCCTCCCTCCTCGGATTGCCTCGGATTGCGGACTTTTCTTCTCTCCCTCTCGTGCACCTGTTCGTGCGCTCGGTGCACTTGGCACAAGGTCTGCAATGTTTGCAAAAGCCCATTGGCGCAACAATCATGGGTCATCATCTGAATTCATGACAATTGCATGCCAATTTGAAGGCTTGGAAGAAAATCTGATTGATTGATCACGGCAATGATCCGGCTTGGCCGCACCCAGAAGGCAGTAGTGACGCTGTGGAAGGAGGACGTTCGCTTGGCTTCCTGCAGCCTTTGCGATAACTCCCATCGCCAGCTGGATACGCGTCATGCCCTCAATGGCTGACAGTATTCTGTGTTAGGCTCACATTGATGCGACCTGCATGGCGCGTGCGTATTCTCCTTACACGCTCGCTTGGGCACTACAGGGCTTTGTTCCGAGCGTCAGAGCACAGATGGCACTATGAATGATGACTTTGTGTACCAATGGGGCTGTGTAGACTACCTTCTTCCCCCGAATACAACGTACGGTCATTATAGCTGTATCTAGACTGAAAGATGCCTCAAATACAGCTATAATGACCGTACGTTGTATTCGGGGGAAGAAGGTAACTCTGCCGCAGCTACCGGCCAGGGAACACACTCAGCAGAGTGTGTAACGCCCGTTTGCTGCGGCAGTGCAGGCGATGTGCTACAGACGTCACCGTCCCAGGCCGACCGACACTATGATGAGAAGCGGGGGGCGCTTAGAACACTGCCCTGCCTTCTCTCACAGCAAACACTCCCTACACCCAGACCTAGCATGCGCAATTTGCCGCCAAGGACGGTATGATGAATGTATGCTCTCCTTTCAGGAGACCTTTCTTTTTTCATCCTTGTGCCTGTGACCGGCAGGCCATCTGGTGCGACTGTTTCCAGGGCAAAGTCTCTGCCAGTCGCCGTAATTGTGACTGTTGCATTGAAGATTCTGGTCTCTACCTACCCCCCCTGCCACCTTTCCCTGCAACGTCCGTTTTGTTCTTGCCTTATTACCCCTGAAGGCTGCTCCATCCCCCAAACGCTTATGCTTCCTACACACACATGCTGTTTCTCCCTGACCTAGCTTGGTTGGTTTCCTGTCTCCGCGTGGTAGTGTGCCTGTTTCTAGGAGGCAGAGGGATGTGCCAGCACTTTCCGCTCAACTACACGAACGTGAGCAACCTTGCATCCGGTAGAAATGTGGAAGGATAACTTTTTACCGTTCGAAATGATTTAAAGAGAAGGAAAAGAAAAAAGCGGGAAAGTAAAACGGTAAAGAAGGATGAGAAAAAAGTGAAAATTAAGTGCGCGCGCTCTCTCTGTTCTTTTTCTCTCTCACTCTCTCTCGCTTGCCCTCACAACTACGCGAGTAGTGTGTAGTACTTTTGACAGTGTACACGATCTATATATTGGACGGGAGCAGTGGACCGAGTAAAATCATCGTCATGACCACCATTGACTACACGCAAGGACAGCAAACCTAGAACTCCTGTGTAGAAGCACAGCGGCGGAGAAAGTTCTCTCGGGAATGTTTTTATTTATTTATTATTATTATTTTAAACAGGGCCTTATGGTTCTGGCTCCGTATCCATTCTGGGGAGAGTCAGTTTAGTTCAGGTCACGCAATTGCGCTTCTTTCCGTCTGGCCGAAGGAGCCCTAAACAGCATTGATTACTCCATTTTCATGGAGGATCGACTGTCAGCTTGCCTTTCTCCTAGAAATCTTAGCTATGGTACACCACAGCTGTCGGCTCAACTTTGGCTAACATAAGGTGCGCAACGCCCACACATCTGAGGGCCTCATCCTGGACTGGCGGCTACTTGTCTTGAGGGTTAGGTACCCCCGGAGACACTGGCCAGTGGTTTTCAAGTATCTTCACGCCCGTACTTGTCTTGATGGCCAGGTACCCCCGCAGACACTGGCCAGTGGTTTTCAAGTATCTTCACCCCGTAGCGTTCCAGCACGAGTCTTACGCCCAACTCTACACCCCCGTCGTATTAAAACTGACGAATGAAATACTCAGACCGCAGGAGTACATACGTATAATATACGTCGCACGAGAGTCGACCTGGCTCTTGCCACCTCATTTGACCCCTGGGAACTCCTCAAGCCCGCTCTTTTCCTCCTCTTAGGAGAAAGAACTGCAGACGTCGACTTTGGTCAGGATGAACAAAAACACTCTCGGAAACTCTGCATAAGGCCGCGATAGCAAACAGCTTCTTCTGCTTCGTCGATCTTAAGAATGGTATGGGTATGTTGCAGAGCGTCTAAACCGTGAACTGTTCACCTCACCAAGCTCCAAATATACAGTAGTCCTTGGGCAAGCGCAGGTGGAGTCACGCATCAACCATGCCAATGGGTGGCACAGATCCCCGAGAGAGGGAGAGCTCTGGACAATGTCAATTTGTGTTGCCCTTCCGCGGCTCAGTAGTTCAGCAGCATGGGCGTTCTGGTCTTGCGTCTGCCGTGCGATAACGTTCCTGGATATCTGTAAGAGGTGCAGAGGCTGCTGGCAGCCGTCGGCCTTCCCCAAGATGGAAAAATGTCAACTGTCCGTTTGTATTCGACAGGATTTGAACTCTTGATCTATGGCTGAAGTGTTTCGTGTTTGCGTTATTCAGCCACCTGGAAGGTGCATCACATTCTTTCTGATTTGTCAGGGAAGAAGTGCATGGAAATGTGATGTGGGTAGCCGTCTCCTTCTGCCTGAGTACGGTAGACATGAGTATAATCAGTGAGCGGTGGTTCGCGCACAGTAACACAAGGTACTGACATGTCCCTTTGGTTGTTCTAGAAGCTTATCTTATCACCGGAAGCTTATCTTATCACTGGTGTTTTTTACCCCCGGAATTTTACGATTGCGATAGAGAGGACAACCGCCGCAGGTTGTGGAAAGCAAAACGCAAAATGGGTATGGGTCAGACGCGAGTCTCTGCCCTCCGAGCCGTCTCGAACGCATAGCACACTCCCAGCGGGCAAAACCGAGTAAAAGTGGCTGCTTCACGATATTGTGGGAGCTGTAGTGTAGGAGTGCCGCACACACTTCCTAAGTAGTGTAGGAGTGCCGCACACACTTTCAAGCAGGCGAATGTCATCCTGGGAACTAGAGCAGTGCGAACCTTACCATTCTGCGGTTCTACCCCCATGTCTGGATCGAAATAATGGCACGAATGGACATGCGGTTAACGGAGGGCCGAAAATTCGCTGTTTTCGCCGACAGTTTCGCTGCAAAAATTAGGGGAAAATTCGAAAACAAACTATATGGGTCCATAGTGCAAACAAGAAAAAAAAACACGAACACTACAAAACCCTAACTTGAAAACACTAGAAAACCCTAACACAAAAAACACTCTCCGAGTTGAAACGAAGCGATCGACGAATCCAACCAAATGCCGACTTTTTCATTAATGGTCCAGAAATGTCAAAACTGGGCACATGACGTACCCTAAAGCACCGACGTCTTACACAAAGAAAAAACAAGAAAAAAAAACCCAAAAAAACCAGGGCAGTCTGGACGACCTCTGCAGGCCCGCCCGATATTGCTGACCTCATCCCGCAGGCTTTCCCGGCAGTGGTTTTAGATGGGGAGGACTCAAATGGAATTCAAATCAAACGTGATAAGCCAACCCCACCTGCGCGCTTTTTTAATTCAAACGAACGGCAGAAGTACCCCTGAAGCTTGCAGCGCTGACCGTTATTTTTCCCTTTCGATACCGTGGGGCCAGAACCAGTAGACACCACGTTGATTATCTCTGTGCTGGTGTCAGATGATGATTGTGAAAAGTGCAGCACCATCATGGTGATTGTGAAAATGATCATCATTAATTTCTGCGGAAAAGGATCACACTTCCTTGATACATGGAGGCGGTGCAGTGTGTGCGATGACGAGTGCTGAAAGAAAAAAGCGGTTGTCAGAACTTCGATCGGGAGGTTACAATTTTTTGGCTAACGCCTATAGGGAATCAGGAGGTACGGAAGACGCACAGGCCCCAGATGGGTACTGGTGGCTTGAGGTAATTAGGCCGCGGTAGCTATAATCCATCGGGACATGTTATGACGAACTGTAATCTGCACGATGGTTGTGTGTAGATGAGGCAGGGTACCTGCCGGGGATGACTCTCGAAAATGTGGTACCTACCTGCTTGCTTGTGCGGAGGGCAGGGTAAAGGTGAGGTGAAAATGTAGAGACGTCTGCCCCACAAGTTGGGAAGTGAATGTCGTCTACCCAGTGGCTTTGGGTACGTACAACTCCATTTGTCATTTGTTTGTTTGAATTTGTACGTGGGTGAAATGCTCTTCTTGGAGGTGGGCTAATACATTTTGAGTGGCAAGAAAGGAACATTTTGTTACACGTACAGCTGAGGAATCAATTTGGCCATGCTTGCCGTCACCGTGTGAGCAGCAGTCTTCCATCCGATGAGATGACTGTGCGCACCAGGGCTGTGCTGAGTCCGAGTCGTAGGGCGTCTTCGTCGGCTGACTGGCCGAAGTAGTTGCACGAGAGAGTATGGGCCTGCGTCATTCGACACACCTAGAAAACTCTGTATTGTCTAGGATGATCCTAATATTTCGTGATTAGTTTGCACCAAACCCGTTTGTGGTTGCGCTCACCCGTCTGTGGTTGCGCTCAGCTGTAGAAATCGACTTTGTTGTAGATCGGATCTGAAAACAGGCTGGCATTCGTGGGGAAAAGAATATTTGGGGAGAAAAACAACAACAAAAAGCGCTGGAGTTTCAACCAATCTGGCAGTACGACACCGGGAGATGGGGGGGCACCGTTTCCGCTCCTACAATCTCTCCTCTCCTAGAATCTCAAGGTGCCTTTGGCAGGTACCTTGAATTTCGAGGACGAAATGCCCGTGTCGTCCTAGAGACGTTCTCTCCTTTTGGGTAGGTCTCTGAAGAAAGGCCAGAGCATGGTGGAACAACCCCCGCGCCCCCGTCGTCGTAGAGTGCTTCCCGCCGGAGGTGCCTTACGTTTCTCGGACGAAATGGCTGTGTCGTCCCAGAATCTTTAGGATGCCTCCACCTTTTCGGTCGGTCTCCCAAAAAATTAGATCACACAATGGTGGAACCATAAAAGGCCCGGCACCCTGACTGGGAGATGAAGGATGGAATACGAGCATTGAAGAGAGGAGCAGATCAGGAAGGGTCCTGCGAAAGTCGTTCGTACAGCCTGGCTGGTTATCTCTGGCCTTCCTCGAGGTCGATAATCGGTAAAGAAACCACTGTCCTGATTCCGGGGACCTTGATGGATTTTCTGAGGATGCTACTTGTGTTCCGGTTCTCTGGGCTTGGGCCGAGCTTGCCCTATTCTAGTGTAAACGTCGGGAATCATCTCTCTCTTCCTCTCCTATTGGGTGTGGGGGGTTCTGCTCAATTCTCACCCATTGTAAAGCTTGCATCTCGTGCAGGGCTCTGCAACGATTCTCGCCGGGGTTTGGGGACTAGCGCACGGTTAATGGTGTTGAGAGGGTGTGGGACTTCCTCCTCTGTCCCTGCAACTCTCTGTGCCGCCCGTGCCCCTCTCCCCTCCTTTGGGGTCCTTGACACACTCTCATCCACACAGCAACATGCACACTCAACTGGCCCCAGACATCCGGACCTGCAGGACGCAAGCATGGACGCAATAGGGACGACATCTTGAAAACTTAGTATCGGAGGGGTCGAGGGATGAAATGTTGAAAGCCTAATAATATCTGTGGGTTTCGAGGGGTGCTGAGAGGACGTGAGACCTCCTCTACCTCTGCCCTGTGCTGCTCCTGCCTGCCCCTGCTTGCCACTTCAGCCCTATGGCCTCCTTCCCCCTCACCAGCCCCACGTCCACCCTTCTCCCGGGTCCGTAGCACAGGCACGTGCACACACAGTGACGGGCACTCAACTGGCCATATGCGTGCCTGCCTGAATGCGAGCGTGAAGGGAAGAGTCTTGGAAAGTCCCGGAAAGAAAATATCCCTGGGCATACGTTGCTTAGGGCTAGGATTGTTGGGCGAGTGTAGAGAAATGGAAGCTGCAAAACGGAGAAAATGTGGAAAAAAACGAATGGAAGCTGAAAGCGGGTATAGAACAAGTAAAAGCAACAAAAATGTCATTCGTCTGTCCGTTGCTGTAAGGTAGAGCTTTATCCACCAGTACCGGAACCCTTCTGTGTCTTTGTGGCTGTATACGTGGAGGCCGTGCTTTCCATGTGCCTGCATCTGGTTTGAGACGTAATCGATGCGGAAATTTTCTCCAGGAGAAAATCGGTTGTCTGGTTTGTACACCTGGTTTAAGGCTGCTTTTGGCATTTTGAATCTGACAGCGAACTTGCTTTCACCAGGGAACGTGGAAGGACAAAGCATGCAAAAAGTGCGAGGAGAAAGCTCAGAACATGTCTGACATGTTGCTTAGAGGCGTTCTGTAACGGCAATGAAGACGATTGTCTGTTTTGTACACGTGGTTTAAGGCTGCTTTTGGCATTTTGAATCTGGCAGCGAACTTGCTTTCACCAGGGAACGTGGAAGGACAAAGCATGCAAAAAGTGCGAGGAGAAAGTTCAGAACATGTCTGACATGTTGGTTAGGGGCGTTCTGTAACGGTGTAACGGCAATGAAGACAGTCCCAACTGCAATTTGGATCCCTTCTGTTTGATTGGCTCGGGTCCTGTAGAGAAACATGAGGAAAAAAGGGTGTTGAAACAGGTGAAGAAAGAAAAATAAAACTGAAGAAAGAAAAATAAAACTTCAATCTCCCCCCAAACATAACGCGCCCTCATTATGACTACGTATTGAAACGGAAAGATGGCGCGTTGTGTTTGGGGGAAGACGACAGTATATGAGAAAACAAGAAACGAAACAAAGAGCAGACTTGCGTTGAAAACAATAACCAAAGAGTAGTGTGTTCAGAGCATAGAGGCGTAAAACCCTGGAGATAACGGAATGAGATGCAGAAAACGTAGAAGCGGGGGTCCACATCGTATATATTATTTAGGTGAAAGTTTACTCGCTTTCTGAGTTGTGAAGTACGTCTTAGTTTGTAGGATTAGAGTTTATGATCCATCGTTACAGGAAACAGCAGAAAAACTGAAATAAAATGCACGGAATTACGTCAAATCTGTAAATTTATCTAATTAATTAGGCTTTTTTTGGTACTTTTCGTGATTTTGTTTGCTACTACGTTGACTATGATACAGCAAGACAAGATAGGAGAAATGATGATGATGGCGAGGGGGGGTTATCAACAACTTGGGCAGGCACACTGATGGCAGGCCCTGGTAGCGAGGACCAAGGAGAAAATAGGAGGCAGAGGAGGGCCACACACCCTAGAATGTATGTGCGTGTGTGGACACAAGTGGGCGTGCTGACGCAGATCGCTCGCTTGCCGATAGGGACTGACAATGGGATGCTTAAAAGGTTTTTCTTTCCTTTTTGTTTCAAATATGGTTTGGTGTGTGCGCTTTCGAAACGGACCCAAGTGAAAGAGACGCCGGACTTGCACTCACTGTTGAGAGGAACTTGGCCACAAGGTCATAGGTACTTGGTGAGGGGTGGGAGTGGGCAGTAAAGATGAGCACTGTATTCAATGTGAAGTGTACTAAATATGTGTAAACCGGTGTCTATCATTGAGACAAACTGAAAGGACACGCCAAACTATAAAGGATAAAATACTGAGGGGGGAAATTGCAATGGTAAACAAGTAAGAAATGGCAAAAGAATAGAAGGATACGATGTAGTATAATAGAAGGATGAAAGAGAATCGAGGCAGAAAGCGCAATGGGCAAACCAAATAAGAATCCATAAAAGAATGGGGGATAGTAATCAGATTGTATTAAGATCTCTTGTAGTTCCACAGGTTTCATGATATATGCTCTGTCACTCCCTGGGAACTGCTGTGCAACACCTTCGATTCCTTTCCTTCAGACAGCTGCTTTGGGTGTGCTAGTGTGAAATAGTAATGGAATACTTGACATAAAAGGATGGAAGTTTGCGGACTCTTTCCTCTGTTTCCAATTGTTTTCATCCTCCGTCACCCGGGTTTGCCCTTCTTTCTCCACCCTTCCTTTTGGGAGTATTCAAGGCTTTTATGCTGCTGGTCGGAGAATGATACAGATGGGTCCAACCACAATTGTCGGCTTTCTTGCAGGATATTTGTTTGAGCGGTGATGTGACAGCCAATGGACGACCTCGAGATGTCCGATCCAACGACATCATTACAGATTCGGCTATAAGCAGAAACCGACCTATTGTTGTGGAGGGGAGGGAGCTTAAGCCCTGGAAAGCGGAGGATGGTGAAGATGTGCCTGGCCATTTGCAGCTTGACACATGGAATAGCCGGTGAGCACTCGGTAGACCATTGAAGCCTATCATGGGTGGCCAGGGGCATGAAAAGCCTATCATGGGTGGCCAGGGGCATGAAGTGTATGTTTCCAGGTTATTTATTATCATGGCAACTGGTCGGCCATAGGTTCAACCAAAGGCACGGTAGAGGCATTGGGCTCTTGCAAGAGTCGAGTCTCATTCTTGGGATAATGTATTGTTTCAAGAAAAGAGGCTCCCAGTTCTCTCACAGTCTCCAAAGGCACGGTAGAGGCATTGGTCCCTTGCAAGGGTCGAGCCTCTTTCTTGCGATAAGTCAATGCATGCATTGTTTCAGACATATTCTGAAGAACACCGAAGTTCAAAAGAAGACTGCATCCTTTTTTTTTTCGGTGCACTTAACAGCCATTTGCTCCGACCACTGAGCTACTCGAGACATACGGCTGCTGTGATAGATTTTGTTTACCTGTTACTGGTGCTCTTTTGTGTGTTCTTCTCTGTGGATGGTCTCTTATGCAAGTCCGTCATATTTTGTTGAAACGCACCTTCGTCTTTTCTTTTTCCTAGTCGCAGCATTTATGCCTAGTAAGGGTGCTCTTTTAACATGTGAGCTTGATGGTTTCAAATTCTGATTGAAAATGGCATGCGGCACTTGATGGCGGACTAAGCAGCAGGTTGTGTTGTACATGTCGAAATGCCATGTCTGGTCGGAACGCCGAAATGAGGTCTGAACTGGTGGTGGTGGTGTGTTGCACATGTCTGGTCGGAACGCCGAAATGAGGTCTGAACTGGTGGTGGTGTTGTACATGCGATGTCTAAGCAGGCAGCAGCAATCTCGTAAGAAACTCCACTGCAGGAGGTGTTTTATAGATTCCCACGCGTTACGCACCTGTTCGCCACTTTGTTGCATATGCCTTTCGTCGAGAGATTCAACCACGACTGTCACGTAGTCAATCTTGTCAAACCCATCTTTGCCTGAACTGGGCTTGCCGAGCCTAGGGTCCCAGCGGGGCCTGATTCCTTTTTGTGCTTTGTGATTGGGTCTTGATGTTGTGATTGTCATATAAAGGTTGAGGTTCGGTGGCCAAAGTTAGTTTCCGCTTGTCGTCCTGGGCCTCCTTTGTCCTGCTACAAGGATTCTCCACACAAGCCCGTGTTTGTTGGAGCCCTGTTGAATGCAGCAGGTTACTTATATGGCTGTGGATTCTGTTGGTGGCTTCTTTTGCGGTTTTAGGCGGAATTGGGATCAGTTTGCAGAGAACAAGAAGTTGTTTGGTGTGGAGAGTACTTTTGATGAGAATCTGTACACAACTAAGCTGGAGAAAGGATCGGGTCCTGAAGCGAGGGAGAGGGAGCGGGAGGCCGCAAGGATCGCTCGAGAGATTGAGTTGAAGGCGACAAGGAATCCACATCTAGCAGAGGTAAAGGAGGATTTGCAAAACCCAGAAAGAAAAATGAACACTACAGATTCTGGTGTTTGCTCTTTGTTTGTTTGTCTAACTGGGCCTACAAGTCGATGATTGAGGGATAGGAATGTATGGAGCTTCTTCATCTGAGCGTGTGCTTTTTGGGGTAAGGTCGACCTTCTATGTTATCTCCCTCCCCTCAGGCTAAGGGGTCGATGGAATGTGCTGACAACAAGCTGAATTTGTGTTGTCTGCATCCCCCTCGCAGTGAGAAGGAAAGGGTATTATTCATGAAGCGTATCATTTATGAGGCATTATCGTTGGGGTAGCGTCGTTCTACCTTTTCAGGCTTCGTGGTTGATGCAATTTGTGACAACAAGCTGGGTTTTTATCGTCTCCATCCCACTCTCGGTGAGATGGAAAGGGTATTATTCATGAAGGGTATCATTTACAAGGTCTTATCATTGGAGTAGCGTTGTTCCATCTTCTCCTTGATGGCGTTGAGTGGGGGAGGGGGCAGAAAAGCATCGCTGTGCAGCATAGCGTTCACACTATCTGATCGTTGGGCAGTGACCTCGTCCTAGTGATCACAGACGGGTATATGATTTTTTATGATTTTTGAGGTCTTGTTGTTGGGTTCGCAGCATTGTTCCATGTACTGGGTGACATCTGATTGGACAGCAGCTTGTAGGGTACTGTTGATGATGTTTTTTTATTGGAGTGGGCACTGCATACATTTGTGAATCCTGCATGCCAAATGTAGAATGTGGTGGTCAGCTAATAAAGGTTGTAATGGACATTATTTGTTCTTTCTGTGCTGAATTCTGTAAAACGGAAATAAGGAACAACTCAATACCTCCCTTGGCAATCCAGCCTCTTTTAATCTGAATTTTCTGTCATGCATTTGTGCCTGCTACAGGAGCGAGGGCAGGTGTTAGAGACTTCAATTGGCGAAGAAGAGTTATACTCCTCCGTTCTGCGTCAGCCAGAGGATGCTGGACCAGTAAGCCGAGCAGGGGATGATGTAGGGGATGATGAAGAGGACGAAGGGTTTGATGCGAAGAATGCCGAAACTTTTGGTGCCATGCCAGCTGTTAGCATGGCTCCAATGTCGGTAGCATCTTCATCAACCAGCAATGCAGTTTCGAGCACAGGTGCTGGAACGACGAGTCCTGATGTTGGTAGGGATGGTGGTGCTTCTGTATCCTCCCCACCGGTCCCTTCTGCTACCTCAGTGGAAACTCCGACTGTAGAAAGTTTAAGCAGCCCATCTGTGGCGAGTTCTGCAAGCAGTAGCTCTTCTGCATCATTGCCTTCGTCATCTAGTGGAGCCGGTTCTGCTCCCTGTCCCTCTGCTGCTGCTCTGTCAACTTTGGCGGGAACTAATAGTGCCTTGACGAGCAGCGAGGATGTGCATGCAAATGCTAGCAAAACTGGACCTTCAGACTCTATGCAGGTATGTTGATCTGTCTGGCCTAGCACTCTTCCTGTCTGGTCTTGTCTGTCTGCATCTCCATCTGTCTGTCCGTCAATTGTCTATTGACCTCTCTGTTTGTCTGCCCTCCTGTGTCCTTGCTCGCCTGCCTGCCTGTCTGTCTGACCAATTGCCACCCTGCTTGATTGCCTGCGCACGTGCATGGCCATCCCTCGTTTTTTATCTAATTTTCTCTCATTTCTTGTCCACTTTCTCTGGCCCGCCCCTCCTATTTCTTTCTCTCTCTTTTCACCCGTCTTAGTCTTCCTGCCCACGTCCTACCCGTCTGGCCTAAACTGTCATGTGTTTGTTCTTTCCTTTGAATGGTGGTGTTGCGTATTGATCTTGAGGGTTGTTGGTGTGGGCTGTATGTGAGTGGAGTATGATGATGTGATAAGAGGATGGGAAATGATGCCCATTGCATTGCTCTCCTTTGTCAATTACAATCGGTCTGGCTTATTGCCCAAGGTTTTCTGTGCTAGCCGATGGCTGTGTATGTTTGTGAAGAGCCCATCTGTAGCTGCATTTAATGTATGAGCCCATCTGTAGCTGCATTTAATGTATGCTTGGTTGACAAAGGTGTTGATGTTGCACGATGTGCAGTATGATGATGCTTTGTTCTGTTATGCAGCTGTTTGTCATATGATTTTTTTGGTGCAATTGTCACACCGGAATGTAGGAAGTGTGTGGTGGCTGAGACAGAGAAAATGCGAACGTGCGTGCGGTGACTGAATCTCACACACCTGGTCGCTGAATATCACCTACCTGGAATCATGCTTATTGTGCATGATGCAAATGCAGCATGGGCACAATGCTCAGTGCACTGGTGCACCGCACATGGAGCGCGCTCACCCAAAAAATGGGAGAAAGGAAATCCAAAGAAATCGGAAAAGAATGCAGCTGATGTAAAATGTTAAATCGGGAAACTCTTGTCAGAAATGCTACCCCCAAAAGTCGTAATCTTTAAATTGATTATAGGAAAGGACACTTTTATCTGGGTTCCAAGCCTGGTGGCCTGACGGGCCTCATGTCTACCCTGTTCTGGATATGCAGGGTAGTTGACATCTCATAGAGCCAATTTGCACAAAAATCAATTATGGCCTTTGGCGTCCTGGGAGGGTTCGGGGGCTGATGGGCCGATGATTCCCCGCTCCCAACCCCCCTCCCCCAACGAGGGATGCTGATGAACAAAGATTGATGGTGGGCTTTGAAGTCTGACCAGGGAAGCAAAGCCCGTTGTTCCCCTGTTGAAAAGCCACCTAACATTTTTCGTCAGCATTACAGTTGTCAAGTTGGTTGCCAGGTCTTTGTCATTGATGCTATTCCCTGCGGACTGGCCAATGTTGTTGCCGTCGCCGAGCTCCACCAGTTGCAGATAACGATTCTGTCCCCCCTCCCCCCCCCCAATCTTCCCTCAATCAGGGCTGTTAATTAAGAAATATTTATGGCTCTGACTCCACATGTTTTGGCCTTTGAAGCCTGCCCAGGGGAGCGATGGCTGTTGTTCCCCTTTGGAAAAGCTACCCCTGCTTTTCGTTTGGCATTAGAGCTGTGAAGTTCATTGCCAGGTCTTTCTCATTGTTGCCATTGCCTGCCTGCTGCCCGCTGTTGTTGCCGTCCCACAGCTCACCCTCTGCAGCCTTCTATATCTTCCCTTCTATCACAGGTTTCTTCGTTTCATACTCTTTAGCAAGTGCAAGGGCATGAGATAGATAGATAGATAGATAGATAGATAGATAGATAGATAGAGAGAGAGAGAGAGCACTTCGCCTTCTCCCAAGCTTCCATACCACCAATCTCCCTTCAAATCCCCCGCCTTCTTCATACTCTTAACGAGTGGATGGGCAAGAGAGAGAGAGAGAGAGATCATGCCAGTCTCCCAAGCTTCAATACCACTAATCTCCCTTCAAATCCCCCGCGTTCCCCCATGATTCCTTGCCTCCCATTAGTCTTGTTGATGGGAAAGCACTGGGAAAGAATGGGGAGTTGAGGAAAGATAGGGAAACGGTGAACCGGGTTTGATGGGACGCCACCCTCTGCTACCCCATATCCTGTAAGCTCCCCCATATTGCCCAAAATCTCCATCCTTCCCAGGCCCCCCAGTTCCCCACCTCGCCTATGCTCCTTCCCGATTCACCCTCCCTAAATCAACTATCTTCACCCATGGTTTACCTTGTAGCTGTTTCTGTTTCTTCCCCATCTCCCCTCAACTCCCCCTCTTTCGCTTGTGTTTTTTCCCTCTCTTTGTTCCACATCTACTCTGAACCCCCTGCAAATCCCCCGTCTTCCCCCTGGTTTCTTCCTCTTCTTTCCATCTTGCTGCTGCTCCTCTTTTCCCTGTCGCTTCTCCTCCTCTTCTCCTTCCTCTTCTCCTTCCTCTTCTTCTTGCTGCTGCTCTTCTGCTTCCTCCTCTCCTTGCTGGTCCTCCTTTTTGATGGTGTTCTTCGCCTTCGTCTTGCTGCATCTCTTCTTCTTGCTGTCCTTGCTCTCTCGTCCCTCTTCATGTTTCTCCTCTCCCCTTCTTTTCTTTCTCCTTGCTGCTGCTCTGCTTCTCCTGCCTCTTCTTGCTCTTCTTCCTCGTCTTTCTCCTCTTCTTACTCATCAGTCTTCCTTTTCTTGCCCTTCTTCTTGCTCTGCTTCTTTCTCTCGCTGCTGCTGCTCTTCTTCCTTGGTGCCTTCGTCTACTCTTCCCCTCTGCTGCTCCACCACCACCTTGTCTTCTTGTTCTTCGCCTCTGCTCCCCTTCTTCCCTCTGCTGCTGCTGCTCGTCTGCTGTTGCTGCCGCTCCTCGTGGTCTTCTCCTCCTGTGCTGCTGCTGCTGCTGCTTCTCGTCTTCTTCTCTGCCTCTGCTGCTGCAGCTCCTTGCCTTAGATTTCTCTCCTTGGCTCTCCTCTGCTCCTGCTGCTGCTTCTCGTCCCCTCCTCCTCCTCCTCTGCTGCTGCTGCTACTGCTCCACGTCTTCTCCTCAACTGCTGCTGCGCTGTATCTTATCCTCCACTGCTGCTGCTCCTCGTCTTCTCCTCTGTTGCTGCTGCTCCCGTTGTCCTCCTCTGCTGCTGCTGCTGCTGTTGTTGTCCTCTGCCGCTGGTCTCTTTTGTCTTCTCCTCTGTTGCTGCAGCTGCTCTTTGTCTTCAACTCTGCGGCTGCTGCTGCTCCTTGTCTTCTCTCCTTCTGCTGCTGCTGCTGCTCTGCTCCTCCTCTTCGGTGCTGCTCGTCTGTCTTCTCCTCCTCTCCTTTTACTCTTACTCCTCTTCCTCATCCTTCGGAGTCAATGTGGGGAGTGTGGTGGGCATGGCTCCGGGTGCCAGATCTTCATTTCCTCTGCTTCCCCCTCTTGCGTGATGGTGCCATTGAGCAATGTGGGGAGCATTGTGCGCAAGGGCAAGAACAGTGCTCTGAGAATCAGACTACTGTTCGTCCCACAGGGAGGTGTCAGTAGGAGAAGATAGTTTTCAGAGGCAGAGCTGAAAACCAGGGCTCAGGTTTGGGCTTGTCAACTGGCAGTTTGTGTTGTTGAAGGCTCGAGTGGTGTTTCCCTCTTGAAGAAGGGAAAGCCTTGCATCTTCAGGACTCCAGAGCTCCTCACCTTATTGCTTTGGACGAGAAACTGATGTGGCCGGTGAAGATGATCCATGGTTATATGATGGATGACAACATCCCTTAGCCAGATGTGCCTGGAGTAGAGGGTGCTGCAGAGGAGGGCATCACGGGCAGTGTAGCTCCCATCGTGGTTGTTCACATGTGCCATCGCAAGAAGAATGGCACTGCACTTGCAAAGGTGCTCTTAGATAGCAGGTCGATGCCAACGGCACGGTCAATGTTGAGGTCAACCAGCAGGTCGTGCGGATGCTGAGGAGGTGCACTGGTCTAATCTGGATATTGTCAGGGCCCCTTGGGTTGCACTTGCAGCACATTGGGTCTCACTCGACTACTTCCATTCTTAAAAAAATTGAAGAGCTGGAGAGCGCTGTCAGACTCTCAAAGGGGTAAAAAACGCATCACTGATACACTTGCTCTCCATAGAAGGATGCTACAAATTGATCAGTAGTACTTAGTGCTCAGAGAGCGTGGCATCTCCAAGAGCACGAAAGGACACCTGGAGACCCCTGCTTGTCTGCTGAGACTCCAGGCAGGCCATCCAGGAACAGGCGCTCGTCGGCCTGTCGGCCGAGGACTGTCCAAATGCCGGCTTGGGCCGGTATTGGAGAGTAAGTGGAGTTCTTCAAAAAACTTAAGGGGTGGAGAGCGCTGTCAGACTCTCAAAGAGGCGAAAAACACATCATTGATCCACTTCCTCTCCATCGTAGGACCCTACAAATTGGTCAGTACTCAGAGAGCACAAAAAGGCATCTCCAAGAGCACAAAAGGACACCTCGAGACCCCTGTTTGCCGCCCAGACTCCGGGCGCGCCATCCAAACTCAGAGAGCGCAAAATGTCCTCATTGCAGTAGGGTGGGGAGAAGTTGGGGCTGTTGCAGGGACAGTCTGTTGTTTCTACATTATGTTCCACGATTTTAGAAGAT
Organism: Chara braunii; assembly: GCA_003427395.1. Taxonomy (NCBI): domain Eukaryota; kingdom Viridiplantae; phylum Streptophyta; class Charophyceae; order Charales; family Characeae; genus Chara; species Chara braunii. The sequence continues at coordinate 1,997,404 of BFEA01000065.1, forward strand.
GAGGGATGGGCGTGTGGAGTATGGTGCACAGGTAGACAACACGGTCAGGAGGAAAATTGGTGGAAAGGTTGGAAAGATCACAAGGAACCACAAGGGTCACTGTGGAGCATGGGGACCCCTCTGTGCGAGCAAGTTGGTGTGTTTGGAGAGAGTGCCATTGTGGCCATGTTGGTTTGTATGGACTGGGACATGCAGCTCCTCAATGACCTAAGAGCTTGAAGGATGCAGTCCTCAAGATGTGGGGTCTTTTTTTGCCTAGTCACCTAGACGTAATTATAATGATGTTTTGCCAGGATCTTTGGAGGAGATGGAGGTGGTAGTGGCAATACAAACTCGTATGGCTTGGTCCTCCCTTGGCTTGGTGTATTCAGAGAGCCATTTCTACCACCTTGGTCTATTTACACTGGGACATGCAGCTCCTGGATGTCCCAAGAGCTTGGAGGATGTGGTCCCGAAGATGTGGGGCTCTTTGGTTGGTGAGCCAGGCTGTTTTGCGGGGACCTTGGAGGAGAGGCAAGACAGACTTGTCCGAGATGATGTCTACAGCGTTGATGTCCATGACTAAACTGAACTTAACAGAACACGAATGATGAGGTGCTCATCTGGAATGGGTAGAGGAAGAAGGCGATCTAGCATGGGATATGAAGGGGAAGGCATGGGTTGTTGATTAGGATGAATGGGATGCGAAGACAGTGGCATGGAATGGATCTGGGTCCACCAGAGGCCAGCGATAATGCGGATGATGATGCGGAGTAGGACAACTGTTCCGATCTTCGTTTGGACACTGGTCACTAGGACAATGTCCTGGGCTTTACGGTAACTGCTTGAAACTCATCTTGGTAGCACAGTGACTATGCTGCAGCAGAGGACTGCAGCGAGGCCTGTTACTGTGAGGAATTTGTTGGTTATGCAGCACTACATTGAGGAGAAAAAATAACCATGCATGGCTATCCCTCCTTGTGGGGGGCAGGAGAAGCAGCAGCAGGTTCTGAAACAACAGCAGCAAAAGCAGATCCTGCAGCAGCAACAGCAGCAGCAGCAGCAGCAGGTTCCCCAGCAGTAGCAGCTGGGTAGATATGGGGGAGCAGGCACCTCAGGAGAAGCAGGAGCAGGTCAGGGATGTGCAGCAGCAGGAACACTAGTCCCTCCTTGTGGGGGGCAGAAGAAGCAGCAGCAGGTTCTGGAACATCAGTACCTAAAGCAGATCCTGCAGCAGGAGCAGCAGCAGGTTCTCCAGCAGTAGCAGCTGGGTAGAAGATGGGGGAGCAGGCACCTCAGGAGAAGCAGGAGCAGGAGCAGGTCAGGGATGTGCAGCAGCCAGAGCATTAGCGGCAAGAGGAACAACAGAGGCTGCAGCAGCAGCAGAACGGGCACCACGGCAATAATGCCACCTGCAGTAGCAGCAGATCCATGTGCAGCAGGAGTACCAGCAGCAAGAGAAGCAATAGAAGCTGCAGCAGCTGGAGGATCAGCACCACAGCAAAAAGACCACCTGCAGTAGCAGCAGCTCCGTGCTGCAGAAGTGTACCCTAGTAGCCCCACTGAGAATGAGGCCTTGCTGCATGATAATCTGGAAACCAGCAGGAGACATGGACCACTGTGAAGCATGGAGGAAGATGGACAAGAAAAGGAGAGAGAAGTCGTGCTGTACCTCCCGCTCCTGAGCAGGTGTGCAGCAGCAGTAGAATCAGCAGCAAGAGAAGCAATAGAGGCCGCAGCAGCAGGAGGACCGGCACCACCTGGACAACACCACATGCAGTAGCAGCAGCTCCATGTTACAAAAATATGCCCTAGTGGTCATCCTGAGAATGAGCCCCTGCTGCATGATCGTGAAACCAGCAGGAGACTGCTGCATCTGAGTCTCCCACTGCGACCTCTGTGAAGCATGGAGGAATTTGGGCAAGAAAGGGAGAGATAAGTTGTGTTGTGCCTCTCCCTTCTGCAGCTCCTATGTAGCCCGACGAGGTGAAGAGCGGACAACAAGGAGGCATGCAAAGGTCAACGGCAGTAATCCCATAGTCACAGGGGAGAGCAGGGAGGATGCCGGAATGGCGATAAATTGCCAGGTCCTGGTGTGGTGCTCCAGTGTGCATGCGGCGCAGAGTGTCAGTTAGTAGGGACAGTTGAAGTTGCTATTCGTTCTCGTCTTTATTCCATTTTATTTTCACTCATGTCAGTCACATGGAGTCGGACCATGTGTAGATTTGTCCACCAGTGTTCTTATTTGTTATGGTGTGGAATTGGTCTGAAGCTCGAGGCAAGACATTGAGAATTGTTTTTTTTTCATTCAGTCTGTTTGCAGACTTGACCAGTCAGCTGTTCGGTGTCTGTTTTCTATTGGTCTGTTTGATATCTGCCTGTTTTAATGTCTTTGTGGCCAGTGTGATTGCTTTCTGCTATCCATCTGCCGGGCTATGGCTTCCTGGCAGGGAAATCGCCCGGGCGACCCTTGTAGCCTAGATGTTTTTATATTGTTATTTAATTATTTCATTCCTGTTGCACGGCACCGATTTTTGGTGAGCCAGAACATATGGCACCTCACAGTGCACGGTGGAAGTGTACAAAAAGTATGCCTGTGGCTGATGGCAAAGATGCCATGAGTTCAAATTGTGTTGAAAACGTCAAGACCGCTAGGCACAACAATGTTAATTGCTAGAACCCGTCTTTTTCTTTCTTGATTCTTTTTTAAATAACAAAATGCCTCTGGACAGTGTCCTGACCAGCTGCATGATGAGGATCGGGTAGGTGCCAAGGACACTCTGACAACGGCATTTAAGTCCTTCCCCTCCTTGTGGAGGAGGGGTGGTGTAAGTCTCCCTTTGCTTCGTTGATAATTTAAAGATTGCCTACTCTCTACTGGAGGAAGTAACTTGGGTATATTATCTATTGCCGTACGTCTGGAAATGATTTCTGTGGGCAGACCAGTGATAACCCATCGACGAAGACAGACTCGCCAACTTTGGCTCAGAGAAGGGCGTTTGACCTTCACAACGATCTGTTGGCCAAATTGATGAGGCTGGATGCTGAAAAGAAGCGCACGAAGGTGTGGACTCTCTCTCGCATCTGAACTCCTTCCTGGATTAGTGGTAGTCACCAAATTCCTGTTCCTCGTAATGAGCATGCTCTTTGTTTTTTCCATTTGGCCAGAAATCCTTCATCACATTGACTTCTGTCAGTGAGTTCTCTGTTTGCCTCCTGTGTTCAGTCGTCCATTTGTTGTTCTGCAACCGGTGCTTCAGTCAGCTGTGGATGCCATTGCATATGCTCAACTCTGAGCATAGCTTCTTTTCTGTAGTCTATTATGGCTCTCATTGTGGAGAAGCCTAGTTCCGGGAGGACAACCTGTTGTTGATTGAGCTCCTCTGGCATCTTGTATCGAGTGTTGGAGATGTTTCTGCAATCATGGCTATGTCGACCGCCTTCCCTCTGGGCTTGTGGTTTGTCCAGATCTGGCTGTGTGATAAGGCCAGGCCGGACAGCTGTGGGTTTGCTAGGATGGTAGGCCAGGGTGGGCCCAGCTATGCCTTGGCTGGTTATGTGTATTGCCCAGCGGAAGGGCCAACTTTTGGCCAAATTTTTGCTGTTGGCTGGTGAACCCTGCTTGCCAATTTCTTTAAATTTCCCTGAGAGTAGGTGATGTGTCGCTCGGAAAGGATGCTGTAATAGTGATAGGTCATTTGCTGAGCAGGGCATCAAATTGCTATTGGTGTGGAGTTGTAAAAACAGCCAAAAGCTGAGTGCTGCGAGATGCTCATGCCTTTAAGCCACCCATCTCTATCGTGATTTGATGGAGATGGTTCATAGAGCTGATGGAAGGAGGGGGCGCACTACTAGTGCCTGCCAGGTATTCTGGTATGCACTGTGGTCAGTACATTCTGACCTATGATGTGCTTAATAAGGCTAGCACTGGGGGGGGGGGGGGGGGGGGGGGGGGGGGGGAGAGAGAGAGGGAGAGAGAGAGAGAGAGAGAGATGGGTTGCCTGAATTCTGTTCGTGATGCAAGACATGGGCCTGTTCAGTTCAACCAGAGACAGAGTGAGGAGAGAGAGGAAGGAGAGAGAGAGAGAGAGAGAGAGGTAGGTTTGCCTGAATTCTGTTCGTGATGCAAGACATGGGCCTGTTCAGTTCAACCACACACACACACACACACACACACACACACACACACACACACAGAGGGCGCGTGATGCAAGACATGGGCCTGTTCAGTTCAACCACACACACACACACACACACACACACAGAGGGCGCGCGCGCGCGCGCGAGAGAGAGAGAGAGAGATTCGTGATGTAACACATGGGTCTGTTCTGTCCAACCATACAATAAAGCATTTATGATTTATGTGTAATATGTGCGTATTATTCTCTCCTGCGGAGTGGTGGCTGCTCAGCGTCAGAGTTAAATGAGGTATGTGTGTATTATAGTAATTCACTTTATTGTTACTTGAATTTGGTTGTTAATTCAGTATTATGTTCAATATAACCACAAAATGAAGGCTACAGTATCATTGCTTACCTTGACCACTGTTCATCTTCATCATTATTCATCATCATTACAAAGAAAGAGCAAACATGTGTGGGGCTGCATTGTTTCGGTCTCAGCTGATAGGGTGTGCCTACCCAGTCTAGGACATGTACTATGCTGTCGATTTCCATTACCCAGTATTTGGAAAAGACTATGTATATGAGTGTGGGGCAGAATTGTTTCGGTCTCAGCTGATAGGGTGTGCCTACCCAGTCTAAGACATGTGATGGAACTATGCTACCCAGTATTTGGAAAAGACTATGTATATGTGCTCAAGTTGGGTGATTATGTGCCCTGTGCTGCATGACCAATACCTTTCTCCGTGCTGCATGTCGCGACTGGTAGGCTGAGTAAAAGAAAGATGGTAGTGTGATTGTGCCCATTTAAGCACTGTGCAACTGGCTTGTCCACTCTGTTCAAAACCTGATATCCCTTGCTGTTGATCTGACCCGATCCTTACCTACCTGTGAGGTAAGTCATCTATCCAGATTTTCTTGTTTTCATTTTCGCATGCATGCCATGGCAAGGATATCTTCTGTGCGTGACAGACTGCTGCCTGGGTCGCTAGCAACTGCTGTTCTGGGCCACTACCATCCTTAACCCCAGCATCCCATGCAGGTCGGCAGGTTGGTCTTCATTCCTCTTCATCCTACTGCTACTGGTCCACTACTGCGAAGTGTTGAAGTAGGTCTTGGTGAAGGTGCATGGAACTTTGATAAGCTTAGCGTCGTTGTCCTCATCGTCTCTAATCTTCCCGTCCATCCTTTTAGTTGTTGGTATCACCATCGTCATCATAAAACTTGTGTTTTCTATGTTTACAATCTTCTGGTTCCTTCTCTTTTTGCGAATCCATGCATGCATGGAGTTCCAAGGTGACGACGCTGGCTACTGATGTGATCCTGTTTCTTTATTGGAGCCCACGGAGACAGCATCAGCTGCAGGCTGGTCACCTGGAATGCGAGCAGGTGGCACACGGGGAGGAGGTGCAGCCAAAGGAAGGGGCCAGTAATTGGTGAGCTGCTCCGACGATCTGCCCTTTTGTCAAGGATTGCTCACCAGGGTGGTCTGGCACTTTGCTAAGCCCCAGAAGCTGTTCGAGTAGCAGACAGTGAATGATAGTCACTGTTCCGAAGCAGGCTCAAGGGTCATATTCCAAAGGTCGTATTCCAGAGGACCTAGCCCATGGCGAAGAAATAGAAGGGAGGACAACATCAATGTGAGGGTAGGAGAGAGAGTAGATCTGGATGAAGAGCAGATGCAAGAGGATGACGAGTTTGAGGCATAACCGGCCAATGCGGTCTGCAGATCTATGACGGAGTGGTGTGCATGTCAGCTCGAGTGTGGGTCATGTGCCGGCTCCAAAATCTGAAGTCTCCCGAGAGTTCCTTTGGGAACCTGCCCCAGAAGTCGCATGTTGCCTTATTGGTGGCGATGTCGCTTGCAGGTGATGGATTTTTCTCAGGATCGTGTACAGCGGGAAGACAGCCGTTTTCCATGAATTGTACAAGGTGGTTGTGAATGTGAAGCTATGTGTGAAGCTGCCTAGGGTTTGACCATGTTGGAACCATGATGCCTGGGCGTGCCTATGGCATTGCCAATTAGGCAATCAGGTCATCGATGGGGAAGCTGGATGAGATTGGCTGCACTCTAATAATGGATGCGCCACTGATGAATGGTATCGGCCTTTCCTAAACTTCGTTACTGCAGGGAGAGTGGCCCGGTGTTGGTAAGAGGACCTGCACCTTGAAGTGATGGTGCCGATCTTCTATCTGCTCTCCAGGATGGACGGATGTGGAACTTTGGCCAGTCTTCCCTCTTGACCAAGGAAGAGGCAAGATGTGTAACTGTGCTCTCGTTGGGAACATGCCGTGCATAACCTGCAGCTGAGCAGCAGGGGCCAGCAAGGGTAGTAGGGGAAGGGGCGTCAGCCAGAGGAGTGTCAGGGAGTCGGAGAGGGAGCAGCAGGGATAGCTATTCCATGAGCAACAGGAGCTGCAGCTAGATGGTTGGCAGGATCATCAGCCAAGGTGATTAGTTCCCATGAGCAGGTGCACACTTCAGCAGTTGAAACGCTGGTGAGAGAGGTCACGCTGATTTTCTGAGTGTTGGGAAAGGCTGCCCACCACAGCAATCTTGAAACGAGCAGAGCCAAAAAGGAGGAGAGGCTAGCTGGGTAGCCTACACCTATGACTCTTGCCCTGCAGTCAATTATAGCCGAGGCCACACTCTCAAGGTACTGGTTGGTGATGGAAGAGACGTCATCAGGGAAGCGAGGAGTGTTTTTGCGGAGAGGGAGGCAAGGAAGAGAAAGAAGGGCCAAGTGATCGAGGATGAGCCCAGTGCACCAGAGGATGCAGAGGGTAAAGCCAAGGGTTTCATGCATCATCATGGGTCCAATGTTCTTCCAGTAGAGTTTGCTGCTATTCACTATGAAGGCTTCACTGTACAGCTTGGGGAGGCAGTCTTTTCGCCTTGGAAGTCGTCATCATTGTCATGATTGTTGCCAAAACCACTAATGAACACTTTGTTTTCGCCTTCGTTGCATTCCGGGCCAGTAGGGATGATGTGATCTAGAGTAGTGAACCTGGTTCATATCTGCTCTGCTGGTCCACTGTGTGATCAAGGAGGTTCGTGCAGGTTTTGCCTGGATAGGTGAACCTCGTTCATGTCTTTGACTCTACTCCTACTCAGAATAGAATGTGCCATAGCACTATTCGATTGTTGTGTAGTCCAGGGCTGCAGGTTTCGCCTTCGAGTTTAGAGATGCAAGCTCCCTGGTATTTAGTCAGTGTTGTCGTCGTTAGTGACACCACCACTGAACACGTTTCCTTCTTTGTTGCAGTCTAGGCGACCCCAATACCGTAGGCTATTAAGAGGATATTGATGGGGATTGTGATTAACCGGATTGCAAGCCTGGTTCATGCCTGCGTGTCAACTCTCTTGCCAGTATAGGTTTCTGTAATGTGGTAGTGAATTGAATAGGCTCTGCACTGAAAACTTTCCTTCTTTGTTGCAGTCCAGGCGACCCCAATGCCTTAGACTATGAAGAGTGAACCTTGATGGGGATTGTAATTAACTGGATTACTAGCCTGGATCATGCCTGCGTGTCAACTCGTTTGCCAGTAATTTGGTATTGAATTGAATAGGCTCTGCAGTACTTTTTAGGGCTGCTGATATCGCCGTGTAACTTAGGGGCTCAGACTTCCGGCATAAGAATCGTCGCCATCATTATCGTGATGATGATCAATAAAAGTTCTTTCTTTCTTATACAATCCAGGCCTCTTGGATTTGCTGGTCGTATTGAAGCCTCTTGGTTAGAGTCATTTGTCAGTCTCGGTGGATGACATTTGTTGCGTCTTGGTTGCAAGGAAGGTTGATGCCCCTCTCCTGAAGTCGTGAGCATCCTCATTGTGATTCTATCACCAATGAACATGTGTTTTTCTTTTTTGGTACAATCAAGCCCTCTCGGATGTGTTACATTTTATCATATCTTGTGTGGATCATTTGTTGCAAGGAAGATCAATGGCCCTGCTGGTGCACGTGGCCACCATCCTTCGCTATCCCACTCAAGCCAACTGCCACAGCTTTCAGGGAAAGACAGTGGATTCGTGTTGCTGGCCAAGAATTGAACAAAAGCGCACCAGGTGTTGTGGGTTGGGGAACAGCTCTGCTAGTGGCATCGATGTGTTCTTCCCTGTACATGACACCTGGGAGGCCTTGGTGAAGCTGAGAGTTAGGTAGTGGTAAGAACATCGAGAACGAAATCTGGTTGAAAACTGGAAACATAATGCAGAAGAAGAAGGGAATCCAAAGAAGAAAATAACGTGTGGCTGCTCAAACAGAATAAGCTCCTGCTGAGAAACAACAGAGTGAAAGTGAGGACGTGAGGGTGGGAAAGCAGAATGAAAGAAGAAAACAAGCTTGTACAGGAAGAAGAGTGAAGATGGGTCTCCCTCCGTTCTATTGGGAAATGGAGAGTAGGTTGAGAGTTGTCGGACTTTTGCAAAATCGCTTTTCTGGATCTTTACTTCACCTTGTCCCGGTTTCACACTCTCAAAAATTGTGCTGGTTGGGAGGTCCCTCGATCTTTGGGAGTGTGCCTGCCGGAGGGCTTCTCCGGGCAGTATCTTTCTGAGGACTCCCGATCAATTTCAATAGAGAGTTTGTGAAGCGGAGTATCGTATTGTTGACTATCACAAAGTTGAGAGTTGTGGATGAGGCTGTGAGGACTATGCCGAGTTTCAACTTCAAGCATGATGGCATACTTGATGAGGCTGTATGTTCACCAGACCACCCAACCAGCATGAACACTTTGCAAGGTACAGGATTGAAAAAGGGTGCGTTTGTGAGAGATTCATACAGCTTTTTATGTACTCGTCTCTGCTCCCAAGCACAGCTGGCAAGACTCTCCACTGTGAATGTGTCGAGAGCGGCAGGGAAGACTCTCACTGGATGTCATGAATCCCGAATCGGGATCCCTAAGTCTCCATATCCTACCGGATGGCAATTGTACCCAAGTCCTGGAGGGAGGAACTGACCTTCTGCGAACTCAGCCCCGTAGTGGTCAGGTCCCTACCTCGGGCAGGTTATGGGTTCGAGTTACGGGATGGCCAGTGAGAGCACAAGAGTTGAAAGAATCCCAGGGAGAGGGAGCTCATAAGACAAGATTTACGGGCCTGAAATTTCCGAGAAGTCAGCAGAATGAAGAGGAATTGTAGAACAATGACAGGAATCAGGAATATTGACAAAACTGAAGAAACGAGTACACACGTGTAAACGTCAGCGAACAGGTTACGAGTTTTATCACCTGAATGAATCAGACGGGCACACTAAGGTGAAGAAAGGGCTAGCCGGTAAATGAAACTGAAAACACAGGCAATTGAAATATGAAGAGCGTGGCAAAGGGAACCAAGAGAAAATGATCCAAAAATGCAAATTGGCGTAGAACCTGAAGTTAGAATCTCCCGAACTGCCCAAATAGTCCTATCCGTTATGGTATGATTATACCAACAAAGAGTCGTTAGCTCTTCTGTGGATTGTTGTTGGTCCCTTGCGGAGGTGATGTGTTCGGTGAAGAGAACATGAGTTTAGGTGAACGGAGTGAGAAAGGAATACTCCACATGTTGCAAATTAGAATCGGGAAAAAAGAGGTTCAATCAGAAACAAGGAAACGAGTGGAACGATGATTGTTCGGAATCCAAACGGAGAAATGGGAAAATCAGAAAATGAGAAAACAAGGATATGAAAAGTTCAATGACAAAAAGGCAAAACAAATGCAACGAGAACGTTATGTGGATCATTTGGGTTCGTTCTTCGTGTGGTAACGGGTCGCAGGCAAGACGTATGCTTGTAGTCATTCCAGGAAGTGAGTGTAGCTCCTCCTGTAGGAATATAAGGGGCAACCACTTGTTGATCATTCCGCCGAGTCTCTTGGCTTTAAACCGCCAGTATGTGTGCCCCGAGGCTACTTGAGAAAGTGAGAGAGCCTCTCTGAAATGCTCGGAGGCTCGGGCCAGCCAGACCAAAATGGCTGGCGGTGCCAGCCAAATTGAAAGCAAAAAATGCCACTCGGCTGTTTTGGCAAAGCTTGCCATCCATGAAGAAGCCATCAGCCTCGGATGTACCGGTGGTTTAATCTCCGGTTTGGTTTATCCACACCTATCGAAAGAGCTTAGTCGTGCTAGAGGATCACACCGCAGAAGCAATCAAGACCTCAAGCAGTATCAAGTGGCACTCTTCAGAACGCAACGTTATGCATACCTCTTGTTGAGCCCCCCACTCCATTAGTGTCCCTTGTTACTTTCGATGTCTTCCTTTGGTTTCTACCTCGTTGTATTCTCGTAGTTTGGCAGTCCTGCTGCCCTCCCTCTCTATCGTGCCAGTTTATTGATTAGGCCCTTGTGCTGTTACCCATCGTATGGTCTTTTATGAGACCATGTTATTACAGTCCTTGCAAGTCGTGTGGTAGGTTGGGTAGGATATACCAGCACGTTCTTCTCGTGATGCAAACTGTGGGGCTACTGGCTTGAACTGTGCAGCTGCTTGATCGTTGGGCAAGAATAGGAAAAGTCTGCAGAGGAGAGGCCTTGCGCTGAGCTGATTAGATGTCGAGTCAAACACTTCAGCGTCCAGTTCGATTGGAGGTTTCAGCATATAGCCAGATTTGCCGTAAACATTACTATGTAAGCATCGTAGATAATTTTACCCAGTACGAAAGAATGGTATTTTGACCGTTGTAGTCACTGATGGCCGCCTCCCACCAATTACGCTCAACTTAGGTTGGCAATGCCAAGCTGTAATGTAGCTGCACTGGGTCTTACAGTCCAGCAACTGGTACTTGCACGTTCATGGTGGATTGGGCCCATGTTGGAGACACTGCACAGGCCATGGAGAGCCAGTGTGCAGCCTCTGTTTAGGCATTGTAGTTGGACGGCTGTAACAGTGGACGTACAGGTTGAAGACTTGAAAATTCAGTTGAATCAAAATACTGATGATGAGCATGAAGTATTCTGTAGTAATGGATAATAATTATTAATTACCCTGCACAGTACAGAAGTGCCTATAACCAGGTCTATTCTGGTGCACTCCAGATCCCAGAATGAATCGAAAACGAGTTTTATCAGCTGGGGCCCATTGCAGTACGGTGTTTTATCGAGGCTCGTGTCGATGACGAGTTTTATCAGGTGAGGGCGTGCTCCCAGCTGTGTAGTGTAAATGAATTGAACAACCATGTTATACGGCACTTCATGGGCGACGAGGCCATGATTGTGGCTCGTGTCGATTGTTTTATCGACGGTGCAGTACACATGGTGTTGGCGTCGGTGTTGAAAGTTTTTGAGTTTGCTGCCTGTGTGGCATTGGTCTCAATAATTTTCAATCTTCGTCAACAATTGTCGTTCAGCGATGTGGTCGATTGCAGTCAATTGTTTGACGGCAGTGAGGTGTGTTGGTTGCTGTGTCCCTGTGCTTGCCTGTGTGGGCAGAGTCCTTCACAAACAGACTCTCTCGCTCTGCACGTGCAATGTGCAATGCGGAGTGCTTGGTTGCACTGTATGATGGGGGGGCAGATGCTTTGGTGCTGCAACTTCTCCTGCTCAGGGTTTATTTCCAGGGTGGAGGAGGAGGAGGAAAAGACAGGGATGCACATACCGGTTGGCGTAATAGCGTGGCTGCTGAGATCAGAGAGATTTCAACATCGAGTTACGGATGCTGCAAGCCAAAACAGGTAGCAAAGTAGACCAGTGTCAGGACTGAGGGCCTGGAGGGGATGTGGCTCAATTTATTTCGCTTGTTCTATTTCTCTGCGAGTCGTGAGGAATTTCGGGATGAGCCGCTGCTGGGGCTATCCAGAACCCCATCTAGTCTTATCTCAGCCAGGCTTTATTTTTTTCTGTTTATGTATGTCTACCCGAGTTGAATTTAGGGTGTGAGCCAGAGGCCCTGCCTTGATGCGGGGCCTATCGAGAACCCCATCGGGACCTGGCTCAGCTGACAAAGGTTGTGCTCCTGAATAGCTGAGGAGAGTGAGGAAGGTAGAAGATAGGCTGCAACTCTGTGATCGGCCAGGGCGCTGTGTGGATATCGTTTTGCACTCGCTATGTCCTTTGAGCTACACACGTTCATAATTTATGCCGTGATCAGTTGCATTCCCCTTCTCTACCTCCTGGTAGTCCTCCATGTTTTCACAACCTCATCAATCATCATCCTAGCTCTCTAGCAAATTATGAAGTTAGTATATATGCTAAGTCATTCTGTAGTGCGGTGCCATTCTAATGAAGAGTACCACCGTGACCAACAAGTCTAGCTTAGCTGGTACACCCGTCAACTGTTGAAATACGGACTCAAGTTCGAATCCAGGTACTAACAGACAAAAGGTATTCTGAATCACATGGGGCCAGTCAGTTCGTCGCGCTTATTTCAGAATACGACGTGGAAATGCAAAATATGCCAAATCACTCTATAACGCAATGTGATTCAAATGAAGAGTGCTACTGGGAAATGCAATGCCATGCCAGATCTGTGCAGCAAAGTGTTGTTTTTCATTTCACAGAAACATCAACAGGTAAGTGCCACCAAACTTCTCTCGCCCTCCTCTCTCACCTTGGGTGCTTCGTTTCGACCTCTGACCCCAGGACTTGACTTCGGGAGGCGTTTGGCCCTTCTTCATCACCTTTGACCCCCTCACTGACCTTTGACCCCCTAGGTGAAGGACTTTATAACCTTTGACCCCCTCACTGACCTTTGACCCCCTAGGTGAAGGACTTTATAGAGGCTGTCTAGAGGCTCTAGGACGGACTACTGACCCCATAACTTCGCATGACCAAAAGCAAAAAAAAAAGACCGTTGCTACCCAGGCCCCCACCCTTTTCTTTTGTGGGGGTGAAAATATGACCGGAGATTTTTCGGACCAATTGTCAGACCTTGCGTACAATTCCGTGGGATGTCTTTGCCTGGCGGCGAATGTGTTGCCCTGTTTGTCAGTTTTGAACTGCGCTGAAAAGCAGGGTGTCGGTACTTCCTGGTTCTGTCGACTTTCGGCCAGTGTGGTTGGGTACACCTTGTCACGGGATCTCCGTGCTGGGGTGGGGTGATCTGGTCATCTTGGGGCTTCACTTTCACCCCAGCTCAATTAGCCTTGTGGTTAGGTGTTTGCCTGCCTAGACGTGAGTTGTGTGTTCGAGTCCTGTACTTGTCATGCATGTTGATATGTGGTTAGGTGAGTTTGTGAAAAGATGGAGACTATTTGCCATTTGCTGCGCGCCTGTGCGCTCTGATTTTGCAATTTAGATGTTGGTTGAGTTTTGCTGCGACTTGTTGCTGTTTGAAATGTTATCACCGACTGCGTTGGTGTTCAATCTGATTGTTTGTTATTCCTGAGGTAAGAGACGGGTCATCGACTTAAAGCTTCGTACAGCTCCAAGATAGATCAGGATTTGGGCAGATATGCCATAGCACAGAACAGCGTGGCGGAAAGTCCCGGGCAGCTGAGGCCAGATTTTCTGAGCGGCAGGACTTTTCCCAATTCTTAGATTTCATCATTGATTAAAATTTGAAGAAATATGTCATTGAATTCAAAGGTAACTTTTCCCAATTCTTAGATTTCATCATTGATTAAAATTTGAAAGAATATCTCATTGAATTCAAAGGTATGCAAATTAGGTAGACTGAGGGTGTACTCACAGTCGGAAGTTTTCTTACTTAATTTTGTGGATGCAATTGTGGCCGGATGCATCCAGGTGCAGCTGTAAATGCGGTCAGGTACGTTTAAGATAGTGATATTGTGAGCATGGCCTGGGTTGGGCAACTGTAATTTCACGTGTTAATGGAGGATGGATGCAACTATGTATACTGAGTGGGGTGACAGTAATTTTCGTGGATTAAAAGAGAATCTCTGTGGATGAGGGGAGTGCAGACATGCGAGCTCTTGAATTGTTGTTCCAGATCTTACCTCACAGGTCACATTAGGTAAACCAGCAAAATAGTTTTTGGGTGTCCAATTGTAGGTGTTTAGATAAGGCTGCTCATGTTCTGGTTTGGTGTGGGGGGCTGCCTTTTGTTGTTTTGCTGACAGCCCGGCTCTCCTATTAACAGTCCTTTTGGAAGGCGATCCCCGCTGTTATCTCCCAAAATTGCTGATGCGTCAAATATTCACGCCTTGAATTTGGATCCAAGCCGGCCTCAAGTAAATGATGAAGTCATCAGGTGGGTAAAGAGTTGTTAGTACTTGGTACCTGCTCTCGTAACGCTAAGCCTAGTTCCCACAGCATGCTGTTCGTCTTTTTGTTTGTGCTTCAATATGAGCTGTATCTGGTTTTGCAATTGCTCCACCACTCACCAAATGTGCAAAATGAGAACGGATCTTCTTCTGCTAGAACGTGGGGAGATGCAGGTGCAGCGAGGCCCAATAAGCTGTATCTGGTTTTGGAACTTTGCTCAAGCAGGCTAATGTGGGTCAGCCAAGCTATGGCAGTTGTGCTGGTGCAGTTCAGCAGCGCATTGATATTGTCTTGTCGTGTTGCGGATAATGGGAAAACAGAACGGAGCATGGAGGGAAGGCATTTCAGGGTAGTGGTCACAGACTGCTAATCACGGCAGGAAAACCAGTCATGTCAAGCCAGTGGTGATGACACTCATCCTTGCTACCTTAGGCGTGGGTTGGTGTAAGTCTGACTTTGTCGTGCTGACAACCTGGATGCAATGTTTTGCTTGGATTCGTCACACGAGAGGTAGGCTCAGCAGGTTAGTGCTGCAAGTATCCAACAGAGCAGTTTTGCTATTGGGACCCAGTTGCTTTCCAAGGCATAGAACTGTGGTGCGCTTGTCTGGACCAGTTTCCATTTTCTCTCCACAAGAGCCCTGGCCCTTCCTGGCTTGGAGGGTCTTTTGCCCAGGGCATTCACGTCTAAGGAGAAAAACGCTCGGCGCTGCGCTTGGAAGTACACTGCTTAGGAACCTGTAACGTGCTGCTCAGTGGCATATGAATGATGAGACGTGGAGGGGGAAGATGCGATGATTAGAAGGGGCCGAGCCGCACGAGGAGGTGCACCACACTAGGTGTGCACTACATGGCGGAGGTCGAGGGTGGCACAAGGAAGTGGATGACGGGTGGCACGAGGAAGTGGATGACGGGAACACTGCCTTGATGCAAGCAGGAGAAGAGGAGAAGGGTGGAGAGAAGGGGTCCATAAATTGCAGATAGAGGGGAATGGTTGAGGAGTTTTTCAAATTGTTTGCCATCAGTGTTGCAGTCGGGGGTCACGAGATCATTTGCATGCAATGGTGGGGTGCCGACAGAGGGTGTTTAAGATGCATGCGATGCATAGGGCCAGGAGTATTGAGGGGGGATTGCATGGCGCTTTACTCACAAAGTGGAGGCTGCGGAAGACGACAATGTTTGTGCTCCATCAGAGAAGGGGGATCTTTTTGTAGAGGGAACGGGAGTGATTGTGAGATGCTCTGGAGAGGGGGAGCACAGAGGGGTCACAATGTTTGTGCTCCATCAGAGAAGGGGGGTGTTTATGTAGAGGCAAAATGAGTGTTTATGAGATGCTCTGGAGAGGGGGACCACAGAGGGGTTTTCTATGATGCTGTATGCATGAAAGGGTCATGACGGAAAACAGCGGGAATTTCAAGGAAAGTTGCAAGATACAAGGGGGCAGGAGAGAGGGTGTGGAGGGGGATCTTCAATGCATTGGGAGGGGGGCGGGGAAAGACAGTGCTCAGGGGGTTACAAGAGGCTTCACATGGAAGGATGGCGAGATAGGGAATGTGCAACAGGGGAGGTTTCAATGCGTTGGGGGGGGGAGGGGGAAAGATAGTGCCGAGGGGGGTCACAAGAGGCTTCGTATGGAAGCAAGATAGGGAGTGTGCGACGGGGGCTGCAATATGGTTTGTGCACATGAAGATGGAGAACATGCAATGTGGGGAAAGTGTTTGAGGGCATTTGCAAGGGGTCATACATTGGGGTGTCGGGAGAGAGGGAATTGTGAGAGCCTTGACTGAGGTTATAATATCTTTCATGTGGTGGGAGGCACGTGGGAAGAGGGGGGCAGTGGGGTAGTTGGTAGAGGTGCAATGCTTGAGACACGAAAGCGCCGAACATTGTGGGGAAGAAGTGGAGGGCCAACATGGCAACGAAGAGGCTGCATTAATGGTTGGGAGGAAGAATGCTGCATGATGCTGTGCATGCATGATGGGGGGGGGTAAGGGAGAGCGTTAGGGGGGCTCATAGTGTTAAGAGTGTGGAATGTGGAAAAAAGAGTGTTGAGGGGCTCACAACATTGTATGAATGTGAATGTGGTGCAAGCCATGAGTCGCAACGGTTTTCGAGTGATCTTATGGGCCTGGCGATGAAGAACGTCAGAGGAGCTTCAAGGTGTTCTATACAAGGAGGGAGGGGAGGGGCAGGTTTTTCTTGGTGGGGGGGATGGGACTGATATGGGAGGTTGCAAGAGGCTTTGCATGCAAGGGTTGGGAGGAGGGAGTGGCAATGGGGTTCGCAATGAAAGCAGAAGAAATGTAAAAAATATAGGGTAGTACTACACTTATTTAATGTCTTCACTTGGCCGCAGGCAAAGCCGAGTTTATAGCTGATCAGTGGCTGTTTGTTGCAGTGAAATCACAATGGGTCTATTGCTGAGAATGAGGGTGGAAGACGGTCTGTACCAAGTAGGCAAGCGTATTGCGTTTTGTTCGATTTCCACGTGTAACACTGTTCTGGTCCGTGGAGTGCAGTATTACCATCTGGATGTTTCAGTTTTTTCATGCTGTGTTGGCTTTCTTGAATGTTTGTTCTACTCTGAAGTTCTGGCTGGATTTAGAACTGCGGATGACAATTGTGATGACAACCATGATGATGATGATGAGTACGAGGACGACGACGAGAAGGTGAACGGATGTCACAGTCATCAATGTGCCGAGGACTACCTCTGTCGGAGTCTGTGGTGGGGAGTGAGAGCGCTGGTTATGAGTTGCACTAATAAGCCGTGTGATGGATTTGCACTGCTGGATTATTTGATTGTTTGTTCTGGGGCTGTGGAACGCTGGACAGCTAGAAATGGCATTGATGGTGCCATTGCTGCAAAGAAAGTAGAAGGGGTGTGATGTGTGTGGTCTGAATGGATATTGAAACATGAGTGGGAAGAGGTAGTGATGGTTGGGATGCAAGCGTTGGGGCATGGAATGGTGTGGAGGTAGTAAATCTGTGGGGAGAATGATGGGCCTGCTTGCTGTGTTGATTGATGGTACTAATTACACTGTGGACTCTCTCTCGTCTTGTTCAGGCAGTTCCATGAGTTCAAGTTGCAGCAAGAGACCAAGAACAAAAGTAAGAAGAGGGAGGATTTTATGCAAGATCTGAAGTTATTTAGAGAATCCCTCGAAGTGAGGACTGTCAGGGAGGTCAGTTCTTAACCTTCCAAACATCATCACTGTCCCCCTTGCTCAACTAAGTATTTGGGGCATAGGCTGCCTGTAGAATTTGGGGTGTAGTTGGGGCACAGGCTGCCTGATGTATGTCAAGTCTTGAAACAGAAGTATTTAGAGAATCCCTTGACATGAGGACTGTGAGGGGGGTTGATTCTTAAACCTCCAAACATCTCTTGATCTGGATATATTGGCGTGCGTTCTTGATTCTGTAGTCCAGTGTTGCTCTTGCTCAAGTATCTGGTTTGTAGGCGGCCTTTAAAATGCGGAGGCTCCGAGCAAAACAACTTTTATGTTCTGAAATAATCTCACGCTGCAGCCGAGCCCCGGTCCCAGTGTCCCAGATGGTCCTTGTCCCACCTGTTGCGGTAGGTGAGTTCCAGGTAGGGTATGTAGGGTCCTAGTGTAGTGTCGGTAAAAAGGTCGATGTATCGTAGGTTGTGTTGGGCCCGTACCGAACAGACAAAGAAAGTCCAGTCCCAAAGTCCAATTTTGCAGCAGTGCCCCAAGGAAGGCTGGAAGGTACCGGACATCAAAATTCATGCAGCAGACAGGCCGTGGGCGACCGGTACCGGTCGGAAGTAGATGAAGGCCAAGTCAAGCTACAGTGCAGCTCAAGACACTTCGTTTGTGAGAATGCCAAAGCGCTGGCTGCTGCGTGTGCAGCATTGCAACTTGGGCAGAGTGCCAGAAAAATGAGCAATAGCGAGATGACAATATCCAGAATGCACAATCACATTGAAGGCCAAACAATATAACACCAATGAAGAGTCGTAACACTGAAAACCAATGTCAATGAGAGCTTGCTCTCGCCACCACCAACATGAGTGTCCAGGCCGTATCTCCCTACTTGGCGCTCGGCGCCCCGCCTACTTCCTACACAGCTACTGTCTGCCTACTAAGTACTTGAAGATGTCGTCCAATGCAGACCATCGCCAACACCAGGTATGTGCCCTCACATCATCATCATCATCATCATCATCATCATCATCATCATCTTTCTCTCTCTCCCCTGACTTACACCCACGTTTTCCCTCTGTACACCCGAAGACCACCCCTGCGCCTCCACTGTAGTCCAAGCCCATCCAGCTATGAAGGCTGGGCTATGACGCTGCCCTCAGGAGCGCCCTGCTTCCTGCACGACTGCACCCGCTAGCACCTTGCCTCTCAGCGCCAGCAGCAGCCTACGAGCGTCCGCTCCAGCAGCACTGCCGCCAGCATGCAAGTGAGCCTGTCCTATATGGAAAGAGCCTGCCTGCCTTCGCGGCCTGGCTGGCCTGGCCCTCGGCCCAGAAGTTTCTGGTAGGGCCCGGGAGGCTGCGCCTCCGCCCAGGGGCTGGATTTTCGGAAAGGCCTGGAAGGCCGTGGAATGTCTTTGCTGCTCGGCCTGTGTTTCCCTCAACCAACTGGCGCGTCACAACTGCCTGAACCCCAAATACGAAATTGACAGCTGAGGGCCCTCTCGTGATTTGTTAGGGCCGCCTTCACTTAGGGTGGGCACATTTGCAACAGGGGCACTTAGGCCGGCCGAGGACCCATATCCTCGCATTCCCTCCTTTTCTTCGATAGTCTAAGAAGTCTTCTAATCTGCAGGCATCTTCCACTTAAGTTCTCTTTCGTAGCCTGCGATAACTTGAGGTGCTGTTCTCACGAGTTCTTCTCTGGTGAACCACCGATCTTCTTTGGGATCCAGATGATGTCTGAACCTGACACAATATTGCATTCTCGGCTTAGGAGGGCGGCCTCTGCCCGGCGGCTTAGGCATTGGCATCACTCTATGCTCCACGATTCCGTCGATGTGGACTTCACCATCCATAGTTGGGGGCAGCATTGACCGTCTGGAGGGAAGTGCAGTTTCTGCGAAAGGTGCCAGCTTTGAAGCGTGAAAAACTAGGTGTGTACGTAAATGAGGAGGGACGTGAATCACGTAGGAGGGTCCGTCCATCGGATCCCCGACTATGTCTATGATCTCCCAGGGACCGAAATACTGTGGCATTTGTTTTCTAGATATTCCCATTTCCTGTCCCAGTTCAGATGACTTTACCCAGACCCGGTCCCCTACCTGAAAGTTAGAAGGCCGTCTGTGTTTGTTCTCAGATGCGATCATAGCATCTTGAGATTTCCTAATGTGCTCAACGGCCTGCTGCAGCATCTGTTCATATTTGGCAGCAAATTGTATGGTGCCTGGTGCTGCAGCTGCCTGGTTCTCAGGTAGTAGGACATCAAGGGCGGAACGGGGCTTCCAACCAAGATGCAGTTGGTTGGGAGTCATGCCAGTGGCGCTGTGTACAGCGTTGGTGTACAGGCTGGCGACGAGAGGTAGTTTCTCGTCCCAGTCATCCTGGCTTGGCTTGATGTAGTGCCTAAGCAAGTGCTGCACTACTCGGTTCATTTGTTCCGCCTGTCCATTTGACTCAGGGTGATTCCCTGATGTCATTTGCTGTCTGGTACCCATCAGGGTTCGCTAGTAAGCGAACATCCCTATTGCTGACTATGGACTTAGGTAAACCAAAGTCCCGTACCCAGTTTTCCATAAATAGTCTGATGATGTAGTCAGTCTTAGCGGTCTCTAACATAGGTATAAGTCTGGCGTTCTTGGAGAAGCGGTCTACTATAACAAAGATGTCTCTTTCCACTCCTGCTGGTCACAAAAGTCCATGGACACACTTTGACCAGGACCTTCAGGAATCGGCAAGGGCTTGATTAGCGCAGGCGGAGCCTGAGTCCCAGGTTTGTCCCGTTGGCAAACCTGGCAGTTCTCGAAGTACCTTTTTGCATCTTTCATCATGGTGGGCTACCAAAATCTCTGCACTAGGTTAGCTGATGTCTTTTTATAGCCAAAATGGCCAGTTGCATCATGACATTCCCCTAAAAATAAACTAGGCAAAGACTCACTATTTGGAACACAGGCTTTTATTCCCTGCCTTCTCAAGAAACAGCAAGCCATCTACCATCGTAAATTCGTCAGAAGTTAATTTATCTTTCTCTCTAAGTTTACGAATGATCTCAGACATAACTGGATCTTGTTGATGGGCCTCCACCAAAGATCGAGTTAGATAATCAGATATGCCAAATTCAGTTACTACCGCACCCAGATTATCTGCCTGGCGTTATAGTGCATCAGCCACGTACTCTCCCTTGATTGGATCAAGTTGATAGCCATACATGTCTATCACTTGAATCCACCGCTTGAGTGCGTCAAAGAGTACAGGCTGTGTCTTGATCTAGTGCAAGGTTTCATGGTCAGATCTCACATAGAAGAATCTGCCCTGGAGATAGTGTCTCCAATGGACCAGCGCTCGGTACAGGGCATAGAGATCACGCACATGAGTAGATCTGGCCAGTTTCTGAGAGGGCATTTTTTTACTCATATGCTCGATCGGTCTCAACTTCTTCCCCTCTTGTGCTAGACTGCACCTATGCCATATTGGCTGGTGTTTGTGGTCACGACAAGGGCTGCGTCAACGCGTACTCCAATTTCTTGGAGGCTGCTTCGCACTCTTCATTCCACTCCCAAGGGGTGTCAAGTCGAGTTCGATCTGTCAATGGGGAAGCTATAGTACTATTGTTTTTAAGAAACGGATGATAGTAGCCTGTCATCCCCAAAAACGATCGGACCTTAGTAACTGCCTGAGGTCTGGGCCAGTCCCGTATGCTGGCCACTTTGGCATCGTTCGGCCTCGACCCATCCGCGGAGATTTCATGACCCCAGTACACGATCTTGGTGCTACTGAATTCGCATTTCTCCAAGTTTACGTTGTACTGGTGCTGTCGTAGGAGATCAAGCACTATTTTCAAGTGCTCAACGTGCTCCACTACAGTCTTACTAAAGATAAGGATATCGTCAAGGTACACGACGATAAACTTGTCTAAGTAACCATGAAATATCCTATTCATGGCGTGCTGGAATGTCCCAGGGCCATTGCATAGGCCAAAGGGCATCACCACAAACTCATATAGACCGTACGTGGTCGGAAAAGCGGTTTTGTGCTGGTCCTCAGGTCCAATATCAATTTGATGGTATTCGGACTTCAGATCTATCCTAGCGAAGTACCGACATCCCTGCACTCTGTCCAATAGGCTGTCGATGTGGGGTAGAGGCTCTGCGTTCTTTACGGTGATGGCATTGAGGCCCCTATAGTCAATTCACATCCTTAGTGTACCTCCCTTCTTAGGAACAAATAAGACTGGCGCACCGTAAGGGGAGGTACTAGGCCGAATCCATCCCTTCTTTGTGACCTCCTTGAGCTGGCGGCGGAGCTCATCCAACTACGCAGGAGACATCCTATAGATTCGTCCTCTATTGCATGAACTACCTCCGTTTCCACCACGCCTGTGGGATCCTCAAAAAGGTCGGAATATTGTGCGACGACTGATTCTGTCTTTGGGGGTGATTTTATGGCCTCCCCTTTCTGTCAGAGACAGACTAGATACATGCCCTCCTCGTGGTTCTGCTTATAGTAGTTATATAATAGAAGAATGCTGCGCACATGCACCCATAGTTTTCCACTAGACTGCTAGCCTTAAACTTCTGCAGTCTAACGGTTGGGCAACTTGTGGATCAACACCTTTCTATCCCAGTCGAACTGAGGTTGAGCGACCTTAAGGTAGTACATACCTAGTAACATGTCGAACGACAGTTCGTCGCTGACTAGGAATGAGATTTTGTGTCTCACTTCCCCTCCTCCATAGGAGAAGGTACAGACTACGTCCTTGACTACCATTTGGTGGTTGTTGGCCTGCGTAGAAGCTACAGTTCTGCTAAGCCGCTGTACTTGGTCCCTTAAGCGCAGTCTATCCACACAAGCATGACCGATGAAATTCCGTGTAGAACATGTCTGTGAAGGCACCCACTTTGCGGCCACCTACACCAACCTCTACCACGAAATGTTCACCCTTAGGACCTCTATTGATCATCGCCCAAGTCAGGGTCCTTCCCTGACCACTCAGACTGTAAGTCTTCTAGGGACACATCTCTTGAACAGAGCGTCGGTTTGTTTGAATGTGTTTGCGGGGCAATGTATGGGTCACTAGCCTTGGCTAACGCCTGAAGTGCGGAAGGCAACGTTACCATTTCAGCACGAGTAAGAGCAACTAACACTCCCTAATGGCCCAAGGTGTTTACTTGCGAAATGCTCGCAGAAGCACTGCCTGGGTTCGAAGATTAGCCCACCATTGTTGGAGAGGCTACCATCGTTGTGACTTTTTTGCCTCGGCACATTCTAGACGTGTGGCCATAGTTGCCACAGTTCATGCACGTGCCCCTAGCAATTCGGTTCCTCACACCTCGTAATCTAAACCAAGTTTTACCCATGCGGGTGTTCCTTGGTCGCCCTGACCCGTAGACCGGCCTACCTTCTGCATCCCGGTCCCCCTAGCTTTTTCTTTGATAGGCGCCACGACTCCCCCATCCTGCTCTGTCACATCCCCTAGGGCTGGGAAGTCGTCAATCTCAGTTGCCTGACCGTCATGGTCGAAAAACATGAGTTGAGCTTAATTCTTCCAGTCCTAGGGAAATCACTTCTTCCTACGATCTCTGACTCTGATGTGCGGACCCAAGCTTAGCCTCTTATGTCTAAGGCTTTCTTGCTGAATGAGGCGAAGCTGTGCTGGTCAATGTAGGCCTCGTCCACCAGCTTATTTTTGACATCTGTGGGCAGACATCTCAAATAATCTGTTAGTACCTGCGGGTCGAAGCACACACCAAGTACTACAATTAGACGTTTTACGACATCTGTGACCTCGGGTACATTCTTGTGCCTTTTCGAACAAAGATTTTTGATCGCGTCGGTGGCCTTCTGAGCCCCTTGAGGGTCATGCCACCTCTTGTACACATTCCGTACGAATTCTTCCAATGTCTAGGCCTGGGCTCAGGCATCGAAGTTCTGACCATAGCCCTGCTGCTGCACTAACCCATTTAACCAGTGTGCTGCAGATCCCTCTAAAAAGGAGGCAGTAACTATGACTTCCTGCCCTGGCCTTATGAGCTTGTGCCTCATGTAGGTAGGCACAGTCCTCACCCAGGTATCCAGGTCCTCGTCCTTCTTCCTGTCGCGAGAAAAGGGCTTAGGACTCAGCAAGGGTATCTTGGGCATCCACTGCATGGGTTGGACTCCGCAAGGTGATTGCGGCAGTGGCTGAAGCCACTAGGACAGGTTAATGCTAACCTGCGGCTGTCCAGACGATGGCACTGTAGCTGCCACCCTCGATGGTACAGAAGAAGAATCAGAACCGGACCACTAGTTACTGAGAGAGCTTGCCATACATAGTTGAAAAGGTTGGCCCTATCGGCGACGGCGTCACTGAAGGACCTGCAACCGATGTGGGAACTACAGAGAATTGGGGCTGCCTCATGACTGGACGAGGTCCCTGAAGTGCAGCCAGAATTCGTTTCTGGCCTGCCACTAGTTTAGCCAACAGTTCCTGCTGAACTACCTGCGTTTCTGCCACACAAAGTAGAGAGTTACGCAGCGCCCGATCAACAGGATTCAATGTAGACTCGTCTAGTTCTCCTAACCCTCTTAGCGCCTGCAACCTAGCGACTAACCTGACGTTTCTCAATCTAGCCCTTTCTCTTCTCTCTTCTACTTCTCTCAGTTGACGCTGCAACTCATCGTGAAGAGCTTCCGCTTGGAGGATCTCATAATCCTCGGGCGCGAGTGGGGGTTGCTGGCTGACTTGCAAGCCAACAGACTGACTTATGGAGCCTTGGGTACTCTGACTGATTCCTGACGAAGAGGCCTCAGAAGAGGCCTGTGACATAGTAGAGGAGGTAGCCATGGTCACACTTGTGCTAGCTATAATCATAGCCCTAGCGCTGGCCTCAGCGTCCCTCATCCTCCGCAATGCCGCCCTCTCCCTAGCTTCTCTCCGCAGCTTCCTTTCCTCTCCTGGACCTAACTCTAGGAAGGTCAAAGGTCAACTGAGAGCAGGTCTACGGGTAACCCTAAGATCCTCCACCAACTCCTCCTCACTACTAGCAGCTTCGCTCATGAGCTACAGTGGAGTGTGATCTAAACTAGAATCCACACTGAATCCTACCTTAGCCTGACACCCAACCAGTAAGAATAATCAATGCATCTCAGTCAGCCTGGAGAAAATAGTCAAGCGGAAACCAGTAACTAGTTTTAGATTACTCTGAAACAGTTTGAATGCAGCAAGAGATGCATGCTGGATGGAATATTTTCCTAATGAATAATTCTGCGCACAGTTTCCGAAATCCCCCCTTCCCCCTGTATCCTTCGTGAGTAGTCACTTTGTGTCAACGCCCTGAGCATCTGGTTGAGCGGCGTGTCTAAAGGTGTGCAATCCGGCCCACCCCTGTGCCCCAAGTCTATGCCGAACCTGCCATTCCCTGCACATTGTTTACGCTCGCATGCAATGAGCCTTACTTCCTGTTTGATCTGGCTGATCAAGAGGCAGTTTAAGGACAGCCCCTAAGGTTAGTGAACGTCGTCGACAGGGCGATCACAGCCAGGGTTCAACACCGGAACTCGCCAGAAATATTTAGAGGCGGTCTGGTAAGCGTCTGTTCGAAGGGCTAACATGCCCTTCATGACCTCTATTGCGCGGCAGCGGATGCAAGGAATTGCGGCAAAGCATGCGTGTACTAGTACCAGCGGGTCGGCATGGTGACCGTGACCCGAGTGCTTCGTCCAGGGCACTGAGAGGCTTCGCCCGTCTCCCACCAGCTTGCTGCCCAGGAAGAATGTCACTCTCAAGGTTGAGCGCTCGCGACACCTCACATTGAGAGGACTCTCAAGACAGAACTCAGTTCCTCACGGTAAGAAGTAGTGAGGAGAGTAGATAAGGAAGAGAGCAACGTACCTCATAATGCTGCCCCCAACCACAGATTTCTGCCCGGCAATGCATTTATGATGACCGGTCCTTGCCTCGGCACAAGCAACAGCAGAATGCAGTTCCGCCTCGGCTTAAATGCCACATCAGGGAGCTCTCATCATCCAGCGTACATCCCTAATGTCACCATATAGCTTCCTGGCGCGCCCACGTCACCCTGGGCCGCCTACCGCTCAACGCCCAAGCCTTATTACCGCCCCACACATCATGCAAAGCACCGAAGAACCAATGAAGCGCAGTTCGAACCAGCTCCGATACCAAATTGCAAGGAAAACGAGCAATAACGAGATGATAATATCCAGAATGCACAATCACGTTGAAGGCCAGATAGTATCACAGTGTCCAGAAAGCAGAAATGCACCAATATAACACCAATGAAGAATCGTAACACTGAAAACCAATTTCAATGAGAGCTTGCTCTTGCCACCACCAACATGAGTGTCCGGGCCCGATCTCCCTACTTGGCGCTCGGCGTCCAGCCTACTTCCCACACAGCTACTGTCTGCCTACTAATTGACAATGCAACTGTTGACGTCAGCAGGCCACGAAGTACTGGAAGATGTCGTCCAATGCAGACCATCGCCAACACCAGGTATGTGCCCTCACATCATCATCATCATCATCATCATCTTTCTCTCTCTCCCCTGACTTACACCAACGTCTTCCCTCTGTACATCCGAAGACCACCCCTGCGCCTCAGTGTAGTCGAAGCCCATCCAGCCATGGAGGCTTGGCTATGGCGCTGCCCTCAGCAGTGCCCTGCTTCCTGCACGACCACATGCGCTAGCACCTTGCCTCTCAGCTCCAGCAGCAGCCTACGAGCGTCCGCTCCAGCAGCGCTGCCGCCAGCATGCAAGTGCCGAATGCCTCACCAGCCCGCGAGCTCTTTCCTATATGGAAAGAGCCTGCCTGCCTTCACGGCCTGGCTGGCCTGGCCCTCGGCCCAGAAGCTTCTGGTAGGGCCCGGGTGGCTGTGCCTCCGCCCAGGGCCTGCATTTTCGGAAAGACCTGGAAGGCCGTGGAATGTCTTTGCTGCTCGGCCTGTGTTCCCCTCAACCAACTAGCGCGTCATAACTGCCTGAACCCCAAATACGAAATTGACAGCTGAGGGCCCTCTCGTGATTTGTTAGGCCCACCTTCACTTAGGGCGGGCACATTTGCAACAGGGCCCCTTAGGCCTGCCGAGGACCCAGATCCTCGCATTAGGGCTGAGAGAGGGGAAGTGGCCATAGCGGCTGTAGATGTGGCTGCGGTAGGAGAAAGGTGGATGTATCCAGGGTTACAATCCATGTAGTAGCGGGGGGGGTGTGGGTAGGGAGGGAGATGGGCAGAGAGAGAGAGAGAGAGAGAGAGAGTCACATGAGGACGGAACTTGGTTACATACCAGATTGAGGCTGTGGGTTGCAGCGCCGATGGGCGCTTGATACTTGGAACTCTGAATTTGTATAATATGATTATCCATTGAAGTTTCCTGACATGCGCTAATGTGGTGTTCCCATATGGGGTCTAGGTGTGAATCTTTATGTGCACTTTCATTGTGCACAGACCAAATGCAAGATTCATGAGGGCGCTAGTCACTGTCAATGATGCTTGAGATGTGGATGACCAGGGTATTGCTTCGAGTAGAGACGGCATTAGTGAAACCAGTCCCTAAGTGTTGCAAAAAGTCCACTGACTCTGGCAATCTGTGTCCGATGTACAGAGATTCACCAGACCAGGTTCACCACATACCGAGTAAATACTACTATGATCAATCACTCGTCAATTTAATAACATATAAAACAATCATCTACCTGATAAGAAGTTTCGGCAGGAGGGAGGGTGAGTTTGCCTAATTCAAATGCACTTGTGTGGAAGTGTGAATCTGAGCGGATCGTTTCAGTTCATTTGAGTTCTCAGGCAAACTCACCATCCCACCTCCCAAACTTCTTATGAGGCAGATGATTGTTTTATGCAATTAAACTGACGAGTGATTGATCATAGTAGTATTTATTGGGTATGCAGTGAACTGGGGCTGGTGAATGTCTGGACTTCGGAACAGATTTGCCAGATTCAGTTGCCTTCCTGCAACACTAAGGGACTGGTTTCACTAATGCCGTCTGTACAGAAGGCAATACCCTTGTCATGCACATCTCAAGCATCCTTGACAGTGGGGATCATGTTGTTCAAATTGTTAATGTGCCTGTGTGTTGGTTGGGACCAGAATTGTGAAAATGCCCAGGTAGTCTTGCCATACCACGTCACCTGGACACAGTTCTTCCTGTACCTGGGTACCATTCGACCACAATTGTCCATTCACAGACCATTGGTGCACCCTTGTACATTGAAAATTGTAGTTGCTCAGCTGCCTGAGCATGGTCACAATGTGATCCCGGAGCCGTTGTACCTCCCACTCCCTCCTTCCTGCCCTCCTCCTTCCCCCCTCCTCCTCCCCTCCTCTCCTCCCTGTCATACCCTTCCCCCCTCTGCCTTAGTTGTCATTCCCCTCCTCCCCATATAATGCCATTATGTTACGCGTAAAAGTATACTGCTGCCATATCCTTTCCACACCCTTCTGCACATGTTTTCTCACTCGCTATCACGTTCGCTCGCTCGCTTGCTCGCTCGCTCACTCACTCACTCAGTTACTCACTCGCGCCCGAGAGAGAGAGAGAGAGAGAGAGAGAGAGAGAGAGAGAGATGGTTGCACGAGCTCCCACAGGCACATAGACCTCGTTACCCAATTTGAATTGCAACACACCTCAGTCAATCTGGCAGTGTCAATGGCTTAGGGACATTTCAGGGTGCGCAGCCTGTGGGCGTATGGGAATGCTCGACGTGACCGAACGGCGGGCCTGTTGGAGTGAGCAACGGAACACGTCGGCATGTTGAAGTAGGGTACGTGTAATTGGATAAGTCTCAGGACACAAAAACAATGTCAGGGTGGGCAGGCTGTTGGTATATAGGAATGTTCGACGCGACCAAAAAGTGGGCCTGTGGGAGTGAGCACCTGAACAAGTTCGCACGTCGAAGTAGCGTACATGTAATTGGATTAGTCTCAGGACACAATGACAAGATGGGTGCTTTCCTAGATACAACGGGGAAAATCTTTTCTAAGCCACGACTACCTTTCTCGGCCAGACTCAAAACACCAAAATGAATCATTCCGGATTCGTCGGAGGCCGGGTGCCAGAAGGGGAAAGAAAGTTGCGCTGGCGTTTCCGTGAAGCTTGGTGCACAGTTCTTTTCTGCCTTGGCAAAAAGACGCTAGGATGTGGTGTTGGTTAAAGGGCACAGCGATAATCTTCCAAAAAGAAAGTCAGAGGAAGTCTGCTATGTTAAGACTGTCACCTCTTAAGGGAGAATAATTCATTCTTGTGTGTTTTCCGAGGGTTGGAGGAGAAACGGGGGCAGGGGTGATGTCCGATGAACGGCACCTCTTTGTGATGGATGTTATGCTTCAAACTTTTGGCGAGAGTCCTTGCGTAGGCTGTTGTGAGCCCAGGGGCTCTGGTCAGAGATTGGCATCCGAAAAGCTGCCTTCAAACAGAGAAATGTGTTGTTGTTGGCAGGAAAACTGTTTTCTGGCAGGTGGATAACGTCAGTGTTATTTTGGCTTGTTTGTTTGTGTGTTTCTGGGTATGTTTTCCATTCCCTTCCTAAATTCTCGTCATTTCAGAAAATTGGTGACCACCCTCGATCTCCAAGGGATACACCATGTGAGTATCTTCAGGCATTCAGCCATGTATAGTGTGAAGTTGTCGGTCCGTCCTAGGTCTGTTGTTGTATTACGGGGGGGATTGAAACACCTGTGGTCTGAAGTTCCATTTGCAGTCACTCTTAATTTCATTTTCAGCCGTGTGTGTCTGGTGAGCCCATCCTTTTTGTCAACTGGGTAACGCTGACCTGATTGTATTCAACAGGAACTGTGAAACTGTTTTCTTGAGTTCTGAATTTATGAACTGAGAGACTATGGTTGTGTCTGACGTCAAGGTGTCATTTACTACTATCTGTTAAAGTCATTCCGGTCGGGTGTAATACTATGTTGTTGCTCATCCCCACTGGATTCTGCTGATGGGTGACATTGGCTGTCCAATAAGCAGCTTGTTTTCCGGCTTCCATCGACAGTGTCCTGGGAAATGTGATTGCAAAATGTGAATGGCCGAAGGCCATTCTGCAATGACAAAAACCACGCCACGGTGGCACCACCCTGCTCACCAAATACGAAAACTGAAGTGGCTCTCTCCCTCGGGGATGAACCGACGATTTTGGGCTCCTCTATGAGCCTTGATCCTTCGCTATCGGGATCGCTGTGTAGTTGAGTGGGTCCCTACTCCTGCGCCGATTGTTTCTTTGTTATTTTCAAAGACCCTGTGCGTCGATGGGCAAACTACAGCGCTCCGAGACAGTGGATTGTGGGCAGCGGGTCGGAGAGGGTTGAACAGAGTGCGCTATGGGTTGGGCGTGAGCACACACACACACACACAGAGAGAGAGAGAGTTGACTGAAGTGCCAGGTGATCACTCTTTCTGGCCTGGGTGTAGACCGACAGCTATCACTACTATCGCTGACGGCCGTCATAGCCGGCAGGGTTTACAGGTGCAAGAGGGAGACATCATGTCAGGAATAGCTGTTGGCCTGAACAAGGGCCATGTCGTCAGGAAGCGAGAGAAGGATGCTAGGCCAAGCGACTGGTGTGTAGGCTTGGCAAGCACAAGTTTGTGTGTGTGTTTATCCGGGAGGTGGTTGGAGTCGTCTCCTATGGCAAGCAGTTCGCTGAGTTGCCGGGAAAGACAAGCAAGCAGTGAAATCGGCGAAGAGGAAGCTGGAACTCATCTGCGTGAGACGGCTTCTGTCCTTGGGAAGATGAGGGGATGGGCACAGACACGGGCACGTCAAGCATAAGAAGTGAGAGCAGCCCAGTAGCGGCGGTGGAAGTTCTACTCCTGGGGACCCCAGAAGAAATGATGTTCGTCTCCAGTGCCATCGGATGACTAGTACGTACCCGAGTTGGAACAGGCGAGATGTGTGTGTGCATTGCAACTCGTGGCCAAGTGTTTTCTAGGGAAGAGAAACACTGTAAGGGCATACATGCTTTGTGCACTAACACTTTGCCCAAGTGTATCTGAGTGCAATCACGGCCTGACTTCGCTGCATCTGACTGTAATCACGTCCAGAGCTCAGTCGGAAAAGTCTTAGTATGAGTAGCATGCCCTGCGAGGGGTGACTGTGGCATCATACAGACTCTCTTTTTTGCGTCTCTGCTTAAGAAATTGAATCATTTCACTCTTAAGGCAGAAAGAAAAAGTGCTATGTGAGTAGAAACGATGGGATAGTAGCAGGACAT
This sequence comes from Chara braunii, assembly GCA_003427395.1. NCBI lineage: Eukaryota > Viridiplantae > Streptophyta > Charophyceae > Charales > Characeae > Chara > Chara braunii. The sequence continues at coordinate 2,028,035 of BFEA01000065.1, forward strand.
GGACGATGGTATCAAGGAAGGCAAGATCGGATTGGGAGAGGAGAGAGAGATGGTTGCATGTCATAGGGAATGGGGATCCCCGCTTGAGAGGGTGGGGGTGCAGATGGAGGAGGGAGGGTGAGGAGGAAGGAGGAGGTGAGGAGAAGCTTACCTTGGGTATGGTGGTCTGCATCTTCCTCGTCTTGGATGGCACTGCAGCTGGGAAGCCTGAAGTGGGGTGAGAAGGAATACTCCAGGCGTAGATTGTGGCATGGCGGTCATACGCGGAGAGGCAGAGTAACCTTGCATTGCCCTTTGAACATCGGAGCTAGGCTTCGATGGTCCGCCGTAGCCACTGGCTTAGCCAAGTTGTGGAAGAAAGTGTAAGATGGCTATGGGGGACTTGTGGGGTTGCTGGCAGTAACGGAAGGATTCAGACACTGATTCTGTTTCATTCATTCATTGTTGTTTTTATCTGTATTCTTATTAAGAGGTTGGGAGAGAGAATGGAGGTGGGAGATGGTGGCGAATTGAGGGACGAGTGACATTGGTTCTTGTTTGTGTTCATGTTCTTCTTCTTCTTCTGTTCTCCATACTTCCTCCTCCACTGTCTGTTTCTCTTTCAAATCTCTTTCATTTCAGTTGCAATTGAATGACATTCTCTTTCTTTCGAGTTTTTGCACTGACAAATACCCACGATCATAGCACAGAAGTTTAGCACGGATACAAATCATACACGAGTCCAATGGCTCAGAAAAAGTTTCCAGATCAATTCACGGCCTTGCTAATTTCTTGCTGGAGCGCTGTTGAGGTCAAGAACAAGAGCTCCAGCATGGAATTAGCACAGACACGGGAGGAAATTAGCACGGCCAGGAAATGAAATTCATGATGGAATCATCAACTTCAGTTATGTGTCAATCGCAGCACACTCTTTCCTAATGATCTGCAAGCTGCGGGCTTGCAACCATACCACTGCAACAATGTGCTGGAATACCTAGAGTTGCTATAAATAAGGTTATCAATAGCATGTCCATGCGGGAGATGCCATGTCAGTTGGGAGATGCCAAATACTGAGACGGGCTTTGCTTCACATGGCTGGCACACTCATATCCAGGACTGGATCTTGATCGTGGCAGTGGTATCCGCTTGACGAGTGGGGCGGGAATTGTGCAGCCAGTATTATGGAATTGTTTGGTGACATAGTCCATTGGCCGTTGAGGAGGGGAAGAGCCTGGAGGTAGAGATGCTAACATAGCCTTTATTGATTACATCTGATGAGCTAGGGGCCACCCCATTGAGCTATGTCTTCAATCTGTAGTGGATTTTTACCATCTGATTCTAATCGTTCGATGTCCTTACAAAGCCCCTCGTCGTAGCTCAGTGGGCCCTGTCCTTCTCCCCACTGCCTCATTGTGTGAGATTTTCGCCATTCACTTTTCGGTTGTCATTCAGTTTTTTAGCTTTGTGAGTAAATGCGTGGTGCTGATGGTGTATGTTTCAGGATTCAGTAGACACTTTTCTGGTCTCTGTCTGGGCACTACTTAGCATGTGGAAGATCCTTCTTCGATGGAGAGCCATGTGGAATAAATGTCTTTTTGTAGTTCCGGCCATTGTTGCACCCCCCGACGGTCGGCGGCCCTTGACTGGTCGGCTGCCGACCCGCCGACTGATCGGCCAGTTGGCATCTACCGGTCGGGGGTCGTCGGCACCACGTTAAAAAAAATAAAAAAAAAATAAAAAAAAATCCAACACCCCCAGAGTTTCTCAGTGGATTTGGGCTGCACTCAGCAAGTGCAGTACTTGAAAAAAAATCAGTGGAAGTGGCCATAGCGGCTGTAGCTGTGGCTGCGGCGGAGCAGACGGAGCCACAGGGATGTAACCCTGGTTCCGGCAGTTCTGATTTCCGGAAGTTCTTTTTTTTGGAAAACTGCAAGAAATGTTTTCTTCTAGAACTCAAAAGAGCATTTTTGGCCACGGCCTAATCCATTTAAAATTTGAAGTTTTTTTGAGCATGTACAATACAGAAGATTTGCATGCACCTGTGCAACGATGAAACCTGCGAATCTGGAAATGATCCGGAGGAAAAAAAAGGCTCTGACCAAATTTGGGATAAACTTTGGAAAACAGGGAAAAAGCAGACCTCCTCCTTGTGCACCCTTTGGTTCAGAGTGACCCAGATACCCACGTCAACTGCAGTCCTGGCTGAGCAGTATCCTTCTGCGAGGATCAGGGTCCTCGGTAGGCCTATGGGGCCCTGTTTCCAGCCTTACCCGCCCTAAGTGAACGCGGAGGTGCCCACCCTAAGTGAAGGCGGACCTGGCTTTTTTGCAAGAGGCTCTCGACTGTCAATTTCATATTTGGGGTCCAGGCAGTTGCGACGCGCCAGTTGGTTGAAAGAAACACAGGCCGAGCAACAAAGGCATTTCCGCGGCCTAATGGGCCTTTCCAAAGAATGCAGGCCCCGGGCGTGATTCGCAGCCTCATACAGAGACAGTTGGGCGCCCAACCGAACGAGGCCCAGCAGCCCAGTAGCTGCTACATCCAGGCAGCCTCCTGGGGCCTTCCGGAAGCTTCTGGGCCCAGACCAGGGCAGCCAGGCTGCGTGAGCTGGCCAACCCTTTTCCATAAAGGAAAGAGCTCGGACCTGGCTGCCTCATTCAGGCACTCGCATGCTGGCGGCAACGCTGCTGGAGCTCATGCTCGTAGGCTGCTGCTAGCGCTGAGAGGCGAGGTGCAGCACGTGCGGTCGTGCAGAGGAGAAGGGCGCTGCTGAGGGCAGCGCCATAGCCCAGCCACCATAGCTGGTGGGCTTGGACTACAGTGAAGCGCAGGGGTGGTCTTCGGGTCAAAGAGAGGACAGGTGTGGTGTAGACAGGGGATAGGTGAAGGATGATGATGATGATGATGTGAGGGCACGTACCTTGCATTGGCGATGGTCTGCATGGGTGACATTTTCAAGTACTTCGGGCTGCTGCTGATGTCAACAGCTGCATTGTCTTTTTGTAGTCTGTAGTAGCTGTGTAGGAGTAGGCTGGGCGCTGAGCGCCAAGTGGGAGTGTGCAGGAACTGGACTCTTGTGTTGGGAGGAGAGAGTATGCTCTCCATGAACATTGTTTTTCAGTGCTACGAACTTCCATTGGTGTATTATTGGTGCAATGCTGTTCTCTGGACACGGTGTGACTATTTGGCTTTCAATGTGATGGTGTGATCTGGAATTGTCATCTCGCTGTTGCTTATTTTCCTTGCACTTCCCCGCAAAGGTGGGAAAATACCCAGATACCCACGTCAGCTGCAGGCCTGGCTGAGCAGTATCCTTCTCTGCAAAGGTGGGAAAATACCCAGATGCCCATGTCAGCTGCAGGCCTGGCTGAGCAGTATCCTTCGCCGCGAAGGCGGGAAAATATAAGAAAAGAATAGGAAAACAGGCAAACATAGAACTAATCCAGATGTCCATATCAGCCCATGGTTTAGGTCTTCCCTGGTCACATCTGCTGCAGTATCACATTCCGCTGTAACAACTATCCTAGTTCACGACCATATCTGGGTGACGATTCTGAAACAACTATTCTAGGGCAGCTTCAGGCTCCTCTGTGACAACTACTCTAGAACATGGCCTTTCTATTATGGTTGATGGACAATCTGTGAGGATAACTGGTGATGGTCTGGCAACATGTGAAGCTGATTTTCTTGGGTGTGTTCGGTTGTCTTCCGATTGTTTACAGTGAGGAGCGTTGGCCTGTCATCGGAAGCGAGCTCAAGGTTATCAACGCCAGAGTTGAAGTCCAGCTTGTCATCGTCAGGGTTGGCACAGTCTGTGACTGTATCGACCTCCTCCTCCTCCTTGGCATCCCTGTCTTCTTCTGCATCAGGAACATCAGGTTCTTCCTCTAGTGCCGCTCCATCTTCCTCTACTGCATCTTTGTCGGCGATGCATTCCTCTTCTTATCCTTTGCCCGCTTCCACGTCACTGGTAGCTCCTCCTGTTACAAAAGATGTTGGTACTAGCACACCCACATTCTTTCCGTCCTCAGCACCTCTTGCATCTCCTCCGGTGAACATCGTGTCGATGGTATCTCCTGCGCACCAGGCTCAGACTGTGTCGCCACCATCCTCTACTTCTGTGATGGGGCCGCCTCCTTCTTCATCAGCTCCTGTGCAGCCGTCTGCCCCAGTGCGTAAGCCAGTTGCAATGTCGACACCTTCAGTAGCTGTGGTAGGGCCTCTCCCCGCTCCTCCGCCAACGCTTGCTGTCCCTGTGGCTCCGTCTGCTCCGCCAGCTCCTATGACTCCTGTCAACATCTCAACTCCGGCCTCTCCGAGTGCACCTCCAATGGTGACACCTCCCCCTCACATTCCAGCACTGTTGTCGCACGTGTCTGCTCCTGCTGTTTGCTCCCCATCCTCCTCAGGTGGAAGCTTGGCCTGCCCGTCTCCAAGCATCTCTCCACCTTCGCCTATGTCGTCTTCGTCCGGATCTGCGACATCGTCCACAATGAAGAGGTCTTCATTGAACCCGAACGCAAAGGTGAGTGTCTTTGAATTTCCTGACTGATCCACACTTCGCTTCTCTATTGCCTCTTCCACATGCAAGATTTTTCACAACCGCTAGAGGTTGAAGCAATGGCAAGATTATGTTAACACGCACAGGAAGAACTGCAACATGTCCATGGTTCACTAAGTAAATATGACATATCAGCTTCCTCAATGCTGCAGCATCCAAGGCACATACCTTTTATGCTCCATGCCGTTTTCTGCACAGGCATGTGATCATTACAGAAGAAACGTGCTCATAACGATGGAGAGGTTCTTATGCAGAGAACCACAGCCAAACCATAACAAGAGAAGAAAGTAATTCAATGAACCCAAGCGCCTTTGTTTGGACTACGGGGGCTACATATGAAAAATTGTCAGACCATAGACCTTCCATCGGGGCTGATCTCATGCTCATGGGCGAGAATGAATTGTCAACAGCCATGCATCGAGCCACACTGCTCGTCACCTTGAGCACACACACACATTGAGAGAACACACTGGGGACCGGAGATGCAAAGTCCTGATTAGCGCAGCTTATAAATTTCAACGAACTATCATATTAAACCGTTTCTGAGTTCCTGTCACTATGCGCTCAACAGTGCAGAGTTCAGCAACCAATATTCATCATCCTCATCTAGGTCGGTGACCTCTCTCCTTGTCTCTCTCTTGCTCTCTGTCTCTCTGTCTCTCTGTCTCTCTGTCTCTCTGTCTCTCTCTCCCCCCGCCTTCATTCCTCTTTTTAGCTCTCTCCCTCTCCCTCTCGGCATGAAGATCTTGACTCTGAATACATTCGCTACTACTCAGCTCTACCTCCTACTACTAGTTGTGCGGCTATGGCCGCCTTCCTTCCTCAGCATGGCACTGCCCAGCCAGGGCTCCTGTGCTAGCTTCTCGCAGATAGTGCACAAGCGCCTCAGCAGCACTTCCACACTTCTTGCGAATGAGCCATCTGTCCCAAATTAGCCTCTCTAGTCCTTATATTGACTTGGACTGAGTCTTGACTCGTGCCAGCCTGTGCTTCTCTTGGCTCGACTTGGACCCGGTACCTGCTGCCCCAGCCTGTTTGCTTCAGAATGTAGAGGCCCGGTACCTCCCTGAGTTTTCCTTGGTGTGCTGCTGCTTTTTGGTCTGTGGGACGTGACCTTTGACTCTGGGTTGTGACCCTTGCCTGTGGCATATGACCTTTGACTGAGAGACGTGACTTTTGCCTCTTGGAAGTGACGGTTGACCGGGTACCTATTGGACTCGACCTCTGGGGTACCCAACGTAATTTTTCTGAAACTGGCCGACCTGGCCTCTTTTGGCTCGGGGACTTTGACCCTGAGATTCGAATTTGGGATCTGCATCTTGAAATGCCTGTCAGCCATAGCGAGACTCCTTGTTTGGACACCCAGGGCTACGCTCATTCTCATTGCCGAGGAAAATTTGTCACCAGCTATAGTGCCTTCCATTGGGAGTTGGCTTTTTGTGTGTTCCTGTGTGTGTCTGTGTTTGTGGGGGCGGGCTTATTGTGTGTTCCTGTTTGATGGGGGGAGGGAGAGAGAGAGAGAGAGAGAGAGAGAGAGAGAGAGGTCCTGATGTGCATCTGGACTTGAAAAAGGGTTGACAGAGAGTGCGAAGGGGGGGAAGGGGACAGAGCAGAATAGGTGTGTCTGTGTTTGTCTGGAAAGTGGGACACGGTGTCGGGGGGGAATTGAAGGGCAGAATGTGGGAGGAGAGTGCCAGCATAGCCCGCTGGGGGAAAAGGGATGTTAGGCAGAAGGCAGGGGGGTGGAAGTGTTTTGCGGTTGTACCACAGAGGTTTTGTTTGCAGGAAATCCGCTATCTCAGATGTTGAAATTGCAATCAAACTCTAATGTCAAGTTTCTTTGTTTTGATGACATCTGTTTTATGCTGAAGGTTTTAGCAAAATTAATTGCAATTGCAAGGAATATCACGAAGAGCGATAGTCAGAAAAGTTGAGAAAACCAATTTGCAAAATCACGTAGTAGTCAAGATAGTTATGTACCAAGCAGAGAGCACAATGGACCAAGATTCTATCCGTATAAGAGCAATACAACGAACTTGAGTGTCAATGCCTACGCTCTCTGGTCTCACCAACATTTTATCCAATGTCGCCCCTACTGTCTGGCACCCAGCGCCCAGCCTACTCTACTCAGCCTATCTACAGTATCCACGTTCTTGCGACAGGATCACATCGAAGTTGAAGACCATTGTACTTGACGTCAACACCAATGCCGACCAATGTGCGTGACGTCAACACCAGTAGCTTGCCTCTAGGCCCAGGTGTCTGCTCCCAGGGCCCGTTTCAGATATTGGCCTGGGCCTCGTGCAGTTAGGCACGTCCAGGCAGACATTAGCTCGAGGCCCATGTGTGACGACAATGCTGCTTCCTCATTGGCCCGTAGCCAGTCTGTGATTTGTCGGCCTCACACAGCGTGGCGCAACCACCTGAGCCCTGGGCTCAAATGTACAGTGCAGCCTTTTTGACTGGAAGAGGTTGGAGGCTCACGTTGCTCTGTAACCAACTGGCGTGCTGCAATTGTTTGAGTACCCACCTATGGAACAATGTCGAAAGCAGGCCTCACGTTGATATTCAGGCCCACCCTCACTTAGGGCAGCCACGGGCTTGCTAGGGGCCGCAGCCCAGAACACTTGTATGTCTGATAAGGGCCCTGCGAGGGCTCTTTCCTCGCACAATCCTAGATGGCAAAAAAAAAGAATTGACAGCAAAAGTACGAATATTGTTGCTACTACTGAATCTGGCAGCCCCGGAAGTTTTTGGCTCGATGCAGCAGGTTGGAAAAGATCAGTTTGGTTCGTTTGAATGCCTTTCGGAGCAGTGTCTCTAGTTGATATACCAACTCCTGCGTACTTTTTGACTGCTGGTTTGTTGCAGCAATAATTCTTTGCTGGGGAGCTTTCTGAGGGGAAGCTCCAGTAGTTTTTTAACACACGCCAATAGTATGTGCACTGGGGTGAAATTCTCCAGAACATGGGATCTTCATAACAGTGAAATGATGGCAATGAATTTGAACTTTGTGAAAGCAATTGAAGTGGATGATAATTGAGAACTGACGCGCACTTCCGTTGTTCTGGGCCGGGATTTGGGGGGGGGGGGGGGGGGGGGAGGGGGGGGGGGAGAGGGGGGGGGGCTTGCAGGAGTTCAAGCTTAATCCAAATGCGAAGGTGTTCACCCCAATTGGAGGGTATGCACAGCCTAGGCCTATGCCGATTGTGTCAACACCGGTGTACATGCAGCCTCTTTCTCAGGGGGCGCCGATGCCGACAGCGATGCCCGCAGTTCCACAGTATATGCCTCAGCCAATGCCAGGCCAGTTCGCTCAGTATCCCATGCCAAGCTACATGCAGCCACCTCCTACAGCCTATGTGCCATCCACCCCTGTAGGGACGAGTGGGGCAGTACCTCCAGTTCTTCAGAGTCAGACAGGGATGAAGATGCCTCAACACACACAGCCACAAGTACAGGTGAGCTACCGAAATTTGAAAGATGTTTCCATTTCTGGATTTATACATGTTATCCTTGCGCAGGGGCATACTGATCTTCTCTGTGTCGTTCCAGTTTTAACGGATGTCGGAAAGGACATAAAAGATGTTTCCTTCACAATCAATTGACTATAACCTGAAACAAAACTGTCCATTCACTTGCCTCGTCTCTCTTCTGAGCTGGTACTCACTGAGAGTAGGTATGTCTGATTTGGCACTCACAGGGAAGGTGTTGACGCCTCGTGGTGTGGATGCTGTTGACAACTGGCTATGTTTCATGAAGTAGTGGCATATCTAGCAGGGTAATGATTATCAGTGAGTACTAGGAACGGAGACTGTCTTGATTGACTGCCTTAATGTTTGTTCACCTCTGTTGTACACAAGGTGAGTGCTGCCTCGTCTTTCCTGATTGCTAACACCACACACAGCCAGACATCATTTGCATTTCTTACGGTCAGGCATGCCATGACAAATGCGTGCTCATTTTGGAGGCACATTCGTCTTCTGTTCTGTACTGCAACTGGCGTACCCCAGTTGTACTCAAGTGGGAGCTTAGCGTAAAGTGACTCCAATTCGCCAGAACAGGCTAACTATGGTTAATCGAAAATGAGGAAGGCTGTCTGCCAGCAGCGATAGGCATGCTAGTATATTCTCAGGGGAATGTTGGGAACAGCTGTTTGATTTTGTCAATCTTTCTTCATCTTGTTTTTCAGGTAGACAAGATCTTGTGCCCGCTCTTTATAGCTGCCTTGTTGTATGCTCTCAGACATCCTGTGCCACTACAGCCTGTGCTGCAGTCTGAGCTTGCTGGGAGTTTTTGATGGATCCTGTTTCACCGAGTGTGCGGAGTGAGGTCCTGTGGAAGCTCAGAAATCAGAAGTGATCCTGCTTTTAGGATGGTGGTTACGTTAGGACTCCTTGCTGTTAGGAAATGCTGTGTTTATTGAAGTTCACTACCTCTGGACAATGAATGGGATGGTCTGCGCTGATATTTTGTTTTCTGACGTCCAAGGAGTCCATGGCTGGCTAAGCGAATTTATATGATTCATGTAGAGTTAGGAATACTTCTGGAAGCTTAGTCATGCGTGGAAGGATATATACCAGTTTCACTCAAAGAAAAAAAGCATGTCAGCTCTCCTTGGGCAGATAACCTCACAGCTATGGTCTCTCTCTCTCTCTCTCTCTCTCTCTCTCTCTCTCTCTCTCTCTCTCTCTCTCTCTCTCTCTCTCTCTCTCTCTCTCTCTCGCTCGCTCGCTGTCTCTGTCACAGAGCCTTCCAATGTGTATGTGTGTTCGTGCATGTGATTTGTCAGATTGTTCAGTGCCTCATATTGCTATCGCAAGAGTACTATTGACCTTTACCTCTCCCCGCTTAATTTCAAGATATTGCTAGTCTGCTTACAACGAACCATGTGAAGCTGGGCACTCTGTTGCCTTTCTTGCAGTCTGTCAGAATCAAGTCGTAGATGATGTGGAATATCGTATTTGAGATAGCTGCTCACTCCAGATGTGCTTGAAATGATTATGTTATTGTCCAAATATTTTTTATCTTCCTAATTTCAAAGCTGGCTTTTTCTTTTCGCTGGATTCTTTTGTGTGTGTGGAGTGACACATTGCTCCACAGTGTGAGTTGCGTCCACAAGATTCCATTTGTAAATGTCGCAGCTCTAATCTATGGTACTTCGTTGTTATGGAACATGAGTTGAGAATAGGTCATAAGCAAAGGAAGTCCTTTGGGACATCTATTATAATTGGAATGATACAGAGAAGGTTAGCAGCGCCCCTGCCCAAGGATGACACATAAATCGAGAAATGGTCCAAATTTTTAAGATAACTGGCTCTCTCCCAGAAAACAAAAGTCATGAGCAGAGGTAAATTTGATTTCTGGCATCTGCGAAGCGATTGCGTATTTTTCCAGGGCCGGGCTATGTTATTTTCAACTCCCCCCTTTCCTCTGGGGAGCTGTCTTCCACACGAGTCAGCCAGACAAACACATGGGAGAAAACCTCATCTGCCACTTGCGTTGTGAATGAGACAGTTGCATGCTTCTTGAAACTGGTTAACTTCTAGCTTTCAAAGGGTGTGAAGCATTTAGTCAATGTGGCCCCTAAATCTGTGTTTGTGAACCCTTGATGTATCCATTTCCCTACGTTGCTTCGAATTGCAGGTAGTTGGCCCAGTCTATCATCAGCAACACAGCATGAGATTTGTGCCACCTGCTCATCCTCACGCCGCATACATTTACCCAAATGGTCCGCAGGTATGTAGTATCATCATTGCAGAGCTGTGTGCATGGTTGTCCACATATTCTAATCCTTTTCATTCCTTCTCGCAGGATCACTTCCAGGTCTATGGATCTTGCTAGGTGTGTATGTGAAATTGTGAATCACCCTAACTACCAACTACCGTATCATGTGTTCCCTGGCTTGCATGCCCGTCGTCTTTGCCCGTTCTACTGCCATTAACGATATCGTGTGATGCCTCGCTGGCATGCTCACGTTCTCTGTGGGGAGTAGTTCAGGAACTCTTGCCTCTCAGTATTACAGCAGGATCACTTCTAGGTCTATGGATCTTGGTAGGTGTGTATGTGAGGTTTTGAATTGCCCTAACTACCATCTATGGTATTGTGTGTTCCCGGGCTTTTGCATGCTCATCGTCTTTGCCTGTTCTACTGCCATTAACGATATCATGTGATGCCTCGCTGGCATGCTCACCTTCTCTGTGGGGAGTAGTTCAGGAACTCTTGCCTCGCAGTATTACAGCTGTATTCCGTTTGTGGATGAAAAATAGCAAATTATTGGTGGAAGCTGGCAGAACCTCCCATTGTTGTCCAATGAAAAAGTCTTTGGTTAGCTGGTGGTATCCCTTGCTCCTTACAGCCCTCTTGTGTCTGTTCATCCGGGCAGCTGGTGGTCCTATCGCTGGCTCCTTCCTTCCCTTTCTATGGGAACGATGGAATTTTTTTTTTGAGAGGTGGTAGAGAAACAGCAGGTCGACCCTCTGCACAGGCCCGAGGGGGTGAAACCCTGTCAGGTCAGGTGTTGGGCCCAGCCAGGCTGCTGCCGAGGGTTAAAAACGGAAAGCCACCCGAAAGCAGTGTGCATACCAGCTGAACGGAAGATGTTAATGTACTTATGACCTGAGTAAGTTGAAGGTGTCTTGGTCTAAGAGAGTTTGACGAAAAGACTGCCTGCACAAAACGGGAAGTCACCCGAAGGCAGTGTGCATACCAGCTGAACGGAAGATGTTAAAGTACTTGGACCTGAGTAAGTTGAAGGTGTCTTGGTCCAAGAGAGTTTGACGAACAGACTGCTGGCACATGTGGTGAGCTGGACTAGCAGGAGGCAAGAGTGGTGTCAGCCGACAGGCAGCACCGACAACAGCTGTATTCCCTTTGTGGATGAAAACAAGGAAATTATTGGTGGAAGCTGGCAGAACTTCCCATTGTTGTCCAATGAAAAAGTCTTTGGTTAGCTGGTGGTATCCCTTTCTCCTTACATCCCTCTTGTGTCTGTTCACTGGCTCCTTCCTTCCCTTTCTATGGGAACGATGGCAAAAGTTTTTTGAGAGGTGGTAGAGAAACAGCAGGTCGACCCTCTGCACAGGTCCAAAGGGGTGAAACCCGGACAGGGTCAGGTGTTGGGCCCAGCCAGGCTGCCACCAAGGGTTAGAAACGGAAAGTCACCCGAAGGCAGTGTGCATACCAGATGAACGGAGGATGTTAAAGTACTTTGGACCTGAGTAAGTTGAAGGTGTCTCGATCCAAGAGAGTTTGACGAACAGACTGCTGGCACACGTGGTGAGCTGCACTAGCAAGAGGAAGGAGTGGTGTCAGCCGACAGGCAGCACCAGTAACAGCTGGGATGTGCGACAAAACGAGGGTCGGCAGCATGACAATTTGGGGACTGGGAAGAAGGCTGGTGCACCATGGCAGGTTGGGTGCTGGGAAGAAGACCGGCACGATAGCAGGTTGGGGGCTGGGGAGGAAGGTCAGCACCATAGCTGTGAGGTGGCAACGAGGAAGGTGGTGGTTCTATGAGGGGAGGCACTTGGGAAAGAGTTCCAGTGGGCTGAGGCTTTTCCTGTCGTCATCAGCGCAGAGACCAGCGAGGGCAAAGAAGTAACAAGTTTGTTGTGATTGGTTGTTGGGGGCGTGAATGGGGGCTTTGATTGTTAAAAGACTTTAACAGCATCCATTCTTGTGCTTATGCGAGCATTTTCCTGTCAACTCTGCCGCTTGCCTTGTTATCGTGTGCATGCATAGAGAACTGATCTTGTGTGTGGTCTCTGAGCTTCTCCCAAGGGTAGGTTCCTTTCATTAAACGTCTTGTTCTTCGTTTAATGCTAAACAGGGAAATATAGGACGACAATTTGAACCAGGGTGTTCCAGTTTGTCGTTCTCCTGGACAGAACTCTGCCTTCCTCCACTCTTGGTGCTGTATAGTCCAGTCTTGAACTGGGGCGCAAACCTCGAGTGCTCGTGACGATGTAGATAATACAATGTGTAGTTTCCCATCGTTTGTCTGCCTGTCGTTCATCCGTTGAGGATCAAGCTTGTTGACTCGATGAATGTCAATTCCACGCAGCATAAAACAGTGCCCCTAGATTAGGCTGATTGGATTGATAAGACACCCCAGAGTGATCGAGATGCAAAGAAACAGACATGGTAGAGTTGTATGGGCCCACATGCTGTTTGCAGGGAAAAAAAAACGAAAAAAAAAAAACATGGCAGGCTTCCCTGTTATGATTCTGGTTGTTTGTTGCCTGAAGACCAACACTCACTCACATAGACTTCCAGGTATGCCCATACATACACAGAAGGAAGGGGAGAGGATAGGAGTATCACACCACACAGGGAGAGAACACAGCGGAAGACTAAACCATGCGATATGACAGGGTACACTGAAAGTGTAATTCACTCCATCCAATCCTCACAACCAGTCATAGAGAAGAGCCGAGCAGATCACATCCAGGAAACAATGAAACGATGATAGTCCAAACACAGTTATACACCGTTTACTAAGAGTCTCGAATTGTTAGGATGATTTCAGAACTACAGTGCGCTGCTCAGAAATGAGCAGCGCTTCACTCCCCAACCCTGAATAACACCCGTAGCACCCCTGAGACCCTGAAACATCAAGCACCACCCAGATATAGCCTCCTAAGGGAAGCGCCACACTGAAACAGGCTTCTGAGGCCAAGTGCCACTCAGAGGATGAAGAAGAAGACCAGCGCCACAGTATCTGATGATGACGAAGTGTCAGAAGACTTCCCGGGTGGAAGTCTGCACCAGCGCCACCAAACCCTGACAAGATGACCTCTGAGGAAGAAAGCTGCAGCTATGGCTGCAGCGCCAACACCCTGGAACCCCACTGCCAAAAGCCCTGAACCGATGTGCCCATCCTATCTATAGTCTAAACTAGCCTAGACTCGACCTAAACCGGACTGACTGACCAACCGGTACCGATTCTGTTTTGGCCTCTAGGGCCTCTCCCAACCCGGCTAATGGCTATAGGACAGTCTATCAGCTTAGGCCTATAGGGCCTAGCTGTCCTGGGGGTAGCCCGGCTCTGCTATTCGCAGTTAGGGTAGCTGTAGGAAATTCAGTAGTACGGGCCTGTATATTTTCCGGGATTTGTAGACATGTCCCCTCACGAATTTTCCTTACAGATAGGTCTCTCGGTTAGCCCTCAGCCAAACAAAATTACAAATCTAACCTAAGACACGATCCGAAGCAAGCCCCAAGCTTCGCCCTCGGCCCAATGTACCGTCCACGGAGAATCTGCAGGCTTCATTACATCCCGCTGTCCGGATGCTTGAATGTTTCCCTTCAAAAAAAAAAAAAAAAACAAGCTGTGGCAGGCTTACGACAGTCCGTTGACAAAGCGGTGCGACAAATTTGGTTAGGAAAACGAGTGTGGGTTGTATCAAAGTTGTGTACCTGTGAACTAGTAAAAGGTAAAGGCGATTTGTGAAACAAAGACGAGACCTATTGCACCAACAGCTCCTAATTTATCCGATATGTTACGAATAGTATGAAGAATTGCATAATAGGTGAAACAGCTTTAAAAACACCGTTCTGCCTTTATTTGGCCCTCCATTGTCGAGCGCATGGTTAACATCTCCATCCAGGATCATAACATGAAGGTGAAGGTTGATGATCGGCAAGAAATTGGAGAGGAGACAAGAAGGAAGAAGAGGAGGGGATACAAAAGCAAGGAGGAGAAGATGAAACAAATGAAGAAAAAAGCAGAGCACTCAAGGAATCGTTGAATGTGCCCAGATGTGGCCAGGAGCTCTTGCAGTGATGCCTGAGTATACATAGGAAACCGCGTTGTGTCCTTCCATAAGTGCAGCCATGCCCAAATAAGATCGTCCCAATCGATAACACAGGCTGCGCAGTATGTCTGTGAAGTTTGAACATTGACATGAGCACGGGATGGTGTTGTGGAGATGAACTTGCGAGACTGGATATCGGCAATTCACAATATGTTGGACTCTAGGTCCTCCTCCTGAGAAGGGTGGATTCTGCTTTCAGTCATTCAAATCTTGCCTACGGTTGAAACTGATATGGTAGCGGCTGTCAAATGTCGACTCATGCTGGGTACGACACACTTGCTTTACCCTTCCCTAGCACCAGCTCGTTCCGTTTCACTACCCCTGAACTCCCCTTCCCTGCTGTCACCACCGACACAACTCGAACCCGCATTCAAATGTTCCCATACACATCTGCAGTGACATTCAGACTGGAGAGAGCAGATTCACACATAGCCATGGAGGGATATTGCACAAAGGAAGCTAAAGCCAGATATAAAAATTGAGAGAAAAATGTTTCAAATTTCAATCAGTATTTATTACACCCCCTGCTCTCCTCCTGTCAACCGAGCAACTCCAAAAATCTTAACCACGAAATATGTTCCACCTCTGATTAAACCTGACAATACACTTCAATGAAGCTTCACTGAAACTTCCTCTTCTCCATACGACCACCAGCGTCCAATGATAGCCCACTGTTGAAAACAGCATCTCATCATGCCTCAAGCCTATGAGTACAGGCGCTGATCTGGCATGAGCCAGATATCAAGTTGCAGCGCCGCAAACCACCATGAAGAAGAAGGTGAACCTCGATGCAAAATCAAGCCCAGCAGGACTCAAAGCTAGTAATCAACACATACAAACTGTAGGTCACGAAGGCCTCAGAATAGGCAAACAGCAGAAAAACTTAGTGTACAGAGCGCGCGCGCGCGAGAGAGAGAGAGAGAGAGAGAGAGACAGCAATCCAACTATGTGCCCGCTGCGCCCCCCCCC
>BFEA01000065.1:2078278-2091301 GCA_003427395.1 Chara braunii
GGGGGGGGGGGGGAAGGGGTCGAAGTGCATTTAGAAAAACAAGTGGACCCAGCGTGGGGACGCCACGGCCGGGGTCAAGTCCCGCCTACATGACAGCATCGGACCTGGCGGCCGCAAGTGCGACAGGCCACACCGTGCGGAGTGGACGGTGTCAACATCCCTTCTACTGCTCTTCCTCCAATGCCTTGGGGGGGGGGGGGAAGGGGTCGAAGTGCATTTAGAAAAACAAGTGGACCCACCGTGGGGACGCCACGGCCGGGGTCAAGTCCCGCCTACATGACAGGATCGGACCTGGCGGCCGCAAGTGCGACAGGCCACACCATGCGGAGTGGACGGAGTCAACATCCCTTCTACTGCTCTTCCTCCAATGCCTTCTCCTTCTCCGGCCTCGCACGCAGCCATCCCTCGTTTATCATCGTATTGTCATGAAATATCACAAACCATCACTTCTCTCTCTCTCTCTCTCTCTCTCTCTCTCTCTCTCTCTCTCTCTCTCTCTCTCTCTCTCTCTGTTGCCTTGTCTTCTATTTTGCCGGATGCACTCCGTGCGTGTGTCCTCATATGCGCCATAGTATATGCTGTCTTGTCATGGTCGCCATACCCAACTCCACAGTCTCCACTCAAAAAAGGCCGTGTGTGTTTGAGAGTGAGATAAAAAGAAAACTACTCCTTGATGCGTCGTTTTTGCGTTCCCTCCTCCTCCTCCCTCCATCGTTATCCTCATTCACCCTCCTATTCCTCTGCGCTCGTCCGAGTCCCCGCTACTACTCCACTGTTGTCACATTGGGTACACCCGACTCCATGCAAAAGAACAAGGACCGTTTCATCGGACTTTCAGCGGTTCAACAGGCGGACTATTTGTGTGTGTGTGTGTGTGTGTGTGTGTGTGTGTGTGTGTGTGTGTGTGTGTGTGTGTGTGTCTGGATGTGGGTGTGTGGCTGTTTGCTGTACACAACCCCACAAAAAAGGCACGACCATGGGCCTCGTTGCAGTACTCGCCTCACCAACCGTGCCAAGTGAAAATGAAACTTACGCCAGAACATGGTAAGATACACCACCTTGTTTTTTCTGTTTTGTGCATGTGGCGAGTGGTGGACCGAGGCACTGTGAATCTATGTGCTTAAGGAGAAAACAGAGATGCTCTTCCTTGATGCAGCGTTTACGTCCTCCCTCCTCCTCTCTCCATCGCTATCCTCCTCCATGCCATCCTTGTCCTTCCTCCTCCTCCACGGTCGTCCTTTTAACTTGGATGAAAAGTAAAAATGTCACTGTCAAACTCCTCGTCATCATCAGGTCTGTGTGTCTGTTGTCATATTCGGTCCATGCAAAAAACATCCCTATTTATCAACCAATCAATCAATCAATCGACGGGTGGATGGAAAGGTCATCCACGTTGATTGGTTGATCGGTCTATTTATTGATCCATTTATAGATCGGTTTATGAATGAATATACACTTGCTTGACAACCGAAATTAAAAGCTCACATGCATCTAAAGTCATGCAAACAGACAATCCAAAAATTCATCAAAATGAGGAGTGGCTCTCTTGCCATCCACCTGCCTCCTTGCCCCTCGTCTGTTCTCTGGCCTTATCCCTCAATCAAGTCATCATGGTCATCGCTGACCTGATCAGCGTCATCGTCATCCTTGTCATGCTAGTCATCACCGTTGTGGATGTTGCCGTCATCTCCGTTGTCAGCGTGGTCAGTTGTCACCATCATTGGTGTGTGTGTGTGTGCACGCATGCATGCAAGTGCATGTGTGGCATCCGCATCCGTCTCCTGAGTGCTCGGTCCACTCTCCTCATCCTCTGGCTTCCTCCTCCATGCATTCTCATCGTCCTCCTCCCTCCTCATCCGTCCTCCTGCCCTGTCTTCCTGGCTTCCTCCCTCCTCCTCCTCCCTCGATCTTCTCTCTTCCTCCATCCATCAGAATCAATCAACTGATCCCTCATCCTCGTTCCTCAGTTCTCGTCCGTGGGGTCGTGGCTGTTCAGCCCCCTTGTGCTACTCATTGCCCTCGCCCTCATCCCACTTGTCACGGTCTTCGAGGTCGTTACTGTGCATGTGCGTGTGCGTGTGTGTATACACGGTTATGCCCCTGCGCACAAAGAAAACGGCATGACCGCGCCAAGGTGCCCGCTCACGCCCTCTGCGTCTTCCTCCCATGTCCTCGGTCCTCTCTCCATCCTCCAACCTCGTCCTCTATTGTGATCAGTCTGCTCCCTCCTTACGCTCCTCTTCCGTCGTTACTGTGCTCCTCCCTTCTCCTACTCCCTCCATTCTCTCCCTCCTCCATCAATTATTCTTGCACACCTCCATCCGTCGCTGTTGTCCTCCTCCCTCTTTCCATGTTCCTCTTCATCCCTCCATTCTCATTCCTCCGCCCTCATCACTGTCCTCCTCCCTCTCCCGGTACTCCCTCATCCCCCCTCCTCCCTCCTCCTCTCCCTCATGCTTCTCCCTCATCCTCCATTGTGATCCTTGCTACCTTCACCCCCTCTTCCTCGGTCCTTGCCGTGCTCCTTCCTTCTCCTACTCCCTCCAACTCCCTCCATTTCCTCCCTTCTCCTCCACTGATTATCGTAGCACACCATCCATCGCTCTCATTATTCCATGTTGCTTTGCCTTCCTCTTGGTCATCTCGTAGAGAACAGCAAAACAGCACCAAAAAGCGTGAAACACCATGGATGGAACTTTCCCGAGACGGGCAAGGACAACTGCTATTCCCCCGCATGTAGTAGGTGGCCTATCCTGTCAGGACAACCATTGGCGGCAGCTACCAGCAATCTGGTCCTTCGCCCCTACAACACCCTGGGCTTCGGGGGGGGGGGGGGGGGGGGGGGGGGGAGGGGGAACCAGCCCCGAAGGTTCCAAACTTCACTACGCCACCGTCCGACCGCGCCAAGTGTGAAAGGCGAACAGCGGACTGTGCCTTTCCAGAGGTGCGTCATTTCGCACCTGCCAGGCCGCGTCGGCCTGCTCGGCCGTTCCCTACCCCGGCCTTGGGCCCATTTCGAGTTTCCCATGGAGTGCACCCGGAAATTGCCTCGGCTTTCCCAACAGTGGAAATAGAGGCTCGCGTGGGAAGTTTGCGTGAGACCCTCTGTTTCCTTCAGAGTATTAGTTTTGGGGGGTGAAAAAAAAAAAAAGAAATGTCACCCGCCTTAAATCTGAGGGTGGGAGAAGAAGGGGCACATTCTCGCGTTGGCCCTGTGTTCTACCGGTGTCAGTGATAACCCGAGAGAGAGAGAGAGAGAGACCATGACTGAGAGAAGAAGAGACAGACGGTGAGTGCACGCGCAAGAGAGAGAGAGAGAGAGAGAGAGAGAGAGAGAGAGAGGGCATATCTGCGAGACTCTCCAACCCCCGCTCTAAAACCTCTTCACAGCCTCTCCCACTATTCGCCCTATCATTTTTCTTTCCCGCCAACTATGGCACCACCCCGTTAAAACCCCCCTCAAACCCACATGCCTGAACCTCCTAAAGCCTCCCCCCCTACCGCCCCCTCTCCATGCCCTTTATTTTTCGTTTTCTTTTTTCTTGGGGGGTGGCCCCGAACATGTGTCACTCCCGCCCTTCCCTGAAATCGCTGACTCGCCCCCGGGAAGGACCCCGAAATGGCTCGGCCCATATGACCGCCTAGGGGTCCACTCGTACGGTCGTTCGAACTGGCCCATCTTCGTATGGGCATACACACAGATGTGTACGTTTCCACCTCTGCACTAATTTGTTGGTTTGTGTTTTGATGTGATCGCTAGGTTGTAGACGGGCGGGAGGAGGGCAAGGGGAACCTGGTTTGTGGATTCAATGCTTCACTTTGTGCATATGAGGAGGATGTAGATGGGCCTGGTGTCATCGTTTTTGTCAATGTGAGGGTAGAATATTCACGACATTCTTTCTGTGAGAGTGATGTGGAGTCGGCATTGTGCTTTGGCAACTGGAGTCGGCATTGTGCTTTGGCAACTGATGAATGAGAATGAGCTTTGGTTATTGTGAGGGTCATTCCACCACCTCGTCCCCTCTGGGAAAACAAGTTTAGTCCTCATTCCGCAGAGTTCTACCGTAGCAGCGTGACTTTGTCTCCACCATCTCTTCTGCTTCGGAAATTCTACAAATAGTAGTAATGTGTATCTAGGCATGCTTCTCGCACAAAAAGATGGTGAAAAAGGGGCAGCCAGAGCCTCCTTTGAGTGGGTAAGCTAGGATCAGATTGACAGACCATGTGTCCTCAGAGAGGAGGGGGGAGGGGTGGCCTTCCTGCCAGATATCACGGCCTTGAAAGTGGCATGACCCGCAAGGCTGGAAATGGGAGCCTGCTCGGCAAGTTGGACCAGGCCTGTGGAAAGCAAAACCCCTCCACATGCTAAAGGTACAGGTGGCCTTCCTGCCAGATACCCCGATCTAGAAACTGGCATAAGACCCACGAGACTGGAAATGGTAACCTGCTCGGCATGTTGGGTGAGGCCCGTGAAAAGTGAAACGCCTCCACACACTAAAGGTAAAACGACATACGGAATGCTCAGAACCAAAAGGAACCTGTAGGACATTGTCAACGACAGGTGAGTCCGAAGAGACATCTCGACCTGGATGCATGTGTCCTTCCCCTGATCAAGTGGCTTCAGGATAGGAAAAGTAAGCCTGCCAAAATCTCCTCCTTACAGTGGCCGATGGGACAGTGCTGCCTCCTAACAAATAATTGGCTAATCGACCACTCCAGCCTGGAGGAAAAAGGCTGCACACTTCCCTGGTGCTTACAGGGTCTGCTAAGCTCACCCTCACTGAAAATTGTGGAAACCATGCAGTGCATCTTTCTCCAATGCCCCCTCTGCTGTCCTACTACGGCGGGGGTGGGACAGAATATGGAGAAAGAGGTTGGAAGAGGTAATTAAATCACAAGTCCAAACTGTGATCTGTCGGTAATGGCTTAGACGAGCTGGAGACGTTCAACAAGCAGAAAGACATCAAAGAAAATATAATTCAATTTTGCAGAGACTCTCTGGGAGGGTGCCGTCTTCAACGACTGGCCGAATGTGGTATCAAGCTTCCCCCTCAGACCGGGTGGATCTCCAAGACCTCTTCCCGCTTCACGTCTTTCACTGGTAGAGATGCAGTGGTATGGGGCACGACTCGAGCAGGAGCCCTAGTGCTCTCCAGAGCACCTGCGCCAGGCCGGCTCTGAATGGCATTGCTTGTCTAGCCCAATGCTGGAGACAGGCGCCGTGGATAGAAGAGGCTCTGGTGCCCCCGCAGAGGACTTTCATCCCCCCGACCCGTGCTTGCCACCACGGTGGAGGAGTTGGTTCTGAAAAGAAGGTTGTTACTTCGTAGTCTTCTCTGCAGCCGTTTCAAGATCATATATGGTATGCTGAGCCGAAGCCGGGTAATGGCACCAGCATCTCAAATTGGCGCTGCACATGTTTTCACATGGGATGCTGGGCCCAGTTCCCAGCATGTGCTGCACCCCAGCCCAGGCTCAGTGGAAGCCAGGAATACATTGAAGCAAAATCCTGAAAAAAAAATAAAAAATAAAAAATTATCATAGCCCCTCAAAATTTGTGTAATTGTTCTACGGTTCTCTGCAACATCTGTTCATACTCTAGTGGGGGTTTATGCTTTAGGATCTGCGAACAAGAAATCCAATGCAGTACAGGGTCGCATGAATGGCTTTGTGGCTGAATGTACAGCATTGCTATACAGCACAGCTATTGGAGTAAAGCCACATATCCCAATCGACTTGATTAGGGGTAATGTAATGCCTTGGTAGCCAGTGCACTTGGCCCTGTCACAGTTTCCATGTGAACTGCACATCCCTACCACTCGCTATAGTTTTGGGTCATTCAAAATCTTGGAAGTTGCCTTGACTGGTGCCCCTCTTATGATTCGCAAATGGATTGCTTTATTTTTCTCTGTTTTTTTAATTTTTTAATGTTATGCTTGTTTCCTTTCCAGTGCCAGTGGGTCGCTAATGTGTACATGAAGTCTATGGCCGAAGGTTGACCAAGATCTGTTGGAATAGTGAGGGGCCTCAAAAAACAAAAAACGTAAAGGTGCTTGTGTGCATGGTCTGTCTCTTTGACAGACCTAACCACTGTCAACATCAGCATGAGCATCGTTCTTCGTGCCATACCACCCGACACGGAACAGATTAGCTCAAGTCTTTTTTCGAACGCAGAGTGACAGATTGCAAGCACCCTCCTAGGAACGGCGACAGATTAGCTCAAGTCTATCTATTTCCACGTAGATAGAGCCTATCCAACACATCCTTTCTCAAGAACCACCTCTCTATCATCTTATACTTCTTATACACCTTTGTACCCTGCGAGTTGAGGAGTTCGGTGATTTCAATGAGAATGTATGTTTCTCCTTATTAGGCTTTTCAATGAGAATGTTCCTTACTAGGCTTTTTCCACTTACTAACATACACATCTATCTATTTCAAACTCAGTCACCAGCGCACCTAGGAAATCAGCTGTTCTTGATAGCTCATCAGCTACCGAATTGTACTTCCCTTTCTCATGCTTCAGCGTGAAGTCGTACATATTTACGACTTGTGTGTCTCATGGTTAGATTTGATCTCAAATGTTAAGAAAGGAGACATATAGTTCCCTCTGATGGGTGGAGTTAACTGACTTTTGGGATAACATCTTTTTAGACATGTACTATAGTTGTCTTAGTGGATTTACCTATGTTTATTGTAACACAGTGTCTATTCCACATTGGTTGGCACTTTTCAAAACGAGGTGATCATTGAGGGACGACTTTCATTTGAAGTCATGCATATTTACGACTTGTGTGTCTCATGGTTAGAATTGATCTCAAATGTTAAGAAAGGAGACATAATTCCCTCTGATGGGTGGAGTTAACTGACTTTTGGGATAACATCTTTTTAGACATGTACCGTAGTTATCTTAGTGGATTCACCTATGTTTATTGTAACACAGTGTCTTTTCCACATTGGTTGGCACTTTTCAAAACGAGGTGATCATTGAGGGACGACTTTCATTTCTTGAAAGTTAGACTTGAAGTAGTTCAGGCATTGTCAATGAGGGGCAGGGCCTCAACATCTTGCATTCTGCTGGGATCAGGGGCCTTTCAGTTAGTGCAAATCCTTTCATTCCCCTCCTTCCTATGGTAGAACAGTATGCTTAGGTGCTTGGCCTAATACATCCCTTGTCAGTCAGTTTCGTCATCCAATTGCGAGTTTTGGTGTTTTACTCTTTGGGACAACCACTAGCGCATGAAATACCTCCCTGTCTACAACGTTGCTCCACTTTTGCTAGAGATCTGGATACTTAGCAACGCTTATAGCTATCTCTAAAGGAGTCTCTAAGGTCTGCCTCTTTGGATAATATAAGGGCTTAGAACAATCCATCTTCTTCGTCCTGCTTTTAATCGTTATAAAACGAAATCACATAGTTCAATTTTACGACATACTTCAATTTAAGGAAGTCAGTGTCTATAGAGGATATTTCATTTTGGAGCCTTGTACTATAAGGTTTTCTGCGTTCATTCTATGTGGCTTACTCACTTCTATTGGAATGGTAGTTTGCCTCTCACAAAAAACGATTGTGTTTAACTTCTTTTCTCGTATGCGAGGAGGTAGAATCCACTTGTTTTATGTAGTTATTAATAACAATGTTTTGTTTGTTGCCTTGCACAGATATTACATGCCTACTTAGTGGTTGCTTGCGGTTTACTAGCGACAAATTCTCCAGATACGATCGACGAGTGTAACTAAAAGTTGATCCTACATTGACAAAGTACCTACTCTACCACTGCTCACTTTTATAATGAGCAACCTTTTTTGTTGACCCTCGATCATATTTACCCCCAAGTTCCTCAACGTTCCCCAAAGGTAATTAATTGTAACAGTTTCTCTTCTACCTCTTTTAAGGTCTTAGTCCCGTTATGAGAACACAGCATCACTTGGCTTCATTATGACCGTGGGGTAACACCAAGGCTAGTAACCATTGCCATTGTTGTCTGAAAGGTTGAGGGAGAACTTTTTATATCCGTCAAGGGTATGTGTGTGCTTGTATAGTGAATATACAAAGGGGTCACTAATAGATTATCCATTTTACATTCGGGAATTGACCTTGAATACGTCGTGATTTGCCGCATTTCAAGCAAGCGCCTGACCCTCTCTTTTCTACCCAACGTTTTGTTTTTAATCTAACCTTGTTAGCGATTCCTTTTGCTTTTCATACAACAGCTGTTGCCTCTTGAACTAGTTTTCTGGATATCGTTTTGCTATATTCATCTGTTAGTATGGATCAAAATGTCGCACACCTCGATCATATTTACCCCCAAGTATGGATCAAAATGTCGCAGACCTCGATCATATTTACCCCCAAGTTCCTCAACTTTTCCCAAAGATAATTAATTGTAAGACTTTTTCTTCTACCTCTTTTAAGGTCTTAGTCCCGTTATGAGAACATAGCATCACTTGGCTTCATTATGACCATGGGGTAACACCAAGGCTAGTAACCATTGCCATTATTGCCTGAAAGGTTGAGGGATAACTTTTTATATCCGTCAAGGGTATGTGTATGCTTGTATAGTAAATATACAAAGGGGTCACTATTAGATCATCCAGTTTCCATTCGGGAATTGACCTTGAATACGTCGTGATTTGCCACATTTCAAGCAAGCGTCTGACCCTTTCTTTTCTGCCAAACGTTTTGTTTTTAATCTAACCTTCTCAGCGATTCTTTTTGCTTTTCATACAACAGCTGTTGCCGCTTGAACTAGTATTTTGGATATCATTTTGCTATATTCATCTGTTAGTATGGGTCAAAATGCCGCACACCTCAATCATATTTACCCCCAAGTTCCTCAACTTTCCCCAAAGATAATTAATTGTAAGAGTTTCTCTTCTACCTCTTTTAAGGTCTTAGCTCCGATATGAGAACATAGCATCACTTGGCTTCATATGACCATGGGGTAACACCAAGGCTAGTAACCATTGCCATTGTTGTCTGAAAGGTTGAGGGAGAACTTTTTATATCCGTCAAGGGTATGTGTGCCATTGTTGTCTGAAAGGTTGAGGGATAACTTTTTATATCCGTCAAGGGTATGTGTATGCTTGTATAGTGAATACACAAAGGGGTCACTATTAGATAATCCATTTTCCATTTGGGAATTGACCTTGAATACGTTGTGATTTGCCGCATTTCAAGCAAGCGTCTGGTCCGCGTTTAGCTCGAATTTTTTTTATTTTTTTTTTGGTTCGCGTTTGGCCCGAACGACCAAACGCATCCTTAAGGGATCCCATACCTTCGGGCGTCTGCGTAGCACGGCGAACGTGTTCATGCGAACAGCTCGCGAACGTGTTCAGGCGAACATAACTCTTTTTTCGTAAAAAATATGTATATAGATATATATTTTTTCGTTTTTTTATTTTCAGCTCACGTTTCGCTAAACATTTGAACATGACTTCAAAGCAAAAGTTACTTCTATTGCTATTTTACATGATATATATATATATATTTTAGATTTTTATGAGGCTTTTTTTTTATTATTATGTTTTCGTTCGGAGGGTTTTAGGCGCTAGTTTGCGTTCGGGCGGACATGTTCAAGTTCGCCTCCGGACCCAAACACATTGCTATGATGTATATATATATTTATATATATGTATAACATATACATAACATATATATATATACATATACAAACCCTCGTTTGTTGTCCTCTTCTCCCTCTCTGCCTAAGGTTTTCGGGCAGCTCTGTTTGATTATATGTATCTGCGTTGCACACAACTCGTATTCGTCGGCGAACGTGTGCAGGCTTGAAAATCTGGCGAACGTGAACGTTTTTTTTTTTTTTTTTTTTTTTTTTAGGGGTTTGAGGGCATAGGTGGTTCTGTTGGGTGAGAGAGGCCACCCCTCCCCGACTCCCTCTTCACCCGCTTTGATGCAGGGGGTGCAACACCCCATGCAGCAAAGCGATGTGTGAGGATTGAGCCCTCAAGTAGGGGCCTTGCCATGATGTACATGTTCTGGGCTAAGGCCCCAGCAAGCCTCGTGCCCGCCCTAAGTGAAGGCGGGCCAGCAAATCAACAAGAGCCCTTTGTGCCAATATTTCACGAAGTGGGGTCCATACAGCTGCAACACGCCAGTTGGTTGGAGTGCAACGAGTCTCGGATTTCAGCAAATGTNGGGGGGCCGGTCGAGGGGCATGTGCTTGTGTCCCAGAACCCCCCCACTGTTCTAAGAGCGTGAACGGTGAAAAGAGCCCCCGTCTATGTGTGTGTGTATGTGTGTGTGTGTGTATGTGTGTGTGTGTGTGTGTGTGTGTGTGTGTGTGTGTGTGTGTGTGTGTGAGAGAGAGAGAGAGAGGGGGGGGGGTCCTACCTTACACAAACCAGGTCTTCGCCTTTGGTTTACCGGTCAATTTCTTGGTCGTCTGAAGACGTCGTCTGCGCCTAGGATCGTAGCTATATGGTATTTTGGTCGCCGGGCGCATAACATACTTTACCGAACTTCCGACTTTCCTCATGCTAAGCCTGGCAATGTCGCGCCTTGTAACGCGTCGTCAAGCACAAGTTTCCTGCGCATCTGCAAAGCAAGATTTTTATCCCCCTCGCGATAAGCCCCACCAAAGGTCGGGCTAGTTTGCGAAGTAAAGCTCGCCTCTATAAAATAAAAGAAAAATATAACCAAATTGAAAATTATAGAAAATGTAACCGGACCCTATGGCTTTGATGTCTTCCGCTGCCCTGGTACTGCCGATGACTAACGGTCACTTCTCGCAGCCATACTGTTGTTGATGTTGTCTTCCGCACGTGCGTACAAGCCACAGGCAAGCGCATCAATCCAGAAACATAATATTTTTAATCCTAGTTTAATCATAAATAAAATTGGGTCGGCGATCACGCTGACTCTTCAATCAACAAATAAAAAGATCACACGTGCCTCAAGTCCACACGCCCACACACTCTCTACTCTAGTCCACCATTCAATTTGTGTAACAACAGACACCGCCGCAACCCACGCGATGTACTCAGACCTTAAATCGCTTATTATCTGTCATTTGCAAAAACCAGGGTGGATACCCTTGTAAGGGTCTTCGCACCGGCAGCGACTGCCATGTCAGCACGCGCGTCTTCTCCTTCCTCTTCTTCTTCTTCTTCTTCTTCTTCTCCTTCTTCTTCTCCTCCATCTCCTCCTCCTTTCGTCGTCTTGTTCTCCTCTTCTTCTCCCCCTCCTCCCCTTCGTCCTCCATCTCCTCCTCCCCAAGTTTTATCGTGTCGTTGCCTTGGCGCAGATCCTCCCATGTCCCCCTTGTCCGTCACTTCATCCACCACCTGGGTGTCGCTCTGGGAAATGCTCCACACCCCATGGCGTAGCACACCTGCAGCACGGCGTCGCAAATGGCACCAGTGTCCTCTACATCCACATTCATGGACTGCAGCGTCCTCTTCCGCCGTGCACGAATGGCCGCTCTCATCCTCCCCTCCCTCCTCTGCATACGGTCCCACGACTATTCATATGCAAGTTCGAGCCTACCTAGCTCAGCCTTGGGCTGAGTTCTATTGTTTACAGTACTGGGTTTTAGATTCGAGGTCAGCACGCGGCGATGGAGCAGAGGAGCGCGACTAGTGGAGACTGAGGGGTCGAGGGTCTTATGGGACTATCCCCCTTGGTTTTGCCGAACGAGCCCGGGCTTGGGTCCGACTGGCGAGACCAAGAGGGTGCGAGTGAGTCCCCGCCTCCCTCAGTTCTCTACGGCTCCCTCAGTTCTCTAGTTTAGTTGATTTAATTTTTAAATTTTATTCCTTTTGTTTTTTTTTTTCTCTATTTTTAAAGGTCTGATCATTGCCCAGGCTGGAAAGCTGGCTCCGGGACTGACGACAAAGAAATACCGCGAGGAGAGGATGAAAAAAACCTTGAAAAGAAAATTAGGGACTGACGACAAAGAAATACCGCAAGAAGCGGAGGGGGACGGCCCACATTGTCACCCCCTTTGGTTGAACGTGGAAGTGCTTCCCATCATGGGCTGTTGAGGACGGCATTACAGTGGGGAGCGGTGGAGATCTCCACGGGTGGCCACCACGGCGGCCGAGGACCTGAGCGTGTGCCGCTCTTGGCAGGCCCGGGGCCTGTTCGGAGCATTGGCGGTGTCGGGGCAAAAACCTTGACAAGGGTATTTGCCGGTGTTTTTGAACGTCGGGCGTTGTCCGACTCTTGTGTTGAATTGAAGGACTTGATGAGACTGACGTTTGCCAAAACGTTTATTCAGACCAGACCTATGACTAAGAAACTAAGAGTTTTCAGACTTTAGTCCGGACGCATGTGATGTCCGGAGATATCGGGTGTGAATGACAAAGGCTACGTTTTTGTCGAAGCCGTAGGAACGTGCGGATAGAGAAATGCTAAAATTAAACCTATTCTATCTATAATGGTGTCGCGCGGCTGATAAGCCGCGCGATTCAGGGCTTAAGTGGGCTAAAGAAAAGGGTTGCGACGGGGTATAGGGCCACGACGCAGGAGGTGTAGAAAGTTTTTGTTTTTTCCAGGGCCGCGGGGTCTGACTTCGAGCCTGGGGGCTGATAGGCCAATACCAAGGTTTATCTGGTTCGATGGCCGACCACGCCGCGGCCACTCGGTTAACCGGTAAGGGTAAGCCTGCAGGGATAAGCAGGCAGGGGCAGACGACCAGCAGAAGGGGGCTGGGCGCACCAGGCAGGGCCTACTAGGTGCTACACCACTTCATATAGAAGTAGTGCAGCTTAGCTCCTTTTTGGAGCAGCCCTCACTCACTGAGAGCGTGGTCCATCTCGACCGTGCGATCGAAGAGATCACACGGCCGAGATAGGCCGCGCAGATTAGCATGGCCCCTGCGCAAGGATGACACGCATAAATCGAGAAATGGTCCAATTTTTTTTTTCCCGATCCCGAAAGGGATCGAACTCGGATCTGCATTTCAACAGTTCGTGGGTGAGCCCACGAACGCTGCACGATCGTTGGCATAAAGCCAAAAAAAAAAAAAAAAAAAAAAAAAAAAAAAAAAAAAAAAAAAA
>BFEA01000065.1:2118483-2136789 GCA_003427395.1 Chara braunii
ATCGCGTCTTTATGTCGGGGGAAGGAAGGAGAGGGGGAGAGAGGTCGAGACGGGAAAGAAGGGAAGGTGGCAGGTCGCGACGGGGAGGTGAGGGAGAGGTCGCGGTCGAGAGAGCAAGGGGAAAGAGGGAAGTAATAAATATCGTATCTACCAGGGGCTTAATTATGAG
This sequence comes from Chara braunii, assembly GCA_003427395.1. Classification (NCBI taxonomy): domain Eukaryota; kingdom Viridiplantae; phylum Streptophyta; class Charophyceae; order Charales; family Characeae; genus Chara; species Chara braunii. The sequence continues at coordinate 2,118,653 of BFEA01000065.1, forward strand.
TATAAATCCGACGCAACTTAAGAGGGGTAGATAGAAGTTTCTTCCCGAAACTTCTATCTGGCCGTCCAACCCGCGCCCGCGCAGCAATCCCGACGGCGGTCATCGTTTTGGCCTGCGCGTTCTGGTGCTACTTCCTGATGTTTAGGTTCAGCCTGCACGTTGGGGTGTGCTTCGTGATGTTTGCATGCGCTTCGCAGTGTGGTACTCGCTGCGCTCGGTTCGATGAGAGACAGAGCGAGACAGAGAGAGAGAGAGAGGGAGAGGGAGAGAGAGGGAGATAGAGATTGGCCGGTGCAGACGCCCGGTTCGACTAGAGAGAGAGAGAGAGAGAGAGAGAGAGAGAGAGAGAGAGAGAGAGAGAGAGAGGAGGGGGGGGGGGGACAATTGGAGAGACTACGACAACAGATAACACAAAAGAACATCTTCAACTTATGTCGTAAAGCTTTTTTGGAGACAACACATAACGCAAAAAAAACTTTCTCTTTTTTGGCATCCATGTCGAATGTTGCGTCTCTACATCTCCTACTATCTTGCCCCCCGTCCTCGATTCTCACAATCTTTACTCTTCTTGCCGCGGGCGGAGCGGAGGGTCCACTTATTATTATTATTATTTTTTTTTTTTATCATTATTATTATTATGCAATTAGACTCGCTTTCACTTCCACTTCGCATACATCCAAACAGATGGCGATTCACACTGTCGCACAACGCCCACAACAAGCTCAGAGATATGGCAACCAAGAAAACAGTTTGGATGCAAACGCGCTTCAACAGGCTATGGCGCAACAACGCCTGAATATCCCAACTCCCTTCGTTGTGTCCAACATCATTGTTCGCACATACACAACACTGGATCACCCTGAATACCACCACACACACGCACACTCTGTCCCACACACACATACACACTAACAATTATCGCTAACCTATGGAGGCTATGGCCTCTCACTATTACTACTATGATTACACTATCGTCTTCCAACCCACTTCGACTTCCGGCAACCTGAAGACCACTTCGCATAAGATATTGTAGAAGCACTTCCGCATGGCTTACGCAGTGAATGAATCAATGGCTGGCGCTGCCTCTTGATTTATACTTCTGTAACTCGTTGATCTGCCTCTTTCCATCGACCCATGGTGCACACAGTCCCTCATGGTACTTGCTGGACTGGGCTGGGACCGACGAAACCGGTACTGCTGACTGCATGGTTTTGCAATGCCAACTCGATGCAGTCGCGCTGCCAACGTAACGCAGTTGGGATCACCACTTGCCCACTTGCCTCTGACTAAACGTGAGACAACTTCAAAAGGCCACTTTCGGAACCTTCCGGAAGTCCGTGGACTTGGCCTTTCGGGTACTGTAGCAGCCACGACCTTGACCTTTCAGAACATCTATAGCTACGACCTCTACAAAGTTGTGACCCCTATTCGATAGGCCAACAGATCAAACCCCTACATCTACACAGAGAAGAGATTACACAATAATGGAAATATTAAATGAAGAAGACAACGTGAGCTTTACTGTCATGGCGTCGTCATCCCTTCATCGCCATTCTCGGCTTCAACACCTAGCCGAGAAAGACTCAATCCTTCCACTCACTCGCCACTCAGATTGAGGCAAAATGTCCTACTTACTACACTAAATTATACTCTTCCATTCTTCCTAGAAATGGTTCCACTCGTACCGGGACCAAGCTAAGTTTCACAAAATACGTTGCACTCCGAGGTACCATACTCCAAAAGGAACGCGGCCCCTTGTTCACGAAAAACGTCCAGGCGCTATCCGTCAGGATATCTTTAGACTGGATTCTGTATTCAGCTACTGTACTGCTGCCATACCATCCGAGAAAACGCGTGTCCGATTCTACGAAAGAGTCGTATTTGCCTAGCCTGAGAAAACATTATTTATAGAGAAGCATACCATAGCGTGTTGCTGTCTTGGGATAAAACAAACAAGGCAAGATCCTACCCCGATCTTGGGTATACTCTGCTTCATGCGGGCGCCAGAGGAACACTGAAGGCGCCAAAAATTCTAAGAACCAGTTACTTCCCAGAGCTGCAGTGGTGAAAACCGAACAGTCCACGGCCTAGCTTATGGAGAATACAGTATTTTAATTACGCACTCGAGCTTACCCCAAAGTGATCTGGGGTCCCGCCGTTGCATCCACTGTAAACCTGCGATTGCGATATCCGCAGGGTAGGCCTGCTTCCGGAGTTCCTCGACCAGAGATAGGACCGCGCAGCAGATCAGACCTTCATTATTGCAGTTATGAGAGATCCCCAGGATGGTATTAGCCACTTTGGCATATTTGGCAATTCTTGGGTCAAAGGAAGACACATCTTTAAGGGTACGTAATCGCAAACCTTTGGAGGACCAGATAATCCCGGCGTTTTTTTATTTGTGAGCAGCGAGGACTACAATGTCACCATTAGTCACCATAATCCTGGTTTCCAAGAAATCGAGAATGCCAGCCCCAGGGTTTATCCGTTCCAAGATTAGCTCAGAAGGGTAGCATGTTGAGATCCGGTCTAATCTTTCCTCAGCATTTTTCTCCCCTTCTGGGTCAGTGCTCAGGAAAAAAGAAAAGAGAAGGAGATCATCGATATACCGCTTCCCTGATAGGAGCCTGGCATCGGTCTCAAGGGACCGAATGAACCTGGACTCCGCAAACATACACATGATACACGCCAACGGCGGGCTTGCTCAGCCTCCCATAGGGAGACCCTTCTTCTGCCTTAAGATACCATCGGAAACAAGAAAAACAGTATTTTTTAATTGAAAGTTAGTTAGCGAAATCAGTTTGCTGAGCCTGAGGGACTTCCACCCCGCTTCCCCGTGCGATTTCCCGAAAGTTACTAACTTCTTCCGACTATTGAATCTGAACCATTTTATCCCCCGTTCTGCAAACATGCTCACCACCCATTCAACAACTAGGCGAATCTCATGGTGTGGTAATTGCGTGAACATTTCTTTGATATCATATGTACGGGCCACAATCTTGAGATCCTCTGTCTTTTCACATCTTAGGTTCACTTTTCTGATTTCATCCCCCAGGTTATTCAGGCATCTCAGGTTGAAGTGCGGGACACGAATTCTCCTTATTAGTTCATTCAGGCCTAAGGACAACACACCAGAAGCAGACCGAAAAGGACTGAGATAGGAGGGTACAATAGGTCTCCTTTTATCTTTATCTTTTTCTTTTGGCATAATATACGCATGCTGCAGCATTCCATGTGCATCCCAATTGGCTGCTTCTGTGAGCTTCTCAGCTTTATATGAATCACGCATTTCCATCAGAACGACACTTTTTTCCTTCAATACCACTTCATAATTCGCGTTCTCTAAGAACATTTTCTTTAGCCCTTCTTCGTACCTCTTTCGGCATTCAATCCAAGTTTCATCGGGGTTTCGATCAAGGGGAGAAAGGACCAAGCCAGAAAAGACTTGCTTGACCCCCATGACATACTCATTAAGAACACAACCAGTAGGTTTGGGGAGGCCGTTCCTGCGTACCACCAGCGGGTTAATACGAAATTGTGTCTGGATCACCCCCATTTGTTGCAGACAGATCAAAGCATCATTACAGGCATTGTTTAGACCATCGTTAGTGACAATAGTGCCTGGAAAAGGCACATTCTTTGAGTTAAACAAAAAGGGATTTATGCCATCCACCTCACTGAGCTTGACTGCGATATGTCCGTTCCTAGGGGGCAAGTCGAGGTCAGCACAGACGCAGTCGAAACTGCTACGCTGTGGAAAGGCCTACATTTGACAAACAAACAGACAGAAAACGACAGAAAACAAACAGACAGACAGACAGACAAACATGTTACACAGACATACATTTGACAAACAAACAAACAAACAGACAGAAAACGACAGACAGACAGACAGACAAACAGACAGACAGACAAACAGACAAGCAGATAAAGACACACAGACACAGAAACACACATACAGGCAATGTGACACACACAGACTGTGATCCACACACAGATACTGTGACACACACATATACTGTGACTACGACCTCTACAAAGTTGTGACCCCTATTCGATAGGCCTATAGATCGAACCCCTACATCTACACAGACATACGATTGACAAACAAACAAACAGACAGAAAACGACAGACAGACAGACAAACAGACAAACAGACAAACAGACAGGCAGATAAAGACACAGACACAGAAACACACACACACAGGCAATGTGACCCACACACAGGCAATGTGACACACACGGACTGTGAGCCACACACAGATATTGTGACACACACAGATACTGGGACACACACAGATACTGTGACACACACGCATGCACAGTGAAATACACACATATTGAGCGAAACACACACAGTCACAGTGACACAGTGACGTACACACATTCACAGTGACACAGTGCACAGTGAAACACACAGTGCACAGACACACAGACACTGCTTGCACAGTAAAACACACAGAGCACAGACACACAGACACTGCGTGCACAGTGAAACACAGTGCATAGACACACAAACACTGCGACACTGACACAGACACGCACTGACACTCAGATACACAGACACACGCACAGGCACACATTGACATACAGTCACACTGTGACACGCAAACACAGTGGCACAGTGAGACACACAAAGACAATGAAATAGGCACACCGCCACTGTGACATACACACGGTAACACTCAAATACACAGTCACACAGATGCACGGGGGCACAAACACAAAGTGCACAGTGACATACACAGCGAAACACACGCATACATAGTAGAATAAACACAGGCGAGGTGTCACACACAGATACAGTAGAACAGACATCGACACTGTGACCCATACAGTGAACCACACAGACACACAGCCACACAGTGCACGATGACACAAAATACATAGCGGCGCAGTGACGCACTCAGAGACACAGTGAAACAGGCACACAGCCACTGTGACATACACAGAGACACACTGTGCACTGTGACATACATGGAGAAAGACACATACACAGAAAGTGAGATAGAGAGAGAGATAAAGAGAAAGAGAAGAGAGAGAAAACGTACCTGGTGTACACTCGCGGACTGCGTTGGTAGTGACGTCATGTACATTGGTCTTCACAGTCGAAGTGAGCCTAATGCGAGAATGTAGATGGGACAGGTAGGGTGAGCAGACCAGACTAGGTGTCGGATAGTAGAAGTGACATCGAAGACAGGGATGGAGTGACTTGAGGGTATGAACGTTGGCTTACGAGGACACTATATCGCTTCTATTTGTATGGAATATTGGTTCATTTGAACTCTCTACTTGTTACCTAAGTATCCGGACTTCTGCATGATTATTGTAACTCTGTTTTCTGTATATCTCGCTCATTCATATTTCTTGCATTATATTATTATTATTATTATTATTATTATTATTATTATTATTATTATTATTATTGTTACTATTTCATTTCCTATACGGTCCATATCGTTTGTTATCATCTGATTACTTGCACAATCAAATATGTGCACGTGAACCTTGTGCCCGACTAGAACCATATTCGGGTTCACACACGTTAACTCAGATAAAGTCCAAGTGCACACAAGGTCACTTAGGCAGGAGGACTCGAGGATGAAGTGAAAAGGGTAGAAAAAAGAAAGAAGAAAGAAGTCAGAAAAGAGAATGAAGAAAGAGATAAGTAGAAAGGATGAGGAAAATGAGGAAGAAGAATAGAAATGCGAAAAAACAAGAAGATAAGCTATGTATTTTCTAATTTTCATTCTATAAACCCTTTTTTGCACTACCCTTGACTACTTTATATCTAATGAATGTATGGATATAGAAATCGTGGTACAAAATGGGTAATAGGATAAAGCTCATGTGTGAGGAACATCCTATTACCTCGTCTGTACACACATACATATATTAGATAGTTAGGCTGACAAACTAGAAGTGGGGTACTCCTGTGCGGGTCATCCCATGGTTTGTCTAAGTCTAAACCAGTTAGACTAAAACAAGTGGTAGGATACTCATGTCTGAGTTATCCTACTGCTCGAGTAAGTATGAGATGAAGACTTCTGTCAGAGTCTTCTTATTTCATACTTACATTTGATCGGACTATATTATAGTCCACCGATAGAATTGAAGTTCACATCGCTGAACTTCGTGAAGGGTGATAGTGAGGGAGGTGTTGAGATTTTATGACATGTGTGTATTTGCAGGTCATTTTAATCAAGGAAACTCGTTATGAGTTTGTACAAGACTGCATGATGTTGCCTTATGCTAACAAGTTGGTTCGCCAACTCAACCATCACTCACCCTCTACACCCACACCTTGCATCAACCCTTAAACTAAATGGCATTTCTGATTTTCGAGTAAGTGTCTGAAGGGTCTGTGTTTGGTCAAAAAAGGTTTTTGAATAACTGAGTCGAAAATGAAATGTTTGACTGAGGGGTTTCAAAGCATAAGTGTAATGTATGTAGGAGTGAATGGATGGTTGACTCTGCTAGGATTGTGTAATGTGATTGTCACTTGTTTGCAGGTCAGTAAGACGACCAACCACGTGATATTCACTCAACTCGCATTGCTTATGCTTACCTGAGCCTCGACTCGGACATTTCGTCGACTCGTAACCTTTGTACATTCGGTTTGGATTTTCGATTTTTACCCATTTGATGTTGAATAAATTAGGACAATTGGCGAACGCGAAAGGGCCTTATTCATATAATTTTTCTTTGAAAGGTCATGAGCCTATCTTTTGTTTCTGATGCATATTTGACAGACCATGAGCCTATGTTTGTTAGTGATGCTTGTTTGAAAGACCAAGAGCCAATTGATTGTTTTCTCTTCCAAAAGTTCAACTTTGTTCATCCGGATGTTTGCCTTTGTAATGTGAAATGTAAAGACATCTCCTTGCCTTTCAGTCTCAACCTTTGAACTATATTCTTCATGTATGTATTGATTTGGGAGAACTTAAATAGCTTCATAAACCTATCTTTTGTTTTTTATGCATATTTGACAGGCCATGAACCTATTTTTGTTTGTGATGCTTGTTTGAAAGGCCAAAAGCCGATTGATTGTTTTCTTTTCCAAAAGTTCAGCTTTGTTCATCTTGATGTTTGTCTTTATCATGTGAAATGTAAAGACATCTCCTTGTCTTTTAGTCTCAACCTTTGAACTGTATTCTTCATGTATGTATTGATTTGGGAGAACTTAAAAAGCTTATATAATTGGTCAAGTACAAGTAGGTCAGAGTAATGTATGCGCAAGAGATCGTCAATCGAGTCGATCTGAATAGTAAGTCGGTCCGGGAGGTCAGTGCCCCGATGTCCGACACATAAACGGGTTAGTCTTAGATGTTCAACCGTGCGTATGTCTATGCTACGACGATCGAGCAAACGCCCTCGATCGACTTACCTCTACAAAGGCATATAAAAGTCTTTGCATGTGGGTCGGTAACTCAACAGGGATACGCCTACCAGACGGTGGTGACAACCCCTCGGGTAGAGGTGAGTTGTACCTCGTGGCACCCCGACCTGTCGTGGGGTGTCGTGAGAGGTATAGCACGCGCGCACGGTCGGAGTGGTGACTTATTGTTCTTCAAGAATAAATCCTGTGTGACACGACCGTGAGGTTCAGCGCTCCCCAACAGGGTGCGGGACCGCCGCGCGCGACAGCGAGCATCTTGGGTTCGCGCAAGCGTTGTCGGTGTGAATACTCTTATAAGGGTATCCGCCCTGTTTTTTTGCAGATAATAGAAAATAAGTTCAGTTTTAAGTTTGAGTATGTCGCATGAATCACGACAGTGTATGTGGTTTATATTGACTAAATGGTTGACTAAAAATAGAGAGTATGTGGGCGCGCGGGCTTGATGCGCGCGTGATCCTTTTTATGAAGAGCCGGACGGTTGCCGACCAAATTTTTAGTTTTCGATAAACTAGAATTAAAAGATATTTTATTTTTTGATTGGTATGCTTGACCGTGACGTGCACGTACGTACGGAGGACTACATTGACAACAATATGGCTTTGAAACGTTTTTTTCGCAGGTCCCGCTTATAAGTTTATATAGGAGTCTGTTAATGTTAAGCTCGGCTTTAGACCTAACACTATTGGTTACGGTATCAGACTCTCATCAGGGAGATTTAGGGATCAAGACCAGCAAGCGACGGTGTTGGAACGTCGGAGTAGTGCGAGGGGGACCAAGGGGTTGAGGGCTTGGAGAGGCTATCCCCCATGGTTTTGCAGGGAAGCTCTGCGAGGCTGTAGTTCCCTCGCTGTGTGGTCCTTCCTCTTGGCTTTTATTACTATCATTATTATTTTTGTTTTGTTATTCCTTTCGGACCGGACGTGTTATCGAAACCAAGGAGGTCAACATGCATGCGGAACGGCAGGGGATTTGGCCAACAAGATCAAATGAAAGCCTGAGTGCCGAGAGCTTTTGATGAGAGCGTTGGTCGCCGCCCATTGTCTGGTGTGGGGTGTTTGAGTGTCGGCATGCTCGTGGGGACCCAACAGACGGCGCTGAGCCTGGGCACAAGTGGCCCAGGACGATATCAAGAGGCCCACAACGATATGGGCTGCGAAGGCAGGGTGTATGACACCCTTCTAAGCGTTAATCTTCATAAGTTTTTCTATGATTGTTGGCTGCTACTACTACAAGATTCTGCAGCGGGGCTTGCCACCACCCGACTCACGATTCAGACTTCGCAGCAAGTGCGACTTCCCAACGCTTGTAGTCTGCATCAACACCCTTTTGGGGTTCGGGTTAACAAGCTGAAGTAGGCACGTACCCGCTGCAGCACAGGTTGGTCGTCGGTCGGATCGGAGGACGGACTATTCGACTGTCTAACGGTTGATCCCCTTGGAAGGATCCCACAGACATTGTGGGCAAGACACATTGTGGTACCAGGGCGCAGTCAGTTTCATCGGTGTTTGAGTATAGTGGCGAAAGACTAGACAAATCGAACATTGGACAATTTTTCTTTCCTCGAGCTTTTCCCTCTGTAGCGGCTGGAGCTGTTGGGAGGCCTATCGAACGACCATGAGATGGCGATGGGCGGAGGTTGTTGATAGCAACAAACGAAGTTCCTAGGTAGAGATGAAGGTGATCGAAGGAGGGAAGGGGCAAAGTGACCAGGACTGTTGGGCAATAGGGTCGAATCACTTCAACGGCCAGGCGCTGCACTAGCAGCAGCTGACGAGACAGGCAGTGTGGCGTTGGGCACGAAATGAACCAGGACGATATACCACGCCATGTGCATACAAGTAAGGAGATGGTGGAGATACACACGGAGGACGATATACCACGCCATGTGCATACAAGTAAGGAGATGGTGGAGATACACACGGCGCAACGGAAGATGCGAAGATCGTTGGTTTTTAACCAATTTCAGTAGAGGAAGAGGTGGTTTTGGGGTTTTAGCCTCGGACGAACACATTGACCATGTTAGTTTTGACGATAGGGTAGTCGATAAGGAGTTAGTAGGAGGACAGTGTGCACGAAGATGTCGGAGACGAAGTGATGATGAGATTCGAGATTGAAGATCTCACATGTTTCTTGATGAAAACGGGCGAATGAAGGTCCGTTTCGGGGGTATTAGGGCGCTGCGAGTGGATTGGGAGAGTCCGTTTAGTGATAGGAGAAGTGTAGAAGAAAGTTAGGAGAAAAAAGTGTGCGCGAGAGCATCGGAAACGTGCCTATGGCCTAAGGAGGAAATTTTTTTTATTTCGTCGATTCTTTATGGAATCGGATGATCTAACGTGCTATTCTGAAGTTTCCTACAAAGCGATCATGGTGGTATAGCGGATCTAAAGAGGAAGCGACGACTTGGATGATACGGTGTGTAGGAGTTGCGTACGGAAAAATGGAATTAAGAGGAAACGTATCCTTCCTAGTTCTTGGGAAAGATTCGTTCTCATTTTGTATCTTTAGAGAGTGGTACAGCTTGGCGCATCGTTTTGTCGACTGCAACGATACGGGTTATCGCATTACCACATATGTGCTCGGCCTTGTCACCGTCATGATGTCTCTTTTTGACCCGCTGCTGTGAATGGCTTATCCGGCGCACTTTGTTAGCAACTTCCGTGTTACTTACAATCGCTGCCCTGCTTGGAGCCAATTCTATATGATACTGCAGTACGGCCCCCCTACATGCGCGCGTCTGTTTTTGGAGCCACGAGGAGGGGGAGAGATCGGACGGTTCTGGCCGACTTTTCAGAACCAGATGCGTTCTGGAAGAGTATAGAAAACTGTCCTTTGAGGAAGATGATGATATGAGGTTTGTGTGCTTGCACATGGTGGCAGTCTACGAAGTCGGCACCTTCATGCACTACGTTTTATTGTTATTAATATCAATAGGGGACATTGTCGACTTATAGACCGTTAATAGTTGTATAGTAGAATTCGGAACGTTGAGCATCGAGTAGGAGGAAGTTGTTTGCGCCTGTGTCAGAATAAAAGTCGGTTTGATCTGGGGTATGTTCAGCCGATCTGTTGTAGGGTGTACCTTCCCACTTTAGTGGAGGGTTCTTTCGTAGTTTGCTCAGTTGACGAATACAGGGTTCTTGGTCAGTTGAGTTATGCTGCGGACCTGAAGATCGGTGGTTTGTTAAGACACTCACTTGTCCAAGGAGAGTGGTGATATCCCGGTCCCGAAGTAAAGAAAATGAGTGCTATAGGAGGGTGTTGGGATAGTGTAGTCAGGCGCAGTTGTGGACAACCAAAGAGTACCTACAATACTTTTTACTGATTTCTGCCGCCAGGCTGGTTGACCAAGCAGTACAAAGACTTGTTGTTACGTTTGACAGCCGTATACGCAGTTTATATTTTGGAGTTTTGTTGGACCTGCGTTCTGAATAGAGCACGGGGGAGGGACTTTACTTGAATGAGGTTATATTAAGTTGCGTATCAGGAGTTGAATCTGAGGGGAAGCATTGTAGTGGTGGAAGAGGCGATCAGGCTCTACAAATGGAACATTGCTGCAATTTGGAGGGTTGTCAGAAAATCAACAGCAGGCGTTTTGACTAAGTTGCTGCGTGTTTCTGGTCACCATTGCGGGGTCCTCAGGCAATTGAAGGTTACAAGGCCCTCTCCTGGGAGTCGAGTTTGTCCCCCTCCTGTATCTCGGGAGTTTGAAACCCCTTCTTCTGCCCTTCTTACTCTCAGTCTAATCTTGTCCAGAGAGGAAGGCGGCAGAGGGGATTGCAACCTGTAGGACCACATCAAGACTGTGTAGGGAGTCAGCCCACCGATTGCGGAGCTCTGCTGGAACTCTGGAGGAGTTCTGGAGGCAGGAAATTGAGAGGTAATCATTTGTTTTCCCTCTATAAAACCCAGTTATAACCTCTACCTGTATAACTTGCGATGGTTGATTGAGTATATGGTCTGCATTACTACTTTGACTTTCGGTTTGATTTTCATGACAAATAAGACTTAATAAAAAGAATGATTGTGCAAGTTGCAGTTTTTATTTTATTGTCTAACTGAAAGCAGATTGCAAAAAGGGATTGCATCTGGGGGAAAGGTGAAAGGAAGGTTGTATTGTCTGTGTTTGACTGGGTCAATCAAAGGTTGGGAGAGTCCCCATAAGATTGGAGGGCTCAGTGCTATGTTTATTTCTGATTGCCTGAAAAAATAGACAAGTTTCCATAAGATTGGGTGATCTGGTTGCTTTGAATTGCGAGGGCTGTCTATGGTAGACTTTCAGGGACCAAGCATTTTTCCATAAGATTGGTTGGCTTGGTTGCCTTGTTTCTTTGGGGTTTTCCTATGTTTTATTAGTTCTGAAGGAAAGTTGGGCATGTTCCATAAGATTGGATGACTCTGACTCTCCCTTGTTTTATTCTGAACAGTTCAGGGCGACTAGGTTGAACGGCCTAGTCATATGCCCAAGGAAGAGAAAAGTTGTGGTGTCCTGTGTCTGTGTATATTCTATGGCTGAGTTAGACAGGTTCCCATAAGATTGGGTGGACTAGCTTTACGCCTAATGAAAACTGGGTATAAAGGATAAATCATTCAAAGACTATGAACTATTGTGTGATCAAGTTAACATTGGGCTGGTGAGAGTACTTACGTTTGTGGTTTGACCTGCATGTGGCTGAGTGAGATCACTACTTAGTCTGAGTTTCAGTTTGATAGGTAGTTGTTTTAGATACTCGCCACGTGCTACAGCCATAGGAGTTAGTTTCAATTCTTGCATTTTCTGAGCTAAGTTTATTTTACTTAGGTCAAATTCTACATTTTCTGGGATTATTTGTTATACTTGGTCATGTATAAATCTTGGTAAGCCATTTTCTCTACGGGCGCGCTACCAAAATTTCTACAAAACCAAAGAGTTAGTCAGATTTTGACTTTTCAAAGTTTAGTTTGTCTAAATTTTATGTATGGCTTTGTAAAAATTTTGAAAGTTTTTTTTTTCTAATTCAGAGAGTAAGAAAAAATTTGACTTTGAGAAGTCAAAGATAATTATAGATTCTTTTTGAACTTAGCATTGTATAAATTTTGAAAAGCTACTTTCTACTTTGAAAAGTCAAAGTTAATTCTAGATTTTTTTTCAACTTAGTGTCGTATAAATTTTGGAAAGCTATTTTCTTTACGGGAAGCGCTGCCGAAATTTTTATAAATCTAAGGAGTTAGTTAAATTTTGTCTTAGTTGAACTCAAGTTTGTTTTTAAGTTCATATCTGACTTAGCATAAATCTGGGAAGTCTCCCTTCCTAAAGGGAGTGCTACCCATATTTTTACTAATTCAGGGAGTTAAATAAAATTTGACCTTCCAAAGTTTGAGATTATTTCTGTTTTCATATTTGAGCTACTGTAAATTCTGAAAAGACACTTTTTCCTACGGGAAGCGCTGCCGAAATTTTCTTACTTTAAAAGAAATAAATTATACTTTGACAGGTGGCGATTCTGGTGATCCCACTCTGCATAGAGAAGATTTTGTCAAAATCCACCTTTCTTTGGACACTTGCTTAAAGGTAGATTTAGACTTAGTTAATTATAACGATTTCGAGTGAGATCGTGATGTGAAGATTACTCTCCATGGACTTATAAATTTAGCTTGGGGATTGGCCTGTCTTGTGTTACATGTCCTCTTGACCGTTGTGATTCGGGATTTGGGCTAGTTTCAGCTTGATCTTATGTAGATCCTCTTCTGTTATCAATGATAACAAATCGGTTGCCGATTTGTCGGTTTACGACTCAACTCCAATTCATTCTCATTACCCAACCTAAAAGTCTTTAACCTTGGTGGTTTCTATTGTTTTATTAAGGTTTTCACCCGAATTTTTATTGAATGGTCATTTAACGAAGGTGCTGAGTATTTATTTTTGGAAGGTTGGACAAAGGATGGGGCTTGCATGGCTAAAGCAAGGGGTCTAAGTATAGAGAATGGTGGAAGTTGACCCCGTGTAGTGTGTGGACTTTTGGTTGATTCTTTGATATAATTGCAGGTATGTTTTTTTGTTCGGACTTTGGAATTGATTGCTTGCAATCACATACATATATATGGCTGGGAGGAGTCACACTGTGATTGTGAGAAGTGATCGTCACATATTTATTCCCCACTATGTATATATGTATATACTTATGTTGAGTGTTTGCATGACCTAAACAGCCCACGCCTGAAGGTTTAATTGGGTTGAGATTGAGGAAGGGAAAGAGACTCCCTTCCCGTACCATTTTTGCTTATTAAAAGTTTCTTAGTCAGATGTTGGTCCTGAGATTGGATTCGAGGTCCTTGTACAGGACACCCTAGGTCCTAGACTTTGCGTGGAAGGGATCACCCCCCGCGCAGAGCCTATTTGCCCTGCCCACCAGGACACTCAGCCTAAGGGCCGAAGGTGCCGCGGGGGTCGAACGACTGTTCCTTTAGCCGTGCAATATCGTGAAGAGGTCGACTTTCACGATACTTCAAAATTGACACTTGAGTGTCATAAGCGGCACTCGGATCCACAAGGGACCACTTGATTATGGGCACTACATAGTATGTCATCATTGTAACTGCTTGCGTATTCATGCATTGCTACTCGATATGGGAAGGCCCTGCTTCCGCACAGTTTTATACTAAGTTTTGCTCTCGTCGCCTACCCGATTTTTCGTATCGGAGGGTTATGAGATGACTACTTAAGGGATTAGGATTGTTAGAGTTGTTTGTTTGTATCTTTCCGTGTGTATGAGTGTTGTGGTGTAACGCATGGTATGTGGGATGCATCCTCGTCGACTGACGTCGAGCCGCATTTGGGACTTCAGCCTCTCAGTGCGTCGGTTAGCGTGCAGATTCGATAGAGGCGTAAGACTGCGCGTGCCCCCTATGCTACAGCGAACGAGAAACGCCCTCAGTTGGTCCACTTCTACGATTGCAACTGATTAACTTTCGTACTATGGACTGGTAGCTCGGCGGGGATACGCCCACAGAAGGGAGGTGACAGCTCCATCAAGTGGAGATAAGTCGTGCCTCGTGTAGGCCCTATCCTGTCGTAGGGGTTCGTGAGAGGTATGGCTGGCGCATTCGGACGGAGCGGCTTGCGGAAGCTCCATGTGTATCGCGACGAGGATTAGACCAACTCCTACATGACGCGGCCGGGAGGGTCCTGCCCTGCGTGGCGCGGGACCAATGCGCTCGACAACGCGCTGCGCAGTGCACAATGTCGGTACACCTCAAATATGGTTTTATTACCTTCGAAAACCTCTTGGTATAGGTATACTCCACATTGAATCTTATATAATTTATGGTAATGCATAATTTCAATCTCACCCACACTCTCTCCCTATACACTTTAGAAAAAAAAACATCCTTGTGCAATTTTTGTGACGTTACATCCTCATGCTATAAAAAACTCGACTGCTAATGCCTTTTCTGAATATAGGGTACATATAATGTATTAGAGTTTTCTTAAAAAAATAATTTTCAACTTAGTCATAAACAATTGAATATAAGATACATGGTATTCCAATATCATGCATGTATGTTGTATTTGAATTTATCATGTTTTCCTTGTCCCCCCCCCCCCCCCCCCATAGGTAACACTTCTATGATAGAAAACTTTCTTATCAAATGAGTACAAATTGGTCGAAATGAGATTTATTGACAATGAATCTTTGTTGTAGATATGAAGGCAAAGAGTATAACTACTCAAAGTTCACGTTGTAGGACAAATGAGTACAAATTGGCCGAAATGAGATTTATTGACATGAATTTTTATTGTAGATATGAAGGCAAATAGTATAATTACCCATAGTTACATTGTAGGACAGATAACTTAGAAACATATACAGTTAAAAAAAAAAAAAAAAAAAAATCACGCTCTAGGTTAATAAATCTCTATTGTTATAGGGCTACTATACTAAAAAGAAGGAGCCTAAATGTACTCGTTAGTCCTTAATTGGTTGTACAACTATATCATGGACTTAAGAACTATGAAGCTCGTTACACTACCGACATTGTTATATGAATAAAATAATAAAGTCAACAAGCTTAAATATGGTTAATGTGGAATGAAGCTAAGTATAAAGATCCTTGACCTTGTTTTATTTTTCTTTGAAAGTTTTTTTAAACTTACATATACATTACATTTCAATGATTGAAGTTTTATGCGTTTGCTGCAACGTGGTAATCCTAATTTAAATACAAAGTACAAAATGTTTTAAAACAAAAGTACCATACCCTGCACGTTGTACTGGAAAATATCGCATGCACTTTATATCTAAAGGAAGACAACAATCGCCAAAAAAAAACGTCGTTATATTTTCTTGATACTCTACTGACATGTACGGTGTTTTTTTCAAGGGGCTGGTAGTCTTCAAATATAGAAATTTCACGACCGGCTACAATAATTTTTTAATGATTCCTGAACACCCTTTCAACCTTAACACTCAACTTCTTCCAAAGTGAACTTTGTGCTTCAGTATAACATACCATCCTACTAATTGTACATGCCTAGCTAAGGAAACCAACGTTTGAGCCGTAACAGTAACTATTCTTATTTATCTGCAATACATTTTTTTTACAACTCTTGCAACTTCGAGTCCTTCATTACGCCATGCTACAATCTCCTATACCCTTTCATAGATCTTCGACAATAAACATAACAAGGACCAATATTACGGTCTATCCCGATCAAAACTAGACAATCATCTCCCATTCGACTTAAGGACCAACAAAACAACAACTAATATTTTTGTACTTACATATTTGTCCCTATCATAAATATTCTCTGCCCCTTAGAAACAACATTCCGGATCATACCAAATTCAAAGAATCCAAGTAATACATGCCCCTCTTGATTTCTAGAAAAAAAAATAGGAAACTTTTGTGATATATCCTATGATTATGAAGAATTTCACTACTAGATTTGTTCCTTCTCCATCATAAAAAAACGATCTATGACGATCTGAGAGCATCTTATTATTAAAAAATGTTAGGCTATCTTCGAGACCCACCTCTTCATTACACAAAAGTCGAAATTATTTTGATCGCAAGAGACCCAATCAACGACTACATTTATGAGTTAAGAGGCGACTCATCGCCCCTCTCAGCATTACCCAATATAAAATAACTCAATGAACTTGTAGAGCTAAGGTTGAAGTTTTATAACCACATCTTTGTTGACGCTACATGTAACAATTTATTTAGTATCATTCTTGTGTAAGACCTCGAACCCTTGAAACTATTTATGAAGAAATAGTAGAGTACTATTCATGCATTTATGTTGCAGATTTTCGAGTAATTTGTTTCCACCTTGAAACTTAGTATTGGACTAACCAAACAGCCAACATAGTGTCCCCATGAATTCCAAAAGAAGTTTTGATCCGAGGTCCTGATTACTAGCATCGTGCCTTCACCGAAGGTCGTATTGAGGACATTTATTGGAGCAATGAACGAACCCAAATAACCATCTAGGCATGACACAAATTAGAGTGAGATGGACCAACTATCTGATTCCATATCTTCGGTGTTATTCTATTGTCTAGTGTATTTCTTGAATAACAAGGTCATTATCTCCTACGTTTTCATTGTCGTGGAGTCTCCCTATTACGTACACAATTAAAAACCCTAGATTATCTACCTATTAATATACCGTAAACTTCTGTTATTTCATTTGGCGAGGTTTCACTGGATCAAGTGACCAGTTTCCCCCGTGGACTTCCAGGCAACCTCAGGACACGAAGTAGGCGAAGCCGAAGGCCTGACTTTAGTGAGTCCATGCAAGAAGAGACATTGGATCTCAAAGTGTGTTAGCAACATACTTATCGCAAACCTTCCTTTGGAATAAGCTTCTCAGATAAATGTTTGTCACCATCCCCTTAAAGCTTTCACCTACTGACATGCTTTGCCCACCTCATTTTAAGCCTCCATGTAGTATAACTAATATATGTAACCTAATGCCTATGAAATTCAAGAACATAACCATATGGACCGCCACTTCTATAAGGAAATCTTGATCGAATAGACGTAGCAATACCCAAAAGACTAATCAGCCGCTCGAGTTTAACTTGATACACCCAAAGTCATAACATGACATCGCGTGATCACCCCTTATGGCCTTACGTCTACACTATCCTTTTTCCCAATCTTTCTTACTTGATAGTTTGTAGTTAATATTATCGTTCTTGCATGATTACTTTTTATTCTTTTTTTCTTTTTTCTTTTTAAGTCATCAATCATTTCATTTCAAAATATCAAAGAGGTCGGGGACCTCACCATTCAACCAAGAGATACTGGGCCAATACCCAGCTTAGGCTCGTGCTGGAAAGTCGGTCCATCGTCTATTCAACTATCCCTTCCACTGCGAGGTTCGCACAAACCCTACTTACGATCTTCTCATCAAGGACTAGGTCTGTTATTCTACTATACACTCCACACATTGTAAAGCATTACAACCAGCTATTCCGCACGATGGAGTCTATCCCACGATGGTGAATGCCCTATCATTCCAGGCTAGTCATTAAAAAAACCTTGTTGTCCCATGGAATGGGCTGAAAGTAGTCTGAATACTCGTCGAGAAGTTTCACACTAGATGTACAAAATCAAGCAGCGCGCTGCTCCTATCCCGTGAGCAAAATACCAAGTGACCTGTATCTGTCAGGTTCGGAGGTCACTATGTCTCCATTCAGCAACAGGGATCTCAATAATCTCTCTCTCTCTCTCTCTCTCTCTCTCTCTCTCT
>BFEA01000065.1:2161532-2180402 GCA_003427395.1 Chara braunii
TCTCTCTCTCTCTCTCTCCTCGTCGCTTTCTTCTTCCCGCCGGCGGTCTCCTTCGTTACTACGGTTTTCTTGATCGCTATGGCTGTCTCACGATGCTGGCGCAGACAATGGGAACCAGCTCCGACACCAGTGCAATCAGACTTGACTTCAACTCGACTTTCAAGATGCATACATGCAGGTGCCGATGGCAGAACAACTTCCTTGAAGTAGGATCAGCAACAACACTGAGATGGCGCAGGGCGCCCACACAAGAAAACTCTTACGGCCAGCTCAAGTCACTGGTCAGAGCGTTGACCAGTGAGCGTTGACCGGTGCCGTTGACCAAGCTGGAGCGGTATAATCCCTTCAAGCCCTTGTCCCTTATGCCCTGTGAATTTGCACACTCACCTTGGTTCCATGCCTGTTGTCTCTTAAAGGCTGAGGGGCCGATATCTACACGGGACTTAGTAGGGGTGAGGTGTATCTGACGCTAGACTACCTGGGGAAACACCCCAAGGACCGGTACAGACCGGCAGGTTGCTCTGGGTGGTACACTATACCTGAACTCCGAGCTGCAGATTGCGCGCCCAATCTGTCTTCGTCTTGAGAGGACGCTGGCTGTGATCGTCGTCCTGACTACGACATTAAATAATTCCTGAGGAGTTGTGGGGGATCTCCTTAAAATGCCTCCTGACCTTCTGTAGTGACAGACTAGCAGTAGACGAGCAGTAAATTAGTATCGAGCAGTTGACAGAGGGCCAATTTGAAGCCAAAGCCAAGCAAGATTGGACTGTGGGTGCATGGGCATCTGACTGTTGTGGAGAGATCGGACTGTGGTTGCCAAAGCAGCCGACGACAGTGGTAACCTAGCTAAGGTGGAGGAGAGGACCTCTATAGTCCCATAGAGAGTCGGTGCTTAGGTGGTAGGTCTACGTGTCGAGGAGCGGAATCCGTTGTGATTGTGCACCCTGCCAACATGGTGACCACAAAGTCCAGATCCGACGCCACCCGTATAGTAAGGAACAAGAGGAGAGGGCTGTCGTAATTCTCTGCGAAAGGAGAGACAAAAAGGAGAAGAGGGAATTAGAAAGGCAGGCAAAGAAGCTAGCTCTGCAGGAAGAAGAGTTGGCTAGAAAGAGAAAGATGGAAGAAATGAAGATGTGGAAAAACGAACAGGAGGCGAAGTTGGCCAGCAAATTGGCCAAAGAAGAAGAAGAAGAGGAAGAAGTCAAAGCAGAAAAGCCCCCGTTGGAGAGGACATAAAAAGAAGTGAGGAGGGGGCCAGAGGAAAGGAAGGAGGAGAGGAGAGAAGTTCCAGCATAGCCCCACTAGAGGAGGTGGATAGGGCAGTGAAAGAATGGTTGGCGCAATTAACCCTGGGAGAAGATAAGGTAGCAACACTAATGGTTCCCCAGGACGAAAGGGAAACGGTCAGAAGAGACTTGGAAGGAGAAAGGGATCCCTTGTGTCGACAAGCAGGGGAACAAGAAAAACAGCTGGAGTGGAAGCTGCACCTCGTGCAAGAGAAGACATAAACTTGGAGATGGCAGATAGGATGGGGAAGGCATGGAAGTCGACAAAAACACAGCTGGGGAAGTTGGGAGAGGATACTGAATTGGGGAAAAAGATCGACACCCTATCCTGTACTAGAGGGTCTATCATAACCGTGCAACAGGAACAACTTAAGCATATCTGAGGGCATGATATAGCACTTGAATCCATACGAGTCGGATTCCGAGATTTCACCCAGGAGACGATGACTTATATTGTCAACAAGATGCGAAACATGCAAGGAAAATCAGCAATAGTGAGATGACAAAATCCAGATAACACGATCACATCGAAATCCAGAAAGTCTCACAATGCCCAGAAAGCAGCATTGCACCAATGTTACACCAATGGAGAATCAAAACACTGAAACCGAATGTCAATGAGAGCTTACTCTCGTCATCACCAACATAAGAGTCCATGCCCTTCCCCCTACTTGGCGCTCGGCGCCCTGACTACTCCCCCCACAGCTATTAACTGCCTATGAATTGATAATGCAATTGTTGACGTCAACAACCACCAAAGTACATGAAGATGTCGCCCAATGCAAACCATCGCCAATACCAGGTATGAGCCCTCACATCATCATCCTCATCTCTCTCTCTCTCTCTCTCTCTCTCTCTCTCTCTCTCTCTCTCTCTCTCTCTCTCTCTCTCGTCTTTCTCCCTCGTCTTCCCTCTATGCACCCGAAGACCACCACTGCACCTTGCTGTTTGTCCGAGCCCAGCCAGCTATGGCAGCTGGGATATGGCGCTGCCCTCAGCAGCGCCCTTCTTCCCACACGACCGCACATGCACAACACCTTGGCCCAGCGCTAGCAGCAGCCCGCGAACGTCCGCTCCAGCAGCACTGCCGCAAACTGGCAAGTGCCCGAATGACCCGCCAGGCAGCCAGCTATTTCCTATATGGAAAGAGTTTGGCCTGGCCTGCGGCCTGGCTGGGCTAGGCCTGCACCCAGAACCTTCCGGTAGGCCCCAGGTAGTTGGGCCTCTGTAGCAGATGTCGGGCCTCGTTCGGTTGGCCTGCCTTTCAGAGAAGGCCTAGAAGGCCATGGAAAATCTTTTCTGCTCGGGACCTGGGTTCCCTCAACCAACTGGTGCGACACAACTGCCTGAACCCCAAATACAAAATTGACGGCATTGGGCCTCTCGTGATTTGTTAGGCCCGCCTTCACTTAGGGCAGGCACACTTTTGTAAGGGGGCCCCTTTTGCCTGCCAAGGAGCCAAATCCTTGCATTCCCTCCTCCTTTACTTCGACAGTCCCTTGAGAAGTCCTTTAATCTACAGGCAACTTTCCCTAGCCTGCAATCACTTGGGGAGCTGTTTGCTGGAATTCTTCTTTGGTAAACCACTGGTCTTCAGTATGGTGCTTCAATCTGACACAGTACTGCATCCTTGGCTTGGGAGGTCGGCCTCTGCCGAAAGGTTTAGGCACAGGCATCACTCTGTGCTCCACTATCTCGTCGATATCGACTTCGCCATCCATGGTTGGGGGCAGCGTTGATCGTCTGGAAGGGAACTGGGTTGTCTCTGCAACAGGTGCCAGCTTGGAGGCGTGAAAGACTGGGTGTGTGCGTAAGTGAGCAGGGATGCGAATTACATAGGAGGGTCCGTCTGGTCCCCAACTATCTGGTACCTCCCATGGACCGAAATACTGCGACATTAGTTTTCGTGAGATTCCCAACTCTTGGCCCCGTTCAGATGACTTGACCCATACTCGTTCTCCTACCTGAAACTGAGATGGCCGTTTGTGTTTGTTCTCAGATGCCACCATAGCACTTGAGCTTTCTTAATGTGTTCTACAGCCTATTGCAGCATTTGTTCATACTTGACAACAAACTCTATGCTGCTAGGTGCTGCAGATGGCTGAGTTTCGGGTAGTCGGAAATCCAAGGCGGACCTGGGCTTCCAACCAAGATGCAATTGGTTGGGAATCATACCATTAGTGTTATGCACAGCGTTGTTGTACAGGCTGGCGACGAGAGGCAATCTCTCGTCCTAGGCATCCTGACTTGGCTTGATGTAATGCCGTAGCAGGTGCTGCACTACTCAGTTCATCTTTTCCGCCTGGTCATTTGACTCAAGGTAGTATCCTGATGTCATCTGCAGTCGGGTGCCCATCTGTTGGGTAGTAGTCAGTTTTTGTTGTTTCTGGCATAGAGGTATCCATGAAATCCATGGACACACTTTGACCAGGACATTTAGGGATCGGCAAGGGCTTGATGAGCCCAAGCAGATCCTAAGTCCTAGGTTTGTCCCGTTGGCAAACCTGGCAAGTTTCAACGTACTTTTTCGCATCTTGCATAATGGAAGGCCACCAGAATCTCTGCACGAGGTTAGCTGAAGTCTTTTTATAACTGAAGTGACAAGTTGCATCATGACACTCACCTAATAACAAACTGCGCAAAGACTCCCTATCTGGAAAACACAATTTTTTATTCCCAGCCTTCTCAAGGAACAACAAGCCACTGACCGCCGTAAATTCATCAGAAGTTCCTTTGTCTTTAGCTTCTAACTTACAGATGATTTCTAACATAACATCTTCCCAATAGGCTTCCACCAAGGATCGAGTTACATCTTCAAATATCCCAAACTCAGTCACTAGCACGCCCAAATAGTCTGCCCTACACGATAGTGCATCGGCCACTTTCTTGTACTCTTTTGAGGGGATCAAGTTGGAAATCGTACATATCTATAACTTGAATCCACCTCTTTAGTGCATTTGCGAGTACCGACTATGTCTTAATCCAACGCAAGGTCTCATGGTCAGATCTCACATAGAAGAATCTGCCTAGGAGATAGTGCCTCCAGTGGACCAGCGCTCTATAGAGGGCATAGAGCTCACACTCGTACGTGGACTTCGCTAATTTCTGAGATGGTATCTTTTTGCTCATGTACTCGATGGGCCTCAACTTTTTCCCCTCCTTTTGGGCAAGGACCGCACCTATGCGGTATTGACTAGCGCCAGTGGTCACAATACAGGGCTGCTCAGGATCCGAAAGTCTGAGGATTTCGTAGTGTGTCAGAGCATACTTCAATTTCTTGAAGGTTGCTTCACACTCTTCGGTCCACTCCCAAAGGGTGTCAAGGGGTGTGAGATTACTCAATGGAGAGGCTATAGTGCTGTAATTATTTACAAACAGTCTGTAGTAGCCTGTCATCCCCAAGAATGACCTTACCTCAGTCACGAACTGAGGTCTGGGCCAGCCACGTATGTTGGCCACCTTGGCATCATTCGGCCTTAAACCGTCTATGGAAATCTCATGACCCAAGTACAAGATCTTGGTGCGACCCAACTCACATTTTTCCAAGTTAACCTTGTACTTGTGCTGTCTTAGGAGACCTAGCACTATTTTCACGTGCTCAACGTGCTCCTCTACAGTCTTGCTAAAGGTAAGAATGTTATCGAGGTCCACGGTGATAAACTTGTCTAAGTACTCATGAAAAATCCGATTCATGGCATGCTGGAATGTCCCAGGAGCATTGGATACACCAAAGGGCATTACCACAAACTCGTACAGACCGTACCTGGTCTGGAATGCAGTTTTGTGTTGGTCCTCGGGTCTAATGGCAATTTGATGGTATCCGAACTTCAAATTTATCTTTGTGAAGTACCAGCATCCCTGCACTCTGTCCAAGAGGTCTAATGCGAGGTAAGGGCTCTGCGTTCTTTACGGTGATGGCATTGAGGCCCTTATAGTCAATGCGCATCCTAGGTACCTCCCTTCTTAGGAATGAATAGGACTGGCTCACCATAAGGGGAAGTACTAGGCCGAATCCATCCCTTCTCTGTGAGCTCTTTGAGCTGAGACATCCTATAGATTCGTGCTCTAGGTACTTTACTACCGAGAATGACTTCTATCACATGGACAACCTCCCTTTCTACCACACCACTGGGCTCCTCAAGGTTTGGATATTGCTTATATCTCTGGAGGCGATTTTACGGCCTCCCCTTTCTCAGAGACAAAGATTAGGTAGATGCCCTCCTCGCAACCCTTCTGACCATTGGATACTTGTACAGAAGGGCCAGCAACGCCACAATTAGGTGCGGAACGGACAGACAATATAGCCTGACAAAAGACGGCAGGAGAAACCGAGGCCAGCAAGGAGGGTAACCGCATATCAACAATTTCCAAGTGCATATCAGAGAGCAGGTCGTTCGGGGGGGTGGGTTCCTCGGCAGGATCACAGCAATGCTGAAGAAGGGGAAGGTGGGACTCAGAAACACCTTCCTATCCCAATCAAATTGAGGTTGAGCAACCTCGAGGTAGTACATGCCTAGCAGCATATCGAACCGTAGCTCGTCATTAGCAAGGAACAAGATCTTGTGTTTCAATTCCCCTCCTCCATAGGAGAAGGTGAACACTACATCCTTGACATAGTCTTGGACAACCATATTGTGCTTGTTGGCTAGCGTAGATGCTACAGATCTGCTCAACCGCTGCACTTGGTCCCCTAAGCACAATCTATCCACACAAGCACGACTGATGAAGTTTCGTGTAGAGCCTATGTCTGCGAAGGCACCCATGTTATGGCCACCTATATCAACCTCTACCACGAAATGTTCACCCCTAGGACCTTAACTGATCATCGCCCAAGAGTCTTTGGGGTCCTTTCCAGACTACTCAGTTTGTAACTCCTCTAAGGATTCAGACACATCTCTCGAACAAAGCATCGATGGGTCTATGTGTGTCTACGGGGCGATAACAGGGTCAATAGCCTTGGCCAACGCCTGAAGTGGAGAAGGCAGCATTACCACTTCAGCACGGGTAAGAGCGGTTAAAACTCCTACTGGCCTGACGTGTTCCCTGAGAAGTTAGGCACCACTAGGGTTCGAAGACAGGCCTATCACAGTTGGAGAGGCTACCTTCGTTGTGACCTTTTTGCCTCGACACGTTCTAGACATACCATAGTGGCCACAGTTAAAACATGTGCCCCTAGCTACTTGGTCCCTCCACACCTCATAATCTAAACCACGTTTTACCCATGCGGGTGTTCCTTGGTCACCTTGACCCTTGGACCGACCTACCTTCTGCTTCTCAGTCCCCCTAGCCTTTTCTTTGATGGGCGCTACGACTCCCCCATCCAAGATCTCACTAACGCCATCCTGCTTTGTATCTTCCCCATAGTCAGGGAAGTCGCCAATCTCAGTCCACTGACCATCGTGGTCGACAAACATGAGATTGCCTTTCTTCCTCCAATCTTAGGGAAGTTTCTTCTTCCTACCATCTCCTCCTTGATGGGCGGTCCCAAGCTTAGCCTCTATATTTAAGGCTTTCTTACTGAATGTAGCGAAGTTATGTACATCGATGTTGGCCTCATCCACCAACTTGCTCTTGACATTTGTGGGCACGCATCGCAGATAAGCTGTGAGGAGTACCTGAGGGTCATAGAGCACACCAGGCACTACGATAAGACGTTCTACGACGCCTGTGACTTCTTGCACTGACCGCTATCGTTTGAAGCCGAGACTATTCAATGCATCAATGAACCTTTGATGCCCTTGGGGGTCATGCCACCTATTGTACACAATCTGTATAAAATCCTCCAATGTCTGGGCCTAGGCCCAGGCATCGAAGTTCTGACCATAACCCTATTGTTGAATTAGACCGTACAGCCATCGCACTGCAGAGCCCTCTAGAAAGGAAGCAGCGACTATAACTTCCTGCTCTGGCCTTGTGAGCTTGTGCCTCACATGGGTGGGCACAGTCCTCAGACTTCCCGCACTGACCGGTATCGTTTGGAACCGAGACTATTCAATGCATCAGTGGCCTTTTGAGCCCCTTGGGGGTCATGCCACCTATTGTACACAGTCCGTATAAAATCCTCCAATGTCTGGGCCTAGGCCCAGGCATCGAAGTTCTGACCATAACCCTATTGCTGAACTAGAACATACAACCATCGCGCTGCAAAGCCCCCTAGAAAGGAAGCAACGACTATAACTTCCTGCTCTGGCCTTGTGAGCTTGTGCCTCACATGGGTGGGCACAGTCCTCACCCAGGTGTCCAGGTCCTTTTTCTTGTCGCCAGAGAAATGTTTAGGAGCCAGCAAGGGAATCTTAAGCATCCACTGCATGGGTTGGAATAGCCCCGGTGATTGCTGTAGTGACTGCATAGCCACTGAGACATGTTGCTGCATGCTAACCTAAGCTCGTCCTGGCGATGGGACTGTAGCTGCCACTGTCATTGACGATACGAGAGAAGTGCTACGAATCGGACCACTAACTGTTGCTAAACCACTTGGAGGCATGCCAAACACAAGGGAAAAGGAGGGCCCTACTGGCGACGGCATCACTGAGGGACCCGCAACCGAAGGGGGAGCTACATAATACTGCGGCTGCCTCATCATTGGGCGAGGAACCTGCAATGCATCCAAAATTCAGTTCTGCCCGGCCGCTAGTTCAGGCAACACTTCCTGCTGAACAACATGTGTTTCTGCCACGCAAAGAAGCGAGCGACACAACGACCGAATCGCAGGATCCAGTGTTGACTCATCCAGTGCTTCTAGTCTTCCTAACTCCTGCCTCCTAGTTCATAGTTTAGCTTCTCAATATTGCTTTTTCTCTTCTCGCTGCTGCTTCCCTCAATCGTTGCTGCAACTCATCATGAAGGGCTTTCGCTTGGAGGGCGTGAGAGGAGACTGTTGGCTGACTTGCGAACCAACAGACAGACGAACGGAACCCTGAGAGACACCCTGACTAACTCCTGAAGAAGAGGACTGGGACAAGGTCTGTGACATGGTAGAGGTGATAGCCATTGCGATCTGAACGCTGGCTGCTGCTGCCCTAGACCTACGTAATGCCACCCTCTCCCTGGCCTCCCTTCGCAGCCTCCTTTCCTCTCCTGGGCCTAGAAAATGATCGGTCGACTGAGAGCAATTTTGCAGGTAACTCTAAGATCTTCCACTAATCGTTCCTCCTCCTCACTACCAATTTCTTCACTCATGAGCTACAGTGGTGTGTGATCTAAACTAGAAATCCACACTGAATCCTACCTCAACATGACACCCAACCGAGAAATAATAGTCAACTAATTCGGTCAGCCTGGAGGAAGTAGTCAAGCGGTCACGATCAGCTTGGAGAAAAGTAGTCAAGTGGTCACGATCAGCTTGGAGAAAAGTAGTCAAGTGGTCACCAGCAACCAATGTCAGGTAACTCTATTTCTATTTTTAGATTATTCTAAAACAGAATGCAATGCAACAAGGAATAGTATATCCTATCTGCAACTGTCTGTTAGTTGTCACCAAGTCCGTACAACTAAATAATCAAAAATTAAAATAAATTACCTGTGGAGATGCATGCTGGGTGGCAGTTTATCTAATTAGTTCCACAACGAACAATTGCCAAAATCCCCCCTCCCTTGTATCCCTCTTGAGTAGTCACTTGTGTCGACGTCCTGAGCATCTAGTTGAGCAGTGTGTCTAAAGGTGTGCAATTCGGCCCACCCCTGTGCCCCAAGTCTATACTAAGCCTGCCAGCCCTGCACCTTGTTTACCTTCGCACGCAACGAGCCTTACTTCCGATTGATTTGGCTGATCAAGAAGCAGTTTAAGGACATCCCCCAAGGTCCGTAGGAATTATTTAATGTTGCAAACAGGACGACGATCACAACCAGGGTTTAACTGAAGCCCGCCAGATATATTTATAGACGGTCTGGTGAGCGTCTCTAATAGGGCTGGCATGCCCAACATGACCTCTATTGCGCAACAACCAAAACCAAGGACTTGCGGCAAAACATGCGTGTACTAGTCCCAACGGGTTGGCATGGTGACTGTGACCCGAGTGCTTCGTCCAAGGCCCTTCAGGCTTTGCTCGTATCCCACCAGCTTGCTGCCCAGGAAGAATATCGACTCTCAAGGTTGAGCGCTCACGACACCTCACATTGAGAGGACTCTCAAGATAGAACTCACTTCCTCACGGTAAGAAGCAATGAAGAGGGTAGATGTCGCATACCGTAATGGTACAGACCAAAACAAGAACCGACCTCTCTCACATAGTACAGGATAGCGGAAGGCTTAAATACCAATGATCAGCCCAACCAATGTTGCAATGTAGACCACACATACATCATCATCAGTCCATGGTGTGAAGGGCCCTGTCGTTCACACAGGAAGAATGCGCCAGTCCCCAACCATACACATAAAGAAGAGGCGGGTTAGACAAAGAAGAGACGAAGATGGGAGTGTCGTCAACACCAAGTCTTCAGTACAAGTCCCAAATAGTCCCTCGTCAAATGTCTGAATCCCAATGTCGAGTCTAGATCCCAATGTCGTCAAGTCCCAAAGTCACCAATCTCTCTCTCTCTCTCTTAGTCTGCAGATACTGAGAAGTTATGTAGCGAGAGGGCGAGAGAGAGATGGTAGACTTATAAGAGGAAGAAGAAGAACTCTCTCTCTCTCTCTCTCTCTCTCTCTGGTACTAACCTGTGAAGGTGGCACCTTGTTGCAGGTACACCGAAGACTAAGCTGGAGCTATGGCACCACAGGTAAGTCTCCCTGGCCTCCGCCAACCATCTCTCTCTCTCCAATGCTACTCTAGCTCTTAATAGCGCCCAGCGCTTAAGACTACTGCTAATGCTACTACTACTGCAGCGCTCCTCCAGAGTGCTGCTGCCAAATCCTGAAGACTGCCTCCTGCCTCCTGCACGTGAAGTGCCTGGGAAGTCCCTATGAACTACCTCGTGACTGCCTGCAGCCTGTACGGCGGGCCAGTTTTACATAGTGCTGGCCCGTCCAGGAGGCTGCTCTTGCCAATGCCAAACAGTGCCAGACCCTGGCGTTGAAGTTCCAAACAAAGGTTGTCTTGAAAACAGGCCAAAAATGGCCTGTGCTAAAACCCTAGTCTGGTGCCTAAGTTTTAGGGCAGGTCAATCTTATGAGGGCCTGAAAATGGCCCTCCATTTCAGGATGAAAAGACTCACGGCCTGGAGGGCCCTTTTAGGCTGAAATGACACAGGGTCTGTAGGCCCTTGTTTTCAGGCTTTTAGGCTGAAATGACACACGGCCTGTAGGCCTTTGTTTTCAGACTTTTAGGCTGAGAACGCTGGTCGGGCCCTGCAGGCCCGTGTGGCTGCGTAGTATGCCAGAGTAGATAAGGAAGACAGCAACATACCTGAAATGATGGCCCCAACCGCAGATTTCTCACCGACAACCTGGTGTGCTTTTATGATGACCGTTCCTTGCCTCGGCACAACAAACAGCGAAATGAAGTTCCAGGTTGGCTTAAACGCCACATCAACGAGTTCTCATCATCCAGCATACACCCTAATAACCTCATAGCCTTCCTATCGCGTCCACACGACCTTCGGCCACCATACGTTCACCGCCTAAGCATTATCACTGCCCCACACCAGATGCGAAGCACCGGACAACTATTGTGAAGAATCAGTAAGTGTAGTTCGAACCAGCTCCGATACCAAATTGCAAGGAAAATGAGCAATAGCGAGATGACAGAATCCAGATAACACAATCACATCGAAAGCCAGAAAGTCTCACAGTGCCCAGAAAGCAGCATTGCACCAACGTTACACCAATGGAAAATCGAAACACTGAAACCGAATGTGTTATAATGGGTACCTTTCATGGTGCGCAATGGTATATTGAAGGATCCCTGGAGGCCGAAGGCCCTGGAGCCGTAAATCATGGAACTCTGTATAAGATCATCCGACGAACAATCCGAGATAAACGGATTCTCAAACTAATCCGCTCTGGACTACAAGCTTTTTTTCATATGCCACACGGAGAGATTGAATGAGAGCTTACTCTCGTCACCACCAACATGAGAGTCCAGGCACTTTCCCCTACTTGGCGCTCGGTGGCACTTTCCCCTACTTGGCGCTCGGCGCCCAGACTACTCCCTACACAACTACTAACTGCCTATGAATTGACAATGCAACTGTTGACGTCAACATCCACCGAAGTACATGAAGATGTTGCCCGATGCAGACCATTGCCAATACCAGGTATGAGCCCTCACATCATCATCCTCATCTCTCTCTCTCTCTCTCTCTCCCCCTTGTCTTCCCTCTATGCACCCGAAGACCACCACTGCGCCTTGCTGTTTGTCAAAGTCCAGCCAACTATGGAAGCTGGGCTACGGCGCTGCCCCCAGCAGCGCCCTTCTTCCCACGCGACCGCACGTGCGCAACACCTTGCCCCAGCGCTAGCAGTAGCCCGTGAGCGTCTACTCCAGCAGCGTTGCCGCAAACTGGCAAGTGGCTGAGTGACCCACCAGGCAGCGACCTCTTTCCTATATGGAAAGTCTGGCCTGGCCTGCGGCCTGGCTGGGCTGGGCTTCCACCCAGAAGCTTCCAGTGCACCCTAGGTAGCTGGGCCTCGTTCGGTTGCGCCTCCCAACTGTCTGTGTATATCGCTGCGAATGTGGCCCAGGGCCTTCCTTTCAGAGAAGGCCTAGGAGGCCGTGGAAAATCTTTGCTGCTCGGGACCTGGGTTCCCTCAACCAACTGGAGCGACACAACTGTCTGAACCCCAAATACGAATTGACAAAATTGGGCCTCCTGTGATTTGTTAGGCCAGCCCTCACTTAGGGCGGGCACACTTGTGTAAGGGGGCCCCTTTTGCCTGCTGAGGAGCCAAATCCTCGCAAACGCAATTGGGAGGACATAAAAGTTGCATACCGGTGCAATAAAAGGTGCCAAATTAGCAGTCCCCAAAGAAGAAGAAGCTCGACCCCGTCGGGAGAGAGTCACAACCCGTTTCCCTGAGCCCTACAGTGGGAAGAAGGGGGAAAACTTTGACAACTAGGAAGCTAACGTCAAGTCCTACATATACTTGCAGGACGTAGCTCCCTCGGACCTGTCTCTTATACACATCTAGATGTGTATAAGAGACAGCCCCAAAGAAGAAGAAGCTCGACCCCGTCGGGAGAGAGTCACAACCCGTTTCCCTGAGCCCTACAGTGGGAAGAAGGGGGAAAACTTTGACAACTAGGAAGCTAACGTCAAGTCCTACATATACTTGCAGGACGTAGCTCCCTCGGACCATGTCTTGATAGCATTTCAGGCTTTGAGAGACGAAGCGACCAACTTTGCAAGGTCGCTCGCACACGCAGCCCACTGAGAAAACAACATGGTTCAATATTCTGCCATCACCCACCTTGGTGATTTTCTCACTGCACTACGAGAACGCTTCGCAGACGTCACTAGCGGGATAAGGGCCTCTGATAAACTCTAAATGATCCATACTCGGCAATGGAGAAGTGTTCATGCCCTGAAGGCCGCTATGGATGAACTTATAGCTGTGCCCGGACATGGAATCACCGAAGCACAACTTGTCCAACTCTTTTACCGTGCGCTGCCCGAGCAAGTGCAAGGGCACTTCTTTGATAAGAAACAACACTCTGGGATGACTTATGGTCGCCTCAGTAGAGAGGTTGTTGCTTTCGCCGCCCAAGCTATGCCAGATACAACTTTCTAGCACAAGGAGTTAAAGAAGGGCAAGAAGTGGAAAGGTCGCACCATCTCTGGCCAGGTCAAGGCCAAAGACAATTTTATTCTAACAATGGAGGGAGGTGGTGCATAAGAGGTCCCCTACACCGATATAAGAATAAGACTAGTCCCGAGAAGGGGACTTATTATGTTGCTATCGCAGTCGGAGGAGGCCGCAAGGAGGAGGGCGAGGCTAAGGCAATAGTGGCCAGGCCTCAGGTGGTCGAGGACAAAGCGGTCAGGGGGTTGGCAACAACAAGGGCCGCCAAGCGGGAGGAAGGGATCAAGGTCCCCCGTCTAACTGCCCTAGTTCAAGTCGATCACCTCCCAGAGGGGTGCATGGCACCCCGAACGGCCTGAAGGCAAGCCTTGGGAAACCCTTGGTGTTGAGCAAAATGTCTGGCAGAACTGCATAGATAGGTACCAATGCGTGTTCTGTGGCGACCCCTGGCACATCCTCAAGTTTCGCCCGAGGTACAAAGGGTTCCGCACTGCTGCATTTGGGGCAACAAAAGGCAACCGACGGTAGGCGTAGCAATTGCCCCTACCCTAGAAACACATTGATGAGCGCACGCGCGGTATAGAAACTCCCTCTCCACGTGTGTCCATGGCAGAGGTTTCTGGCCAGCGCCTAGCTAGCTTCCCTAGGTGCGTCCCTCACAGGCTTAGCTGAAAAGTTGAAGGAGAGAAGGCCGGCCCGGGCCAAGATGAAGAAGGATAAGAAAGGACAACTATTACTAGTAGGCGCAGAGGTTCTTAGATCTAGAGAAGTTACATTAGTCGTAAAGTGATGAAGAAGTTGATGCTAGGCCTCAAGGTCCAAAAGTTAAGAGCCTATAGTCAATATCCTCGCGGACAACCGCACAATGCGGATCGAGGAGTACGTAGAGGGAGTCCAGGCGTACTTTCGCCTAGAGCAACTAGGGAAGGTAGAGAAAGTCCTTCACTCCCTGACTCTCCTCGTAGAAGAGAACCTCCCTTTCGATATAGTACTTGGTACTGATTGGGGTGAGGCAGCTGGGGCCACATTGCACCTTAGAGAGCATGAGTGCAAACTCCCTAGTCCCGCAGGTGGGATTAAGAAAGTGCGCCTGTTCCATGTGTCAGGAGTCGACAACTCCCTGGTGTATCCTTGCCTCAGTGCTCCCACATTCACAAGGCTTATTAAGGAGCAGCAGCTAGAGGAACAGGTCTTTGTAGCCTATGTTAGGCCAATTTATGAACCACCGAAGGAGGAGAAAGAGTTGGATCCCACTATTGCCAGTGTGCTGAAGGAGTACAAAGATTTATCTGAGGCACCCTCACGGGTAGTGCCAAGACCCATTCAGCATTGCATAGAGATCACCTAAGGGAGCAGTCTGCAAAATGTCTCCCAATGAGGAGTTGTGTAAGTAGTTAGATGAGCTCCTAAAAAAAGGATGGATTAGACCTACCTCATCTTCTTTTGGCGCACCTGTTTTGTTCGTCCCCAAGAAAGAGGGAGAGATAAGAATGTGTATAGACTACAAGAGTCCAAACGCGATAACCTTCAAGAATGCAGAACCGTTGCCCCACATAGACAATCTGTTAGATCGGGTGCAAGGCACCAAGTACTTCAGCAAGATACACCTGAAATCAGGGTGCCACTGGATAGAGGTAGATCTCGATGATCAGTATAAAACAGCGTTTTGAACCAGGTATGGGCATTATGAGTTCATAGTGATGCCCTTTGGACTAACCAATGCACCAGCCACATTTCAATGTTGCATGAACGACTTTCAAACCATAGCTAGAGAGACTCGTTGTAGTATATTTAGATGATATTTTAGTCTTCAGCAAGTCCCTCCAAGAGCATGAGGGCCATCTGAGGCAGATCTTGGAGAAGTTGAGAGAAGCTAACTTCAAGATCAATGCGAAGAAGTGTGAGTGGGCCAAGACAAAAGTCCTTTACTTGGGCCACGTATTAGATGGAAACGAAGGACGACAAGATAGTAGCACTCAAAGATTGGCCAACTCCTCATACAAGTGAGTTGCAATCGTTCTTAGGACTCGCCAACTACTATAGGACGCCGCCCTTCGCAGACTCCTAAAGATGGAAGCAATCTGGAAGTGGAACAAAGATTGTACCTCAGCCTTGAAAAAGTTGAAGAAGGCATTGGTAGAATATCTTGTCCTCATTGCCATTTGTCGTCACGACGGACGTGAGCCAATACAACATAGGCACTATGTTACAACAAGACGACAACAATGGCTATCGACCCGTAGAGTTCATGTCAGCCAGTCTGACTTCAGATAAAGTAGCAGCCTCAACTTATGAAAGGGAACTTTACGCTCTGAGGTAGGCCTTAGACCATGGAGGCATTACCTGCTTGGCAGACACTTCAAAGTCTACTCAGATCATGAAACTCTAAGATGGCTGAAGACCCAAGCCAAGATTACGCCCAAGCTAACTAGGTGGGCAGTTGAAATAGACTTTGAGCTTAAACCCGTTAAAGGTAAGTACAACGTGGTAGCCCATGCCCTAAGTAGGCGAGCTGATTACTTTGGGGGAATGGTGCTTTATTTGGACATGGGCAGATCTACAACAAAGAATAAAGGATGCATATCCTTGGGACCCGATCTACAGTGATCTGCTAAGGAGAGTTATGGAAACCCTTGACAACAAGCCATATTATCGAACCACAAACAAGTTACTCTTTGAGAAGACGAATGTCGTTGACCAACTGGGCGTCCCCAATAACGAAGAGATCCATAGTTTGATCTTAGGGGAATCCCATGATACAAAAGGACACTTTGGCTGGCAAAAGACATTAGCCAACCTCCTGATGTCGTATACATGGCCTGGCATGAAAGCCGACTATATAGAGTATATCCGCGACTGCAAAGTTTGCCAACGCAACAAGACAACGACCAGAGCCCCGTTAGGTCTTTTTAGACCCTTGATTTCATGGATACCAGAGTAAGGAGTAGGCATGGCAAAAGCCAAGTTATGGTTACAGTAGACCGATTTAGCAAATATGCATTTTTCGTACCTTTGCCTGCAGAGGCAAGAACAGACTAAGTAGAAAAGTTTTTCAACTTATGGGTAAGCGAGCATGGCATACCGTTGTCCATAGTAAGTGATCAAGACACTCGGCATACCAGCCAGAACTGGCAAGATCTCATGAAAGTTTACAACTCTTGATGTCATCCGGTCGTCATCCAAAAACAAACGGCCAAATAGAACAGATGAATAAGATCTTGCAGCAATTGCTCAGAACGTACATTAGACCTGACCAAGTAAACTAGGATGAGATGCTTCCCAAGGTAGCTCCCGCTTACAACAACAGCGTACACCTAGCTACATGTCGAACTCCTACTTAAGTCCTTTAGACCACATAGGCCATTTGAATGACTAAACCAGGACCAGATTCAGAGGTTACCACCCAACACGAGAGAGTTTGCTCTGCAGCACGAAAAGGAAGTCTTAAGGATTGAAAACCTTAGAAAGGTCCAACATCGCATGATTGAACAAGCAAACAAGCATCGCAAATCCTCGCAATTGGAGGGCGACCTAGTCTGTGTCAAGTCAAAGGAATTCGCACCAGAAGAGAACATCTCCTGAAAGCTCTTGCCTGCGTAACGAGGGTCGTGGCCTGTCCTAGCAGTCAAGGGTGGAGAGGACAGACCATCCTATACGATAGAGATTCCACCACACCTCCATATGTATCCGGTCTTCCATGCATCAAAGTTGTTGCCTTGTGTCAGCAATCAACAGTTCCTATCGCGGAGGTCGATGATTCCGCCTTATATGGATGGCACATATGACAGACCGAATACTAGAAGAAGATGTGTTCAGAACTGGAGGTCGAGGTCGTCCCCAAAAGCAGTACAAAGTCAGATTTGCTTGCCAGGAGCCTGAGGACAACAGATGGTTCATAAGAACCGGACTTCTAGAGACCGCTCCCAACATAATCATGCCTTGGATTAGGGAGTTCTAGAAGGACCTCAACATTAGGACGGTGGGAGTGAAAGGGTTTCAGCCAGTTCGCAGGACAATTGCAGATCCCAGGGATCGATCCCTAGACCTACCCCTTACCCCGTGTACAGTTACCCGTCACCCCTGTGGGTTTCGAACCCGTGACCTGTCCCCAAAGGCGTATGCGTGTGTGCTGTTTGCACAGGCGGGTCGAGTGGATTTGAACGGTAGACCTTAGTGTTAGCAGTCCTAGGGTCAGTCCTGTAGGTTAGCCCTAAGAGTAGCGAAGGGTCAGTCAAACTTAGACTAGGAGTTTCTAGAAGTCGCTACCTGGCTCTTTGAAGTTGTAGAAGTCAGTCAAACGTAGACTAGCATTTTATGGATCCCCTTTTCTACAGTGTGTCTTGATTAGCCTTCAAGGCAGTTGTTCCGGTCATTAGCTCATGTGGTTGCTTGCGTAAGTTGCACTACGAAGAAGGTGCTGGGTAGAAGTCCCATTCAGGTCATTCTGGGTTACAATGATGATGCTTCGACTCCTGAGTGGGCCGCTGGAATGAGGGCCACTGGGTCAACCTGGGTGGGGAGCAACTCTTGGGCCAGAGGCTTCTGTTACGAATCCTATGAATATTATTTTGTCATTGGCCAGTAGGGTGTCTACGAAGGACCCGTGCACGAATGACGTTGTTGAAATATCCAGAAACCCATATAGTTTTGCAGAGCATTCCGAAAACTTAAACCACACGTACTTTCGAAAGCGGCTGCCGCATGCACTCCGCAACGTGTTCTGATAAATGGGATAAATTGGCCTGCAAAGCTGGCACAAATTCTTTCGAGTATGAAACATCGCGACACTATAGCAATGGCTGGCTGCATGCACGTCGCAACTTCCTGATTTTTTTTTTTTTTTTAAGTAACAAATTAACAATGCTATATTCTTCTCTCAAATCTTCCATCATCTTTCAAATTCTTTCAATTCACCTTCACTACCTACCTACCACTACTACTAAGGCTTTCCTTCTCTATTGCTGCCATCACCTAGGAAGATTTTCCGGACCCGCCGATCACCTGGGCCTGATGCCCGGCGGGGTCTGACACCCGGGATACCCGGGCATAAGGAAAAAAACAGAAAAAAAAAAAATGGTGGTGGGTGTTTTCCGCACTCTCGGAGAGGAGCCCAAATCCGGGCTCTTTTCTTTTTTTGAGTGCTCTTTTCTTTTTTCGAGTGTTGGCTTTTTGTATAAATTATTTTTAAAGGGGCTAAAGGGGTTTAAAAGGGGGTGCCTTGGTATGATTCGGTTATTTTCTTTTCTATCTTCAGTTCAGTGAGGAATTCTGATGTGACCCTCAGCCAAAGGTTGTTTGTACTGCAATTCTACACAACATTTTTTTTTTTTTGGCGCTGGGGCTGCCCGGAGGTCATGCCAGGCCGGTCCCCCGAACATGCTTCTGGGCACAACTTGGGTGCCCGGGTGCCCAGGCGCCCGGGACAACGGCCTAGACCATCACGCCTTTTTTTCTTTTTTTTTGGTCATCACATATCTTTGTTTATTCACTTGATCTCTGCTTGGCCCTATATGTGAAGTCCTTTCTTGCCCAGTTGTTCACAACATGTTCACTTTCCCCATCATATGGGACCACAACCTTTCGGGTTTGCTAACTTGGGCGGGAAGGTCCGTCCACGTTAGTAATTGACGAGGCAATTCGGGAAAGGGATAGGAGAAAAGGCGTGCCAAAAGCTCAGTTGCTTTGTGGGTTTTAACTTTGAATGGCTTGCACAGACAAGAGCTGGATGTGTAGGAATAGCTTGGGGTAATGGCGGGGCCAACCCGAACCTCGAGAAGATAAGTCTCACGACGATACAGCAGTTCACAAGCGTGTGAGCCAAGACAGACCGGGAACGATTGGGGAGGTTCTCAGAGCCAGTAGACGTGTTTGGTGAACCGTAAATGATTTTGCCATGGT
>BFEA01000065.1:2197888-2218043 GCA_003427395.1 Chara braunii
GCAGCAAAGGGCCCATATGCCCTCGGTACAGGGCAAACGGTGGTCAGGAGCAGACAGGGACGAGCCTGCAAGAGTTTGGAAGGCAGTACCTATCGACCAAACAGGACCTGGCCACAGTACGTATGTCAAGGCTGGGGCAGGTCAAGACACATTCAGGGACAGAATGCTGCCAGGTTGCAGGAGCATTCCGTCAATCCAACACATTCGGATGCAGGATGTTGCCAGGCTGCAGGAGAATTAGGTCAACGCAGCGCCGGCTGCACAAGGCCAGTACCGAGCAGTCGGCCAGCACTATAGGTGACGGGAACTGAGGGAGCGACCGGTGTCACAGCTGTAAGGTGCCGAGATGTATATGGAGGGTGGTGCTAAAAGGGGAAATCCTTCGGGGAAGAGGAAAACAGTAGGAAGAAGATCAACAAGGGACTTACCTGGTGGACGCCAAGAAGACCTCTAATGTGACATGTTCTTTAAGCAGACATGAGCGAGAGCAACACGGGACTCTGTGGCTGTAGGCTAGGATAGACGATAAGTGGCCCCATAGAGACACCAGCAAGGGTCATGAACTGTTTGTTACTCTCATTGTTTGCATCAACTGGTGAGACGCGAGAAAAGGGTTTCGTCATCAAAGAGACATCATTGTCCATTCCTAGTCGGTGTTCATTGCCTTACATCTCTGCTTCTAGTCTGGTCAACATATGCATGCTTGTCAAGGGAGTTTGGGATGCTTGTGGTTTTGAGTTTCTCCTGTGCGGGCTCATTACACTTTGATGAAAACCATACTTCCCGCAGGGCCACAGTAGCGAGCCCAAAGATCATTCCCTGACCAGGTAGGTGCGTGATGAGGGGCTTCGGTACCTGCCTGCATCCATTCTTGAGGGTGGTAGTGTGCGTTAGTGATGGAACACCGCATCCATGCAGGGGCAGGATGGACATGATGGTATGGCTCTGCATTGTCACACTCACAATGGTTTAGGCATCCAGCAGTTGAGCAAGAGATTGCTGGTTCAATTCCGTGAAGGTCGGATCGGAGGAATATAATGAAGTTTGTCAATAATTCACTTCTGCTAGACTCCCAGGGAATCAGACAGCTGGACAGAAGGAAATGTAAGGCACTATATGTTGCCATGCCAGGGACCAATTGTGTCCACACAACTCCCGTACGGGGTTGAGCTTACATGAAATCATCACAATCAAAATGACTCATGGGTGACTGCATTCTGGCTGAACAGTACACACATGTAGATGCCTATGAACAGATCATGAGTTCAAACTTCAAATCATGATGCATGCGATAACATTAGGGTCTACCCCTTTCTTACGAAATAGCCGTGAAAGAAGATGAAATGGGTCGGGCTTTAAATTTGAATTCAAACATCTGCAGGGCAAAATGCAGTCTCACCTAAGGCCGACCACCAGGAGGAAGTCTATCCATATTTTGATTCTTGTTTTCATATGAGGTACTGCGTCTACTGCCAATATGGCCAACTTCCCCAAATCTATGACAGCAACAATGTAACTAGCTAGGGGACTACTGGGAGTCTCAAGAGTTTTGCACTGGGGAGGCATCCTAACTTCATGGGCGAGCAAGTAACATGCATGAATTACAACTCTGGTTTCCTGCTGATTGCCCCAAATCTTGGATTGTTCCTCAGTGTGAGAATTCGGAGGACCAAGATTCATAGAAGGATAGTGGCTAGTATGCCCTAAAGGGCTTGTTGTTTTAAACCAGCTAACATAGCATGATGAGCCCAAGTTACAAGAGGCGAAACGACATCTCGTTACAACACAGCCTTTAGGTAATACTGGTGAAGTCCACCAAAAAAGGTGGATCGCAGAGGTTCCGTAGTACCCGCAATGTAATTAAATTGAACGAATAATTTCATGATTGAATGAATAATTTCATTTAATTAATGGAATTGGGGAAGGGATCTAAGA
This sequence comes from Chara braunii, assembly GCA_003427395.1. Lineage (NCBI taxonomy): Eukaryota > Viridiplantae > Streptophyta > Charophyceae > Charales > Characeae > Chara > Chara braunii. The sequence goes on from BFEA01000065.1 coordinate 2,199,824, forward strand.
AAGTGTCTGATAATAAGGTATAATAAATAAGAAAAGAAACCAACAAGAAAGAAATTACACTCAAATAGAACAATTTTGTCCATTGGACCCTTTGTGTTTTGTAGTCTCAAAACTCTCACCTCCTCCTGGAATTGAATCTCAGCCTTCATCTTTGCCACTTCCCGACGTGCTTGGTGCCCTCGCCACCACCGTTGGATGACAATAACAGCAACGCCTTGTTCCTTCAGCAGACACCTGTCTCGCCATCGTCGGAAGGCTCTCATCTCATCCCAGAGGCAGCGCACCACTTGCTCAAGAAAAGCTCGATTGTCCGTTGCCAGTGCTACCTTTGTCTGCCGCAAATGAAGTGCATAAGTATTGATTACCATATCCAGCCAAACAATAACGAGCGTACAGTTAGGCAGCGGCTCTATTGAGATAACTACCCCGGTCCACGAAGAGTGAATTGTGTCACACGCACACCTTTTCGGTCATAGACGGCATGAAGCCATCTTTGAAAATAGTAGCCCATTAACCACTCACCATCAAACTTCAACATAGAGCAAATGACAGACAACTGTGCAATCAGACTTGTCTTCACCTCACGCTCAACATGCATACATGCAGCTGCTGATGGCAACAGAAAATTCCACAAATGCAGAATTAGCAACAGACTTGAGATGGTGGAATGCGGCTACACAAAAAACTCAGAGATATGGGGCCTTCGGCCAGGAACTCAGCTCCAAACAACTTGTCACATCTCATGGCTACCCCTCACATGCACATACTTACACAACACTTGGATCTACCCTGAATGTCTGCACATACACACACGCTAACACCTAACTCGTCACACTGGCGGCAATGACCGCCGTCGTCTTCCTCCTCTCTAGTGGCTATGGCCGCTTGTCCTCTTCCACCTTCGGGCTCTCTCGCTGACCACCGGTGAACTCAGCGCACAAGTCACTCAAGCAACGCTGCCGCGTAGTTCCCCAGGTAATAAGTGAACGACTGCTCGCTGCCTCTTTATTTATACTGTTTCGTTTGGTGGTCTGGGCCTGCCTGATGTCCCAGGCCGTCAAGATATGCAGTCCCACTCTGGTACTTGCTACAAAACGGACTGGACTGGGACTGCCCTTTCCCTTGCCCCTTCGGTGTTGACCTGGGACTCTTGACCTTTCAAAAATCGACAGTGCAATCAGACTTGTCTTTCTTGACACTCAGCATGCGTACAACAAACAGATGACGATCAAGCTGGCGACTTGCACCCACACAAAGCTCAGAGATAACGAAGCCAAGAACGCAGTTCAGATTCGAACTTGTCTTGATCGGCTATGGCCGATCCTGGTACTCTCAGCAACTTGTTCGTACACTCACCCTGGATCTCCCTGGATGTCCCGCACTCTCACTCACACACACAAACACTCACTCATACACACCTACTAACATCACTGACTCTCTGACGTGGCGGCTATGGCCGCCGTCTTCCTCCTCTCTACTAACAAGTTTAGCTATAGCAATTCCTCCTCTTAGCCCACTTCTTCTTCGGGCACCTGCAGACCTTCGTACACAAAACGCTCCGACAGCGCTTCTGCACGGCTCACAGGCAGAATGAATGAATGAATGATCGCTGGCTCTTTATTTATACTTCGGATTGTCGCTGGTCTGCCTCTCTCCACCGGGCCCGAAGTGCACACAGTCCCGCATGGTACTTGCTGACTTGACAAGGTGCAACTGGGACTGGGTACCGCTGACTGAGCAAGGTAAGACTGCCCACTGGACCACTTACCAAAATACTGTCTACTACGACTCATGAAGGGTCAGTTCCAGATTTTCCAGAAGACTGTGGACTTTACCCTTCAGTACTGTAGCGGCTACGACTCGACCTTTCAGCACTGTAGCAGCTACGACTCCTACCACTGCTAAGACCTCTAGCCTACAGACCTACGGTACTTGCTGACTTGACAAGGTGCAACTGGGACTGGGTACCACTGACTGAGCAAGGTAAGACTGCCCACTTGACCACTTACCAAAAGACTGTCTACTAGGACTCACGAAGGGTCAGTTCCAGATTTTCCGGAAGACTGTGGACTTGACCCTTCAGTACTGTAGCGGCTACAACTTGACCTTTCAGCACTGTAGCAGCTACAACTCCTACCACTGCTAAGACCTCTAGGCTACAGACCTACGGTTCAAGACCCGACAACCACCCTACCTACAGCAAACAAACAGGCGACTTTCAAGACACAGGTCGCGGGTTCGAGCACACACGGGTTGACTGGTACTGTACACAGGTAAGGGCGAGGTCTGGGGATCGAGCTCTGGGATCTGCAACTGTTACCACAAAGGTGAAAACCATTTCACTCCCGCCGGCCTAAATTCGAGGTCCTCCGAGAATATTACAATCTATAGCAGGATCTTTACCCTTCTTAGCTCTTTCGTAGGCACGAACTATGTCGGGAGCTGTCTCTAGAAGTTCTGTTCGTGTAAACCAGCGATCGTCCTCCGGCTCTTGGTAGGCGAATCTGACTTTTACTGTTTCTGTGGACGACCTCTACCTCCGCTCCTGAATACATCTTCATCTACTATGCCGTCAATGTCGATCATGGACCTTCTCGATGGGAGCTGCTGGCTCGTAGTGCAAGGTAACAACTTTGACGCATGGAAAACTTGGTAAGAGTGGAGGTGTGCTGGTATTTATATGGTGTAGGACGGTCAGTCATCTCCGCCTTTGACTTTCTATCTATTCAAGGACTTTCCCGCATACGCAGGCAACAGTTTCTGCGAGATGTTCTCCTCAGGAGTAAACTCTTTGAACTTGACCCAGACAAGGTCGCCTACTTGGAACTGTGATGGGCGACGATGTTTGCTAGCTTGCTCCATCATTCTGTGCTGGGCCTTCCTGAGGTTATCTACCACTTTGGCAATTTCCTTCTCATGATGTAGCGTGACCTCCCTAGTACCGGGCTGTAGCCTCTGAATCTGGTCCCGGTTCAGTCCCTCAAACGGTCTGCGCGGTCTGAAGGACTTGTGTAATTTGTTGGGAGTGCAACAAGTGGCTAGATGGACGCTGTTATTGTAAGCACTGGCTACCTTTGGGAGCATCTTGTCCCAGTTGACTTGATCTGGTCTAATATACATTCTAAGAACTTATACAGGACCTTGTTCATCCGTTCAGTCTGACCGTTGGTCTCTGGATAGAGGCCATACGACATCAACAACTTAGAACCATATACTTTCATAAGTTCCTGCCAGTTCTAACTAGAGGCCATACGACATCAACAACTTAGAACCATATACTTTCATAAGTTCCTGCCAGTTCTAACTAGTGAACCTGGTGTCTCTGTCACTGCCTATTGACAGCGGTAGACCATGCTCACTGACCCAATGATCAAAGAACTTTTCTATAACTAGATCAGTACGTGCCTCGGCAGGCAAAGGGACAAAAACTGCATACTTGCTAGATCTATCAACTATAACTATGACTTGGCTCTTGCCATGCCTACTGCTGACCCCAGTATTCATGAAGTCAATGGATACAGAACCTCAGGGTCCTGATGGGATAGGCAAGGGTCTGAGAAAACCCAATGGGGCTGTCGTCGTAGTTTGTTGCGCTGGCATACCTTGCAACTACACACATACTCTATGCAATCAGCTTTCATGCCAGGCCACGTGTAGGCGCGTATCAGGTTGGCGAGTGTCTTTTGCCAACTGAAGTGTTCTTCTGTATCATGACATTCCCCAAGGATCAGACTGCAGATCTCTTCGCTGTTGGGAATCCATAGCCGATCTACGACATCTGTCTTCTCAAACAAACAACCCATTATTGGTGCGGTAGTGAGGTTCACTAGCTGGATCCTCCAGTGGGCCTACCAGACATCCCTATCGGATGCCTGGTATTGTATGAGAAAAGAAAAGAGAGACAAGCAAGTGAATGTTTCAAACTTTTCCATACCTCTGTGGATAGAGCTGGCTTTGAATATAAGACATGGATGCATCAAGACCCTCAGACCTGTGTTGTGTACCCGTTCATGAGGGGTGGTGTTTAGGAAGCTGGACACTGAGTAGCTTTCAAGGTGCACAGGGAGGAGGTGTCGAGCTCAGCACCAGCACGTTGAGGATGCCTTCAAAATGTTGAGCGTAGCACCTTGAGCTCAACCCTGTGATCATAAACTGCAGTGGTGTAACACCTGCATTCTGCCCTCATACAACCTCTGTGCCATAGAGGGATCTTGTGGCTCCCATAATCCATGTACAAAGGAGGCCCCATGGTGGCATGTCATTGCCGTTGGCACCAGGGTTGCATACCCGCCGACCGCCTGCCCCAACCGCCGACCGTTTTGCAGCCTACCAGTAGGGCCGACCGGTCGGTGGTCTGCCGACCAGTCGGTAAACAGCCATCCACGTCTTTTTAAAATCTGACAATAGGGCTGTACTGCACCCAAGCCAAGGTGTTCCACACCTCAGCTTGGGCACAGGCAGCCCAGCTTGCGCTGAGAAACTTTTGGGGATGGGGACGGGTACCGGGGGGCTATGGGGGTGTATAGGGGGGTATGAGGGGGTATATGAGGGTGTTGGGTGGTGGTTTAGGGGAGTTTGCATGGTGCCGATGACCGCCAACCAGTCGGCTGGTCGGCAGCCGACCAATCAAGGGATGCCGACCACCGGCCTGTGCAACCTGGTTGGCACACATTACGCATGCAAAGGGGAGAGCTTACCTACCTGGGGCGACAACGGCACTTTGAGAAGTAGCGAGATTTGCACGTATACTGCATGACCTTGATGAACTTGTGTTCAGAAAATGTTGCACGGAAGTGCCTTCAAGACCTATGGCAGCCAGAAGCCAACCTGAGAACCAGGCTGTTGAGTGGGCCACCTGAAGCTGCACCCTGTGATCTAAACCTGCATACAAGGAGGCAATAAAGGTCCCATGTGCGCCTGATCTCCTAATGCAGCCAATGCCATAGAAGGATCCCTTTGCTCCAGTGGCGAAGCCCGGACAAAGCCTCAAACACGATTGGTGTCTGATAGGAGGCAGGGTAGTAAGATGCCATCAACACCTTCCATGGTGCCGCTACATGCTTGTGATGGGTGTTTTTGCCAGGCGCAGACAAGCTGCAACACAGTGGGGGGAACACGGAGAGGCTGTAATAGTTGAGGTGTGTGGGAGGGAGTCAGGGTGTGGGCAAGTAATAGGAGTGGGGAACCGGGTGTGGACTGTGGTTTGGACTGCACAAGGGACATTAGATCCAGGAAGGAAGGTAGCTATGGCATGAAGTGTTGAGGAAGGTAGCAAGCAGCAACAGCTGGGGAAGGTGGGCGCGATGGATGGATGTCAGGATGGGTGGGATGTAGAAGTAATGAAATCGTAAGCAGTTGTATCCATTTGACTAGAAACCGGTTGATCTGGCAATGACCAGGTTGAAAAAAGCCCTAACAGGCTGTGGAGGACTGGACCCACATATGTGGCGAGGGGTGAGTAAGGAGGAAGAATCAATTGTCCAGGTACTGAGTAGGGGGTTGTTCTAATGCAGGGGGCAGGGTTGGTGGAATACCATGTACTTACTTTTCTGGAAAAAGGCAGAAAATCAGTCAATTAGCCATGGGCAGCATTGGCTCTATGTTCACTCACCTCGAGTGTCATATACTGCTCCCTCAGCCGATTAACGTCACTGATAACACTGCGGACAAGTGCTTCCAAATCATTGCCACTCTGGACATCAATCAGCTGGCTTCTCTTTTCAAACCCTTCTCGCACCACAGGAGAAGGCCCCTCAGAATCTCCCACCCTTTGGAACACAGATGCCTCTGCATCCAGATCCTGCCTCTGCAGCAGATTCCTGGAGACGCCTGAGGTTACTTTTGACCTCTGCCGTTTCAGTCTCGTTGCGACTCCGCGCCACACTGCCTGTATTGAAGTCGCAGCTTGTTGCTCTCTGTGGTACCTCGCAAGTCGAGCCCTGACCTGGTTTCCAACAACCCTGGATAAAAATTGCCACCAGATAAGAAAACACTCCATCAACACCAATTGCAACCTCAAAATCCGGGTGGTGACTACCAACCAGCAAAAGTGAAATCAAACTGGGTTTTCCCAGTGGCGGATGCCATATGCTGGAGGGAAAAACACCATACCAATAAGCAAGAATTAAGAATCGCATCTCTCTACTCACTCTCCCATACCACTAAGCAAGAATTAAGAATCACATCTCTCTACTCTCTCCCTACAAGATACTAGCAAAAGCATTGGCTTTCATATTGACCAAACAGGTTTCATCCCGGGTAGGTATATTCTTGACAATGTGTTAACTGCATACTTGCAAGCGGACACCGTCCGGGAGGTTCCGCACGTGCAGCAGACCGCCGGACCGGACCCGCGCGGCGCACGAAGTACGCCCGACGACCAGTTACGCCCCCCCCCCCCCCCCCCCAAAAAAAAAAAACGCCCCCGTCCGGTCCGGTCCGGGTCCGTCCGGTCCGGGGCGAGGGTGCCGCACGCGGCAAAGCGGACCAGACCGGACGCTTGTCCGGTCCGTCTGCTTGCAAGTATGGTTAACTCTCAACGAAGCAGCCAAAAAGAGGATCAAACGGCTATTCTTTTCTTTGACTTCGAGAAGGCCTATGATCAGGTCAACTGGGGCTTCCTCAACGCAAGCATGGAGAAAATGGTGGTTGGCCCCAATTTAAGGAAATGGATTCGAATTTTGCATAAGGGCCTTTTCAAAAAAAAAAAAAAAAAAGGAAATGGGTTCGAATTTTGTACAAAGATGCGATAGGCTATGTCCAGGTCAACGGCTTGCTATCCGATTGCTATCCAATTTCACGCTCAGTTCGTCAAGGGGACTCACTAAACTCCAATTTTTCTCTTCGTGAAGGAGGCAATAGACTCATTCCTCCGTAAAGACCCCTCGATGCACAGACTACCAGAGGTCAATGTGGGTACACCCCAACACCTGCATTATCCAACGGTAATAATGTTTGCTGATGATCTTACTGTCCTCATTCGGGCCTCTGATTCATCATACAGTGCTCTAGCAAGAGCGATCGAAGCTTTCAGGTCGGCTTCAGGAATGAAGATCAACTGAATAAACAATCGGATGGTGGCTATCTGATTACGAAGTCCCCCAACTACAGCACCCAGAAAGTGACATGACGTGGGAGAGACCTGACACGCCCGCACGTTTCTTAGGAATATTGCTTCCTAAAGATGGCTTCGCGCCCCAAACGACTCAAAACATACGCTCTAACAGGGTAAGTCTAGGCGCCTACGACCAACTCCTACCCTAGGCTGTAGGCGCGACTCCCGATCGGGGCGACCCGTAGGTGGTCTGCCGACAGGTTGGCACACTGCTTTTTTTTCTTTTTTTCTGAGTACATGGCTGTTCAGGGGGTGTTTGGGAAGCGTTCGGGGGTTAATGGGGTGTTTGGGGGGTTCTGTGGGGGAGGTTCAGGGGGTGTTTCGGGGGTTCTCTGGGGGGGTTCAGGGTGAGTTTGGGGAGTGCCAAGCGTGGGGAGCTTCTGGGGGCCCGGCCTGCCAGGCAAAGTCGGCTCTTGAGGCCGACGATGCTCCATGGGCCTGGTAGGACCCCGCAATAATTTGTCGTTTTCCTGCAGGGTGCCTACCAGTCGCCTACCGGTCGGCACTGCCAGGTCCTAACGTCGGCAGGTCGGCGGCCGACAGTTTTGGGGCCGGCGACGGTCGGCCAGACTACCCTGCTCTCTAACCACATCAACAAGATGGGCAGGTGGGGGAACACATTTACGTCGCTGTTGGGCTGAACACCTCCGTTTTCTCAATGATGTGGTATATAGCTTCTATCTAGACACTGCCTGACCGTACAATCAAGGACCTTTGCGTATATAGCTTCTATCTAGACAGTGCCTGACCATACAATCAAGGACCTCCATGGCAAAGTCAAAGCCTACCTATGATCGGGCGCCAAACAAACTGAACTTGTAGCTAAGATAGTGTGGCATTACATCACAAGGAAACCAGCCAGAGGAGTACTCGGCATTATCGACCCCAAACAAAAAACAAAAGCCCTACAAGTGGGTCGTTAAGCTCCTGACCAGACGGGGACTGGCATGGAATAACCTGGCTCTGGACAGCATCACTTGCCTAGCCCTGACAGCTGTACCTGCAAACATGTCTGTTCTATTCTGGGTAAATACAGGCCGGAGAAACCAATGAAGAGGAGCTGCTCCAAATGAGGATAGGCCCTCGACACCTTACTGGACTGCCTAGCTGCGAATATGATGGGAAATCATGCCAAAGAAGGTAGGCAGACCCAAGTATGAGAAAAAGGACTGGCTTTCATAACAGGAGGTCGCTACCCACCTTAAACCGCCAGTACCTTTCTCATATATTGGCCGTGGGTGCTGCACGCCAAGCGCGGCCAACGGATCTGGTCAGTGCCGGAGGCCGAATCGGGCCCTTCGTGTTAACCGCTGCGCCCCAGATCCCAAGCGGGGAAAGGTACTGGTGGTTTAAGGGTTGGTCGCCGACGAGATGAAAACTTACTGACTGTCATCCAATGCATCCCCTAAGGGTGGAAGGAGTTGTTGATAGAAGCCCCTACATGGAAATCTGGGGATTGAGGTGTGCTGGTTCAGGAAACAGCACCCACAAGGGCCTTCCGATTCTCCCATACGCAGCAGGGATCAGACACCCTAGCTGTGTTCACCTCTTTTCCAATTATTCCTACAACATATGGCTTCTCCTCAAAGATGTGGAACGAAAAGTGCTTAATCCGTTCGTGCTCAGAAAAATAAGGGTGCTGGGGGTGTGGCCGAAAACAATCTTTAGAATGGACACAGCAATTCAAGACCTGGAATTTGATCCGGCAGAATAGGCCTGGACACCAGGCAAAAACAAGAATATCAGAACTACTGTCTACATTCATGAACATACAGTTTAACTGGGGTACAACCTACTCAAGACTAAGGACTCTGATCCCACAATTCAAAAATAGATGGCTGAAGTTAGTTTGTCACGATGTCATTCAGACATCACAAACACCATGGAAAATTTTCAAATCAATACGGTTGGTCAAATCAGAAGTCTCCAATGGCTCATAGCCTACGTGGCTCTACCAGTCAATCAGTGGTTACATATCAGAAGAAGGAAGAACGATCCTAGCAGCTCAGACTTATACGTGGTTTGCACGGACAATGAACCGGAAGACATAATACACTGCTTAATACGTTGTAGGCAGGCGACGGAGTACTGGGCCATCCTAGCAGCTCAGACTTATGCGTGGTTTGCACGGACAATGAACCGGAAGACATGAGACACTGCTTAATACGTTGCAGGAAGGCGACAGAGTACTGGGCCACAGCATCCGACTTTTCGGGACTCCCTTTTCCCCACCCCCTTCCCTGAACACCCCATCCAACTTCTATGGACTGCCATCCCTACCCACATCCAGAAGACAGAGGATCTGGTTTGGAATCATCAGAAAGGCGACACTTTTGACACGGTTTTCACCTTTGCAGTCACAGATGCGGATCCCAGGGCTTGATCCCCAGACCTTACCTTACCTTACCTTACCTTACCTGTGTACAGTATTAAGTCGGCCCTGTGTGTCTTGAACCCGTGACCTGTGTTAGTAGTTGAAAGTTGTCTGTCGTACGTCTGAGTAGTTGTCGAGTCTTGAACCTTAGACCTGTCGAGGTAGAGGTCATACCTGTGTAGGTGTCATAGTTGTTGTAGTTCTGAAAAGTCAAGGTCGTAGCTGCTACAGTCCTGAAAGGTCAAGGTCGTAGCTGCTACGGTCTTGAAAGGCCAAGTCCGCAAACTTCTGGAAGTGGCCTTTCAAGTTTCTTCTCACGTTATACACTGCAGACCAGAGGCAAGTGGGCAAGTGGTGAGTCCAACTTCGCTTAGTCAGTGGTACCCAGTCCCAGTCTCACTTTGTACAGTCAGCAAGTACCATTGTCTCTTATACACATCTAGATGTGTATAAGAGACAGCGATACAGCAGTTCACAAGCGTGTGAGCCAAGACAGACCGGGAACGATTGGGGAGGTTCTCAGAGCCAGTAGACGTGTTTGGTGAACCGTAAATGATTTTGCCATGGTTCCCTGCAGCTTACCACGGCTAACCTCGCAGTTAATGCTCCTGCAACAGGAGTAAGCAATGCTGTTCAAGGGGTCCTTCGGGCAGTACGGAAAGCACTGGTGTAATCGGTGTCCTCTATCCGTGACTTGGTTAAGTGCAAAGGAACCAGAGTGCTGCTCTCCAGAATAGAAAGGAGCAAGGAGACCAGGGACCATAAGGCCCTCTTTGTAACAAAATTGTAACCCCCCCCACCAAAAAAAAAAAAAAAAAAAAAAAAAGAGGACCGGCTATCTTTCCCTGTACACAACGCTCACAAATAATGAATATATACTACCGTCTTCCCCTGAAGATTACACATCTGCGTTGCAAACGAACACAACGAGCGCATAGGTTGCTCAGACTTGCTCTCTATTCGAATACAACGCATGTGCATTCTATTCCAACAGCCCTTAAATTCGAATACAACGCATATGCGTTCTATTCGAACCATCAATTTTTTTCCTTCAAAAACTCGAGTACAACAAATATGCGCTATGTTCGTGGGAAGACAGTAGCTATCATTCCAGTGTGATACAGCCATGATGAAGGAGTGGTGTTCGGGTGAAGATGGTTGTCATTTTCCCGGGGGGGGCATCATGAACTTCTTTGACGGCTCATTCATTATTAATCTGGATAGTACAAAAGGTGTAGGCCCTGTAATACAAAACTGTAGGGGTGAAGAGGGAAAGAAGAGAAAAGAGAGGGAAGAGAGAATCAAGGGGATCTGAGCACTCTCAACGAGTTTTCCTGACACCCTGCCTGTCCTCAAGTGCTGAGGCAACCTTGTGGCCGGGCTAACATGAACAAGATATTTCCCGAGAGGGGGTCAGAGGCATGATGAGCTAGCTGGAAGGAAGGGGACTGGCATAGCAGCATAGTCCTGGCTCGCTCTTTCAAGGCATTGATGCTGAACATGCTCGGCTTACACGTAAACAAAAGATTTCCTGAGGTGGTGAGAGGCATAATGAGCTAGCTGAAAGGGTACTGGCATAACAGAATAGTCTTGGCCCGCTCTTTCAAGGCATTGAAACTGAACATGCTGCTGCAACCCTGCAGATAGATGTAAAACAGACAGATGAGACGCATATTGGCACAAGCCGGCAGTGCCTTGATCCCAGCGAAAATAAGTTCAGATGAACTGAGGACGGTGCTATTACAAGTCTATAGCAGAGACGGAAAGACTCAGTGAGTCTGTAGAAGCCATGGAACAAGAAAATACATCTGAAAGAAGCAAACAATGGAGGAGGAGGAGGAGGAGGAGGGTCAGACGGATGAAGGATAGAGATTGTACAAGAAACAGCAGCTATTGTACAAGAAACAGCAGCTACTTCTGTGCCTCCCGCCTCTCTTGTGCACTCAAATTTTGAATTTTCCTGATTTTCATAGTGCTTCAGAAGTTCAGAGTTTGATCTTTACATGAAGTCGACTTGCAAACAAAGAAAAGCATGAGCATGCAGAGGCTGCTGCCAGGGCGCAGGGAAAAGCGAGGAGACTGAGGAGGGCCTCTATGTTGGAGTGCATCTGTTTGTTCCCCTTACAACAGAGGGAGAAAGCATGCGCATGCAGAGACAGCTGGTGTTGTTGGTTGGCCACGGCGGCTGGCTTGCTGTGCCTTGGTTGAATTATGTAGATGCTGCGGACGGAGCAGTCCGGAGGCTGGAAAAAAGGGTCCTCCGCATGTGATGGCATGGCTTGGCAGCTCTGCTTAATGATCGTGACAAGCGCTTTTGCATGTGCGCGATGTACACCAAGCACCCTGTGTTGCTTGTTTGAGTCTGATCACATGCCAATCATCCCCATCCGACCGAGCAAGCACGATCCCAACTCTACTTGAAGCAGCAGGTGGGGCAGAATGTGACCTGTGAAAGAGAGATCATGCAATTATTTCGCTGCAAGGATTCAACAAACAGTGACATATATTCATTCCCCAGCTCACTACCTTTGACATCCCACCCCACTTCACAAGAAGACAGAAAGGTAACTGAATTCTCCCTTCTCACATTGCCAAAGCACAGCTTCTTGTTTCCTGCTCGGACTTCGGTTTGGTAATCGAGGGAAAGAACCCCTGAGGCTTGTAGTCGTTCACAACACCTGCACAAAAAAGTTTCAACTCTCCCAACAATCGATCAACAATCATCTGGCAATCCCTTCTTTGTCTGCTCTTCGGTCTACCATGCCTTCGGCAGCCCACTTTCTCTGCTCCTATCTGCCTATCCCCCAGTGTATATACACAAACAAATTTATTCTCTAGCCATCAATCAGCAGGCATGTAGATGCCTGTTGCTGTGAGAGCGTAAAGGAGAACCAAACCACCAGTACATGGCCACAGGCAACTGGAGAACCTGTTTTGAGCCTCTCCGAAATTTTAGTGGCCGAGCGCCATAGATAAAATGAATCGGCGGTGGGTTGGCCTCCGAAAGGGGCCCGCGGTCGATAGCTGGCATGTACTGGTGCTTTAACAGAGCTCAATTGTAACGGGCTATTGCCGTTTGAACCGTTGAACAAACTCACACTAGTAACATGGTGTCCGCAGCAAGAAAGCTGCAGCTACCATCGAAATGGTACTCTACCTCAGGTCAGATCATACTTTCTCAATTGCAGGGCTAGCACAGGTGCCAGGTTACGTGTGCAGCAAGGGGGGTAAGGACTCCATTGGGATGCCTAATGCATCTAGGCTGATCTAGCATCAATTGAAGCAGATGGCTGCTAATGACAGCTTCACACATCCAAAACACATGGTGCGGCTCATTCCCTTCGAGGAAACCTGGAGTTTGATTTGGAAATTTGACAAAGGTCACAGGTGCGATATCCACTGGATCACAGGAGGAACAGGAGAACTGGCAGAGCATGAGCAAGCTTTGATACCACCATCCAGGACACCCATTGAACTTGGAACGATCCAGAGAAATTAGCATGAGCCCTGTGCAAGGATGGAGGATCGTATGCACAAATTGAGAAATGCGTGAGGCCTCACGCGTCCCTCAGGAGGTAGCAGAGGGCCAGTACTGCCTGAGCTCAGGCAAGATGAAGAGAAGGCCCGTTCAGTCTTAAACAAGGACCCAATAGGCCTGCCTGCCTGGGACCGGTAGGTCACTGCCAAAACCGAAAGACTCTGAGCACTGCCTATCCAATGAAACAGTACCTGGCTCTGGTATTTAAGGAAAGCGTGTGGCAAGTCAAAGCATCATTTCGGGTGTGAATGTCTCAGGCTGGCAGAGCACTAAGTCAAAGCAGTGCTCCCAGGAGAGGGCAGCACGTAGCATCCGGTCAGCACCACCCACAGGCAGGCCGGGGAAGAAGACCAGCGCCAGCCAGGTCAGGCGCTCGGGAGGAAAAAGAGGTGGTGCTATAGAGGGAGATCCTTGTAGGAAGACAAGGCCATGGAGGAGAAAGGAGTTAAGAACTTAAAAGAGTGATTTACCTGGTGGTCACCAAGCGGGGTTCCTGTGTGAAATAATCTTTGAGCAGGCATCGGCGGGAGGTGTGGAAAAGGAAAGGCAGCGATCTTACATTCTGTGCTTCGCACCATAACGCGACCTCTTGAAAGTGCCTAATGGTTCACCGTTTCCACCACATGCTCTCGTCTTTTACATTTTCATTTAAGAGAGTCTGCAGTGCGCTTCAGGTGTGTTAGGTCCATATTGGACTCCGCGACGGTGTATTATAGTTTAGTACAGGCTAGGGTAGATGATAGAGCAGGTGATCAATCATACCTGCTGGTAAAGAGACCAGCAAGGCAAAGAACTGCTATCCTTGTAGGAAGACAAGGCCATGGAGGAGAAAGGAGTTAAGAACTTAAGAGTGATTTACCTGGTGGTCACCAAGCGGGGTTCCTGTGTGAAATAATGTTTGAGCAGGCATCGGCGGGTGGTGTGGAAAAGGAAAGGCAGCGATCTTACATTCTGTGCTTCGCACCATTACGCGACCTCTTGAAAGTGCCTAATGGTTCACCGTTTCCACCACATGCTCTCGTCTTTTTCATTTTCATTTACGAGAGTCTGCGCAAAAAAATGAAGGGAAAAGGGTGCAAATGAGGGTGGATAGGGGTTTGTTGGTCTGGTGTGGGTTTGGGTGGGGTCGGGGTGGTTTTTAGGCTCACCCGTGCATTGTTGTTGACCTGTCTCTTATACACATCTAGATGTGTATAAGAGACAGCTGCAGCACCGTCGAGCAGCAACCAGCCCAAGTCAAAGGTGGCTTGCATTGCGGCGACTTCGCGAACTACTTCTACCGAGGCTGCAACACCAAACGAGGGTGAAGTGTTGGCAGCTGCCCGGGATGGTGGTCGGCCGCGCAACAACCACGGCCGCGACAAGACGAAGACTCAGTCCACCTCTACACCGAGCACTGGATCAGCCGCCGATGAACCTTGGGCACAATACGGACTCTCGGCTAATTCTTATCGCACGAGACTCAAGTACCTGTCTCTTATACACATCTAGATGTGTATAAGAGACAGGCCCTATGCGCCCTCTTACAACAGTATCTTTCCTTCCATGCACCACCAACTTCGCCGACGGTAGCCGAAGTCGCGGTGGGGGACATGCTTGGCTACGTTGCCAAGGTGGCCCGCAAGTTTGTCTCGCAACGGTACGAAGAAAACAACGCACCGTTGCTCTACGTTCGCATTCAGATTGGGCAAGCGGCCTGCAACGCTTTGCTAGATTGCGACGCAACTCGCAACTTCATCAGCCTCGGGCTGGCCTTGGCGCACAAGTACGGAGGAAGTCACATCCTGTCTCTTATACACATCTAGATGTGTATAAGAGACAGGTCCCGGTGTACTTTGCACCGCACGCATGTGAACCTGTCACTTTTGATGTGTTGGACACCGACTTCGATGTCATTTTGGGGATGCCTTGGCTTTCTAGCGCGGACCACACGGTCAATTTCCATCGACGCACGCTCACGATTCGTGATGCAACTGGCGCCGAGGTCCCGTGTACTATTCCTCCTCCTCGCTCTTCCATGAGGTGCCCAGTCGTGAGTGCCAAATCTTTTCGAGACACATGCCGTTCCGAGCATGTCGAAGAGATTGGCATCGCTTTGCTTCGAACCGTCCCGACGACCGATTCATCGTCCACAGAGGTGTCTTCCGACTCCCGTGTGACCCGGTTGTTAGACGAGTTCTCGGATGTTTTTGAGACACCCTCCGGTATAGTGCCGGGCCGGCCAATCGCTCACGAGATCATACTTGAGGCCGGCGCCGTGCCACCGAAAGGATGCATTTATCGCATGTCCAAGGAGGAGCTCACGGTTCTCCGTGCGCAACTCGACGATCTACTCGACAAGGGTTGGATCCGCCCTAGCAGCTCACCTTACGGTGCGCCCGTTCTCTTCGTTCGGAAGAAGAACAAGGACCTTCGACTTTGCATTGTCTACCGACGCCTCAACGCGCAAACCATCAAGAACGCGGGGCCTCTACCTCGCATTGACGATTTGCTTGAGCGGTTGGGCGGCGCCAAGTACTTTTCGAAGTTGGACCTCAAGTCGGGCTACCATAAGATYTCCATCCGCCCGCAAGATCGGTACAAAACCGCGTTTAAGACGCGATATGGGCATTTTGAGTGGGTAGTTATGCCTTTTGGCCTCACCAATGCCCCGGCCACCTTTCAGGCGGCCATGACCACCGAGTTTCGCGCTATGTTGGACCSCTTCGTTTTGGTCTACTTAGACGACATCCTCGTCTATAGCCGAACTCTAGAGGAGCATCTCGAGCACCTTCGCCGTGTTCTAGAGACTCTTCGGTCAGCCCGGTACAAAGCTAACCGCGACAAATGTGAGTTTGTCTGGCAAGAGCTTGAATACTTGGGTCATTTTGTCTCTCCGGAAGGCATTCGTCCGTTGGCGGACAAGATTCAAGCCATCCAGGAGTGGCCCGAGCCGAAGAATGTGACGGACGTCCGATCCTTACTCGGCTTGGCCGGTTATTATCATCGCTTCATCAAGGGTTACTCGAAGATCGCGGCCAACCTAAGCAAGTTACAAAACGAGGAGAGGCCTTTTGACTTCGACGACAACGCGCGCCATTCTTTTGAGACACTCAAAGCGGCACTCTTGTCCGCCGAGGTGTTACATATTTACGACCTGCTTCTAGCTACGCGCGTCACTACCGATGCGTCGGGCTATGGCATTGGGGCCGTCCTTGAGCAGCACGATGGCACGGACTGGCACCCGGTCGAGTACTTTAGCAAGAAAGTACCTCCCGTGCATTCGATCGACGACGCACGGAAGAAGGAACTTCTTTCCTTCGTCCACGCCCTCAAGCGTTGGCGACATTTCCTCCTTGGTCGGAAAGCATTCCGATGGGTAACGGATAACGATCCGTTGGTATTCTACAAGTCGCAAGACACGATTAACAGTACCATTGCCCGTTGGATGGCTTTCATCGACCAGTTTCCCCGATCACATTCCCGGGAAGTTAAACCGTTTTGCGGACACCCTCTCACGACGACCGGATCTTTGCACAGCAGTCTACTCTACCTTCGAGATCGACGACGACTTGCGGGAGAGCTTCATCCGCGGCTATCAAGCCGACCCCCACTTTCGCGACAAGTACGCGAATTGCTCCTCTCCGAATCCGGTGCCTTCACATTATCGGATCCAAGAGGGCTACTTGTGCATTCGCGGGGTAAGGATCTTCTTTGTGTGCCGAATGATTCACACTTGCGCACATGGCTTCTTGGCGAGTTTCACGATGCGCCCGCCTACGGACATTTTGGTGTCAACCGTACACTTGGCCGACTTCGCCAGCCGTTCTATTGGCCCGACCTTCTCAAGGACGCCACCCGCTATTGTGAGTCGTGCGAAGTCTGTCGCCGTTGCAAGTCACGCAACCATCGTCCGTTCGACGAGCTACACCCATTACCAGTGCCCCTTGGGCGACGGGAAGCAATTGCTATGGATATCACCGGCCCCTTCCCRAAGCACAAGACCGGCGTTGATGGGATCCTCACGGTCGTCGMCCGCCTCACCAAGTACKCCATGTTTTTGCCTTGCCGCTATCACGCAAAGGCACCGGAGTTAGCCGAGGTCTTATACACCGGTTGGATTCGCTCCAAGGGCTACCCCAAGGAGATCGTTTGCGACCGGGACACTCGCTTTCTCTCCGACTTTTGGGTCGCCCTCGTCAAGCGATGGGGCTCATCTTTGAAGCCGAGTTCGGCTCGCCACCCACAAACCGATGGTCAAACGGAAAGGGCGCGTCAGACCGCTCAAGTCCTTCTCTGCACTCTCATCCGTCCCGACCAGGTTGATGGGGTTTAGCGCTTGCCAGACCTTGAGTTGGCTTACAACTCATCGATCCACCCGGCTATCGGGATGTCGCCATTTGAGTTTGAGCATGGTTCACCCATCTCATCGCCGCTGGACGCTACTTTGCCGCGCACAGCCGAGAGCGACGACCATCTTGCGTTCCTTCGTCGCATGCAAGAGCTTCTTGTCAAGGCACGGGATCAGATGTCGAAGACGCAAATACGGATGAGCCGTCAAGCCAACCGCAATCGCCTTCCTTAACATCCACGCCGGCGATCTGGTTTGGGTCTCCGCAGCGGAGTTCAGCCTTGAGCAAGACATCTCTCGCAAGCTCCTTCCCAAGTGGATGGGGCCTTGGCGCATTCTCTTTGCAGCTGGTGATGATCCCGAGGGGCCCTCATTCCGCATCGCGGTGCCACCTCACTTAAGTCCACACGGTGTTCCACTGTTCCAAACTCGCTCCTTTTGTTTCAGCGGAGTCCGACGAGTTTCCCGGTCGACGTACGCAAGACCCTCCTTCCATGGACGGATTTCAGGAGGCCGGCTACATCATCACCGACCGGCGCCATGGCAACAAAGAAACAGAGTTTCTACTTCATTTTTCCTACTGCAGCCACAAGGCTGACCGTTGGCTGACGCGTTCGGAACTGCAGGCCACAACCCCCGCCGTTCTCTGACGCTATCTTAGCAAAGGGAAGACTACGCAGAGCACTCCAGCTCCTCGCCATCCTCGCTACATTCCGCCATCGGATCGGCAGCTTCGCCCGCGCCGGCTCGTCTTCATAAGGAGGGGGGCGTGTTACATGCTGAAAGCCTACACACGGGCCCCTCACGGGACCCGAGGTTGGAATAGGGCCCCCAGGTCGCGTCACCGCAACCTGAAGGCCCTAT
>BFEA01000065.1:2223220-2233570 GCA_003427395.1 Chara braunii
TCTCTCTCTCTCTCTCTCTCTCTCTCTCTCTCTCTCTCTCTCTCTCTCTCTCTCTCTCTCTCTCTCTGTGTCTGTCTTTTCTCTCTCAATTCTTGACAGGTAAGCTCATAGATCAATAAGAACTAATACTAATGATTTGAGAAAGAGTGACTTTATGTACCCTCTTTCCCCTTTTGATAAAGTCAGCAGAGCAGATCATAAACCTGAAATTTAATTGTTCAGTCTCTCTCTCTCTCTCCTCTGATGCGATGGACAGCAGCTGCGCTATTCTTAGCGCTGAAGTCCTACCGCTGCGCTATGCTCGCGCTGAAGCCCTACCGCTATTGTCGATTACCACTACTGCTATGCTGAATGCCTACTGAATACCTACCTCCTCGTAGGCGGACCAGCTATATATAGCTCTGGTCTGACTGCGAGGCCGCTCTCACCAATGCTGAGCGGTGCCAGTCTCTGGCACCCAGCAGCTGGCGCCTAGCTTAGGCCCAAATTCGAATCGTTCGATTTTGAGGAAGGCCTAAAACGGCCCTGGCCCTACTGGGCCTCTACCGAAGTCTGGCGCCAAAACAATGCGCCAGACCGGTAGCCTGTCCCTACCGACCTACGAGGCCTTATACTGGGACGAAACGACATCATGCATATCTGGGGGACGGGCCTGGTAGGGCCCGTGTGGAACTCAGAGTGCCACAGGGGGGGAGCTTGAGTGGGGTGGGTGCATGTTTGCTGTGTTGTGGGTGTGACGCGGGCGAGTGGGAATTTGAGAGGACGAGTGGGCTATGGACCTACTTTTCAATCCATTTGTGGAAACATAGCATGTGTTTCTAATCATGACACCAAGGCTGCGGCGCATCATTACTTTGAAAAAGTGATCTCTTGCGAGCGCCTGCAAAGCACTGAAGATTTGACGCGTAGTGTTGATAGCTTTGTTATGTTTCCAGAAAAAAGATTCTGTTTTTTGTGCGGAGGGCATTGGAGATGGAGCAGGGGGCTGGAGGCGTGAGAGAGGAAAGAGGGGGGGAGGAGATTCTGGACAGAGGCATGAGGGGGAAGTAACAAACGAATGTGACAAGAGCGTTTAGGGAAGTGGGAGRTAGGGGTTGGAAAGAGGATTGTACCCTTTGTGGACAGAGGGTGTGCGGAGGGCATTGGAGATGGAGCAGGGGGCTGGAGGCGTGAGAGAGGAAAGAGGGGGGGAGGAGATTCTGGACAGAGGCATGAGGGGGAAGTAACAAACGAATGTGACAAGAGCGTTTAGGGAAGTGGGAGATAGGGGTTGGAAAGAGGATTGTACCCTTTGTGAGGCGAGGTGGGATGCTAAGTCAGATTTGGGGAAGGGAGAGATCTGTAGATTCGGGACGGGAGTTGGTGTGAATGTAGACAGTGTAGAGGGGGGGCACAGTAGAGAGCTTCTCATGGGGGGGCTAGTAGTTCGAACCTTGGTCTTCTTGGCTGAAGCAGGCTGAAAGTGGACCACATCTAGGTATTGATGCCATCGATGGATCAGCTCCTCTGTCTGTCACTTGTTGACTAGCAAGGGCGGTTTCCTGCCTGGGAGCATTTTTCCGTCACTCCTTCCTCTGATGTCGTGCGCATGGCGGGCGCACTTGGGCGGGCTTGGGCGGGGTGTCTGCACGCCCTCGTGCCGATGGCGGGCATTGCCTCACAACTTGGAAAGTTCGAAGTCGAGCAAGGTGCACGGGCGGTTGGGCGGGAGTGTGGGAGGGGGGCGCGTTGAGGTTGGCATCAGCACGTTTCCAGGCCGAGGCCGGGTGCTGCGCGAATTAGCACAGTGCTTAAGATTTGTGCTTACCAACGGCGTGGGCGTTTCCTTAAAGGTGCAACTTGGCTTTTTGTACTTGCTGCAGTTCCAAATGAGACTCATGATGTCAGTCCCTTTCCTTGGCCGCGGCTCGCCTGAACGATTCAAACCATCATAGAACTTTCCTTCGACTGAGCTGCGAATGACTGGAGACTGCCACTTCGCCGGTACCTCGTGGCTGATCCCTACTGACTTCTCCCTACTTCTACGCACTGGTACCCGTACGGCCTACAACACAGTACCTACCTCAAAGTTCCTGTACCTCCTGTACCATACCGATCGGCTAGTATCTGTATGGCCCATTGTGCGGTACCTACCTAGAAGTTTCTGTACGGCCTAATGTATGGTACCGACGTGGAAGCTTCTGTACACCCTACCGTGCAGTACCTACCTGGAAGTTTTTGTACGGCACCTACTTTGAAGTCCCTGTACGGCCTAATGTAAGGTACCTATGTGGAAGTTTATGTACAGCCTACTGTACAGTACCTAGTACCTACATAGAAGTCTATGTACGGCTTACCGAAAGGACCCATGGTACAGGGGGGAATTGGGACTTGATATGAGACTGTACTGTAAGACATATGAATCCTTTCACATATTTACGGGTCTTTAAGGCCTTAGTGTCCTACTCCTTACGCACATGATTCCAGTAGCCTCTGGAAAGCGAGATTGACTCTCCAATACGTGGAGGTCCGGCTGAGTGTCATTTTGAAGATCCTTTCAATCGGTGTCTTTTTTTTTTAAACAAAATAACGTTTAACAAACAAAATTAAACCACCAGTACTAGCCCAAGCAAACTTGGGAATCAGCTCATTCTGAAAAGTCCGGGGCTCCGGGCAGGCTTGGTAGTGCGATGGAAGAGGAAGCTGGCGTTGCCCATTGCAAAAGGGCAAATGGGCTGGTGGTTTTCCAGCTGGTTTAATCTGAACATGTGGGAAGACATGCATCAACGAGACAACCGTGGGTTAACCCCCCCCCCAAAAAAAAAGAACCAAGAAGACTACGCCCACCACATGGGGGGTACTTCATAGGCATGGGGACAGAGTACCCAGTTCGTTTCTTTCGTTTTTTTAGCTTTCTTCTTTGTGACTCCTTTTATTGTTCTGAATGAACCTCCTGTTTTCGATTGAGGATATGGGCGCAGTAGAAGTTGTATGCCCTGATGGCAGGACAGGAACGAAATTAACAAAAACAAGAAAACACACTTACCTGCCCGTTCGATGGGCAGCACAGTTAATTCCTGTGCCTGTATCAGGCGCACATAGTGCACCAGAGACAAGTGCCTGCAGGGAGGTTAGTAGTGGGGGCAAGCTGCCCCCACCAAGCATTGAGCGCCTGTTGTAGCGGGTGATACTACAAAAAAAGAAAAGAAACAAAAAAACTGCCTTCTGTGGTGCCTGCCGCTCACAGGGAGCCACACAGTTGTAGGCGCCTGAAATTTTTGGGGACATTAGATGGGGACTGGGGTGGTACATGAGTGAAAACAACGGCCTTGGCCTACTTTTTGTTTCACCTGCTGGCAGCAGGACCACCACAGAGTCCAGTACCAGCACCACCCTCAATTTTCCAAGTGGTGGTAAGGGTCACTTTCAGGCTCTGCAAAATGCATTTTTTGGTTCGTAAATTTAGCTTCGGATGTACTGGTGGCTGAAATGCTGGCAACCAGGTCCAGGGTCACTTACATATAGTACTCGCTCCACACTTCCCTCCATTATGGCCAAGGCCTCAGTGCCAAACCACTAAGAAACCCAAGCATACAACGCCAAACCTAGTTCATGCCATCTACAGGGCCCTGCAATGACTTGCTGTTTTCTGCCGTCGGTGACCTGAGGCTGTAACATAGGTAGGCTAGATTGGTTATTTTGTCTGGCTGAGGGCTAACCGAGAGACCTGCCTGTAAGGAAAATTCGTGAGGGACATATCTGCAAATTTGGGAAAATATAGGGCCGTACTAACTAGAATTTCCTACAGCTACCCTAACTGCGAATAGCAGGCCCGGGCTACCCCTAGGACGGACAGGCCCTAATGGCCTATGCCACTAGACGGTCCTATAGCCTATAGCCGGGGAGGGAGCGGCCCTAGAGGCCAAAACAGAAACGGTGCCGGTCGGTCCAGCCAGTCCGGTCTAGGTCTTGGCTAGGGTAGTGTAGTTCTATGAAATAGATTTTAGGAATTGGTTGAGGGCTTTTGGCAGTTGGTACCGTGTACATCGCTGCTGCGCAACGCATGAACGGGAGTGGTGACAGCTTCAGCGTTGGAGAAGACAAACATAGCCAGACCTGCGAAGCGTCGGGCATAGTTGGGACCTGCACTGTTCTCTGACAGCACGGTGGGCTGTTCAGAGGTCTGGGCTATCTGGAGTCTGCTGGAGTCGAGAGAAGTTGGTGCCCTGCTGAACCCCCCTCAGGAGTAGGGTATCAGGGTGTGTGGCGCTGCAGACATAGCTGCAGCTTCCTTCCTCACAGATCATCTTTGTCAGGAGCAGTGGCGCTGCTACAGACTTGCACCCGGGGGGTCTTCTGACACTTCATCATCATCGGATACTGTGGCGCAGGTCTTCTTCTTCATCCTCTGAGAGGCGCTTGGCCTCAGAGGCCAGTTTTAGGGTGGCGCTTCCCTCTGGAGGCTGTATATGG
The DNA here is from genome assembly GCA_003427395.1 of Chara braunii. NCBI lineage: Eukaryota > Viridiplantae > Streptophyta > Charophyceae > Charales > Characeae > Chara > Chara braunii. Next base: position 2,227,673 of record BFEA01000065.1, read on the forward strand.
GTGGTGCTTGATGTTTCAAGGACTAAGGGGTAGTAATAGCCGTTAGGGTTGTACATGAGAGTGGTGACTGATGCTCAGAGACCTGGGAGGCTCTGAGGAGGCTATTTTTAGCCTGACGATTCATCTGGAAGTGACGATTGGCAAGGAGGTGACCCCAATGGAGTTGCGATCTTGGAATTGGGTCAGGATTCCCAATTTCCAAGCAGCGCAGTGCAGGTGGCTATAGCGTTGCACTGAGTTTCTCAGTTATTGACATCTGGGAGTCCAAATTCATTGAATCTTTCAATTGAGGGTGAAGCGCCATTGGGAGAACTACAGTATCATCACCAAGTTTCAAAGGTTTTCGTACGTGGGAACAATTGGAATTATCTGGAGGAGAAACTGGCGAGATGGGTCTCAGGAGACAGCCATAGCCAAGGTTTCACTCATCCCCTTCAGAGATATCCCTGAAGTAAGTGTGTTCCTTACTCTACTTTGTGGCGATTCTTGGGTTATTTTAAGATCAACGAAATATGGCCTATCAATTAGTAGACAATTGAAAATCAAATTCAGACTGTGAGACAACCATAGCTAAGTTCCCCTACCTATCTTCTTTGACTTCTACTAACCCTGTTTGACCCTCTTTCTGACTCAACTTTGCTTTGTGTCTGCTTTACAGTGATGCGATTCAGTCAGGCTTGTGAGTTGGATTGTTCAGGGTCCTGTTGTCAGTGATAATGGAAATTTGAATTCTGCGCTACCATAGCTAGAGCTTGGCCAGACTAGGGTCAGTCATAACTTTGGTTCTGTCCGTCACAATTCAATTTTCTCAGTCCCTGGTAAATTGCAATTCAATATTCAGTCTTTGTCTGAAATCGCACAGGCAGATTTGATGTTTTGAGTCAGTTACAATGAAATCTTTAATTCGTCATTCCCTGGGTATGGCATACAAGGTCATCCAGTGGTGAGGTCAATAGGGTAGGTCCAAAAATAGTGTACCCTGTAAATTATTGCATCTTGGTCATCAGTAGATACCTGTCAGTCACTAATAGTCACTCTATCTAATTTCTATCCACTACTAATCAGTCCAGGACTGCATCCTGAAAGTAATTAATAAAGGATTTGCAGTGATTGCACTCAATTGATGTGTCAGGGCAGTGGATGGAAAATCGTGAAATGGATTTTTGTTGAGTTATCTCTAAACTGACCCTGACCCTTATGCGGTCTGCAAAGATTGAGCACTTGCCTGCTCATACTAACCAACTTCTTGTCTCAGTCAGGTGACAGAAATTGGGCAAGTACTGCACGGAAAACCCAATATCTACCTTCTGTTTATTTCTTTTCTTTATTTATCTGTTTTGTGGTTATCGCAAGATGTTTGGCGCAGAGAAGGGAGAAGCTTCTGAAGAGAAGCCTCAACTTCCTCTCTCCCCTTTAGAGGTTGAACTGCTAGCTGAGGAGGAAAAACTCCGCAAACAGGCTGAAGCAGTTCAGGCTCTGAAGGCAAAGTTGAAGCGTAAGGAGGCAGATCAGAAGGAAGCCAGAAGAACACTCCTCGTTGCAGACATTGGAAAGATCAGGGTGAGCGGATCTGCCAGTCAATACAATAAGGACATGGCTGAGTTCGTCCTGCTACAGGACGATATCAACCGGACCTATTTTACTAACTGAGACGTGAGAATTACCCGCCTGGAAGATAAGCAGTCGTACCAAGAAATTGGATGACATTTCTTCCAAGTTGGATCAGCTCTTTACCCATTTGCAGATTCCACCTACCTTGACTGTTCGTCCATCTCCTGGGGCCTCCCAAGTGGGACCCCAACAATCCCCAGAATCCATACCTACATCCCTTGTCTCTACACCCCAGTCAACAACCGCCTCACAGCCCTCAGCTCCATTTGCGGCCCAAGCTGACTCCTCCACCCATATTCTCTGAAGAGGACCCAAAGTTGGACGTGGCAAATTGGGTCACTGCACAACGAACCTACCTGAGTGGGTTCAAATGTGATGAGGATGTGAACGTGAGTGCCATCCTTGCTCACCTAGAGAGGACTGCACTGAAATGGTGCACCTCTACCTCCAACAAGCAGGGAATGGAAAGGTCTGATTGGGCGCAAAGATTGGGGGTGCCTGGTTTCCTGCAGGCACTGCAAGACCGGTTTGCAGACAAGGAGGAGGCCAAAAAAGCAGCAGGCAAAATTTTGCGTCTGGGCCAGAGAAAGTCTGATGGCTCCTTATCCAAACTGTATTCCACCTTTGAGAGTCTGACATCAACTCCTGAGTTGGAGATGAGTGAGCAAAATCTGCGGTTTGATAGCTCCTTATCCAAACTGTATTCCACCTTTGAGAGTCTGACATCAACTCCTGAGTTGGAGATGAGTGAGAAAAATCTGCTCATTCATTTCCTAAGGGCGGCACCTGATGAATACCAGCTTGCCTTCTCTCAGAGCCACAAGATTGGCGGTCCTTTGGCAAAGAAGCCCTGGATTTGGAGTCCAAACTCCATGTCAAGGAACCACCTTTTGAAGGAAGGAAGAGACCCTCCTTAAAGGGGCGTAGGAGGAAGGGTGCTTTGTTTGCTGCAACTTCAAGTTCTTATGATAATGAACCCAGGGTGGGACCCCTCCATTTGGGACTGCCTCTTCATCTGTTGCAGATCCTGTTGTTCTTGCCTTGGTTGATGCGTTGATGGGACTGACAAAGGGCAAAGCCCCAGTCCGGAAAGCATCAACCAGCAGTAAGGGCAAAGGAAAGGGACATGCCTCTTTCCCTACGGCCCAAAGAGTTCCTTTGCCACATGACGTCCGTTGACCAGCTGACCCCCTTGATCCTTCCACCTTCCCCTGACATGCACTCAGGATCCAGGAGGGAGTTTGGAGGAAGAGAAAGGACAAGGGAGTTTGCCTGAGATGCTAGGGGGACCATTTTCTCAAGGACTGTCCCAGCATGCCTCGCAGGTCGTCAGACTCTAGTTAAAAAAACTAGAGTGGCGAGAGGTGGGAGCAGCAGCTCCTTCCACCAGTGAAGATTCTGCTTCTGATGAAGCTCAATCTACATCATTACTCGATTCTTTTTGTGGAGTCGCAGCATCAAGGTCCTTCTGACGGTATCAAGTGGAAGGGTCGTCGCTCCACTTATGAGGACGCTGATCTGGATGAGACGTGGGAGGAGGATGAATCTCAGAGCCTTGCTCATCTCTTCCTGTCCTTGCAGGAAAGAAAGAAGCATAGGTCATATCCCATCCTGCTTCGACCCTCCATCATGGGAACCAAGTTCAAAGGGCTCTTGGGCTGTGGGGCTACTCGTAACTTTATGTCTCTCAAGACAGTCAACAGGCTGCACTTGGATCAAAGACTGCTAAAGTTGCGACAAGTTCGCATTGGTGACTCATCCACCATCAGAATCACTGCTCCTGTCAAGGGCCTACCTATGGTCTTTGACAAGCAGGGAGAAATTCAGGCGTAATCAGGCAGCGCCTGAATTTCTGTGTTCCCTAATGTCCCCTTTGACCTTGTGTTCTCCCTATAGTGGCTTCGTGCCACGAACCCTAGGATCGACTGGCAGATCCCTAGGGTTGAGCTACTTGACCGGCGAGGGGTGTATTGCCCTTGTATGCTCGCTGACGAGTATCATCCGGCCAGTAGTTGTTATTGTATGCGTGCTCGCAATTTTATGAAACTGTCACGCCAGACTGACCACACACGTTTGTTTGTAGCATATGTCAAACAGACTGATGTGGAGATTGCTCCCTATCCCTCTCAAATCCAGCAAGTACTTGACCGGTTCTCAGACCTTATGCAGGAACCGACTGGACCCATCCATAGGCAGACCAAGCATAAGATTGAGCTCCTGCCTGGCTCGGTCCCTCCCAAGGGCCGAGTCTACAGGATGTCCACTGCTGAACTTGATGAGCTTAGGAAACAGTTAGACCCTGACCAACAAGGGCTGGATACGTCCTAGCACATCTGAATTTGGGGCACCATTTCTCTTTGTTCCAAAGGGAAATGGTGAGTTCAGCATGTGTGTGGACTACAGGGGTCTCAACAAGATCACAAGGAAGTCCACAGAGCCTCTTCCTCGAATCGATAATCTGTTGGATATGATGAAGGGCTGCACTATTTTCAGCAAGATCGACCTCAAATCTGGTTACAATCAGATTGAGATGGTTGAAGGCGATGTTCACAAGACAACCTTCAAAACCAAGTATGGTACTTGTGAATACCTGGTCATGCCATTCGGTCTATGCAATGCCTCTGACACTTTCCAAACAGAGATGCAGCGCATACTCAGGCCTTACCGACAAGTTTGTAGTTGTCTATCTGGATGATATCTTGATATGCAATCATTATATTCAAGAGCATGCGCAACTTCTGGCTCTGGTCCTCCAGGCCTTACATGACAACCAATACAAGATCAATAGAGAGAAGTCCTCTTTTGGAGTGAACTGTGTTGTTTATCTTGGTCATGTCATTTTTGGAGAGGGATTGGCTCCTGAGGCAACGGAAGTTGATGCTGTTAAGGACTGGCTGAAGCCTGTGAACGTTCGTGATGTCCGGTCTTTCTTGGGTCTTGCATCGTAGTACAGGAAGTTCATTGAAAACTTCTCTTCCCTTGCAGCACCCCTGACTGACCTCACAAAGAAAGACACTTCTTTTCTTTGGACATCAGAATGTCAGGAGGCTTTTACACGTATCAAGGAGGCCTTGATTCGGGCACCTGTTTTGACGCTACCTGACCCTACCTTGCCTTTCGTGCTAACCACTGATGCTTGTCGGTATGGTGTAGGGGCGATACTTCAGCAGGATGATGGGAATGATGGTCTGCAGCCTGTCGAATACATGAGCAAGAAGATCAAAGCCAAGAAGCTGCAGGACTCTACCTACGAGAAGGAGCTCTATGCTTTTGTGTGAGCGCTCGAGCATTGGAAACACTTCCTCCCGGGGAGACAATTCAAGATCTTTTCAAATCACTCCACCCTTCAGTGGATGAAGTCCCAAGGAGAATTGAATGACAAGCTTACCCGCTACATTCAGTTCATTGATCTGTTTGACTTCCCTAATACTCTAAAGCAAAACCCGAGTCTCGCGTGACGGTCCCGCGAGAGACCCGGTTCCTGCTGTGGCACTTCGGGGGGAGGGGCGCGGTGGGCCCAACGGCAAGAACTTATCGAGACATGGTTTCGGGGCGGCGGCATTTGTCATTTCATGGTCCAATAGCCCAGCGGCACGACCGGTTCGTCGTGTTGTTTCACGACCCAGCTGCACGGTCGGTTCGTCGGTCCGCGTACCCAAAGGTGGTTTCGGGGCGGGGGGATTTGTGTTTTCGGTCGCTATGTAAGGGGACACGGTTTCCGGGTGGGGGGGCGTGTGTTTATGTCGATTGTCGGGGCGAGGCGAGGGGAGTGTATTACGGGGCAGCGGATGACAGATGTAGACATACATGCCTGTCTATATGTACAGTCGCGTGCGCGGGAGAAGAAAGAAGCGATGCGCGGGGGTTGTGGTAAGGATGATACCGAAATCGATCGAATCTTCAATCACCACGTGCGTGTGTGTGTGTGTGTGTGTGTGCGTGTGTGTGTGTATGTGTGTGTGTGTGTGTGTGTGTGTGTGTGTGTGTGTGTGTGTGTGTGTGTGTGTGTGTGTGTGTGTGTGTTCGAAGTGCAATAGCAGCCATAGCAACCCGAATTACGGGAATCTCCACATCATTCGACGTACCTCTCTGCACCATCCATGTGTCTCACTTGCACTTGATGACATAGCCGTCGTCACGCTCCCTGCACGCAATGGTTAGACAGATGCGATAGAGCCAAGGGAGATAGGGGCGGAGAGAGAGAGAGAGAGAGGGAGAGAGAGAGAGAGAGAGAGAGAGAGAGAGAGAGAGAGAGAGAGAGAGAGAGAGAGAGAGAGAGAGAGAGAG
>BFEA01000065.1:2261524-2273076 GCA_003427395.1 Chara braunii
CTCCGGGACATGCACGGAAATGCTTATGGCCGTCGGGTTTTCGGCCTCGCTTCTTCTGCCGGATGCAGTCTTTTTTTAGGGGCCGACACAAATTGAAATGACGATTTTGTCAAGTCATCCTTGACTTTTCTCTCCCCCCTTCTCTTTCTTGAGTGCGTGTCCGGTCATGTTCGCCAACACATAACCCCACAACGGACGCACGATTCTGCCAGACTTCCCGTAAACTTTTCACTCCCACACCGCGGCGTGATCTGAGTCGCTAGGCACAGAAGCTGCTTGGCTTCAAAAAATACTTGCATCCCTGCACCCGATCTAAAAGATCACCTATACAGGGTAGTGGCTCTACATTCTTCACTGTGATAGCATTGAGACCCCTATAGTCAATACACATTCTTCTAAGTTCTCCCTCCTTTTTGGGGACAAACAAAACTGGTGCTCCAAAAGGAGATGAACTGGGCCTAATCCAACCCTTCTCTAGGAGCTCGTCTAGTTGCTTGCGCAGCTACTCCAACTCCCGTGGGGACATCCTGTACACTGCTCCTTTGGGAGTCCTACTGCCAGGCTCTATCTCTATACGATGCTGGATTGGCCGCGGTACTACTCCTGTCGGCGGCTTTGCTAACTCCTTGAACTCTTCCAGCAGCCTGGCAATAGCTGGGTCAATGGGCTTCTCCTCCTTAGGCTCAGTGACAGGCCTTACATAAACTACGAAGACCTGCTACTCTAATTTCTCCTTTGTTACTAATCAGCAAACGTAGGAGCACTGAGACAGCAATGTGCCAGGGTATTGTCTACACCTGACACATGGAACAGACCGGCAATCTTAACCTCGCCTGTAGGACTAGGGAGCCTACACTCATGCTCTCTCAGGTGGAGTGTGGCCCCTTCTGCCTCTCCCCAGTCCATACCCAAGACTATATCAAAAGAGAGGTCATCTTGTACGAGGAGAGTCAAGGAATGGAGAACTTTCTCCACCTTNATCTTGTACGAGGAGAGTCAAGGAATGGAGAACTTTCTCCACCTTCCCATCTTTCTCTAGGCGAAAATACGCCTGGACTCCCTTTACGTAGTCCTCAACATGCATAGTGCGGTTGTCTGCGAGGACACTCACTATGGGGTCTTCTAACTTCTGGACTTTCAGCCCTAGCCTCAGCTTCTTCAGCGCTCTACGGCTAATATAACTGCGGGTAGCCCCTGAATCTATAAGGACTCCTGCTCTACTTCTAAAAACTTCTACGTCTACTAAAACTAGTTGTCCTTTACTCTCTTTCTGCATCTTGGCCCAGGTGGGCATTCTCTCCTTTAGCTCATCAGCCACGCCTGTGAGGGAGGTGCCTAAAGAGACTCTAACACAAGCAATCTCTAGACAATTGTCTAGGCACCGGCCTGCAACCTCTGCCATAGGCTCATGTGGTGTGGGAGTTTCTTGCCGGCTCGCGCTCGTTTCCCCACATGGCCTTATGGTAGGGGCAGTTGCAACCCCTACCGGCGGCTGCCTTTTGCCTGTTGGGCAGCCCATCGGGCCTCTCTATACTTTGGACAAAATCGAATGATGTGGCCAGGGTCACCGCAAAATACGCACTGCCCTTGATCCACATGCTGCCGCCAGACGCGCTGGTCCAAGCCCAAATCCTCCCAAGGTCGGCCCTGTGGCAGACCTGAGTGCCAACCACCTCTCCTATAGGGTGACCTATTACCCCTATTAGGTGAACGGTTACCAGAACGGTTTGCGGGGGACCTTGACCCCTTCCTCCCGCTTGGCGGTTTCCTCCTCTTCCGCCAACCCCCTGATCGCCCTGGGAACGGCCACCCGAGGCCCGACCCCCTTGGCCCTGGCCTCCTCCTCTTCCTTGCGGCTTCCCTTGGGCCGCGACAGTAGCGTAAGTCCTCCCCTGGCTAGCGCTACTGTCCTCTTCTTCCTCTAGTCCACACTATCTATTCGTAGGGAACTTGGTCCATACCTCCCTCATCTAATGTAAGGATCAAATGATCCTTGGTCTTGACTTGACCTGAGATAGTACGACCCTTCCACATTTTGTCTTTGTCCAGGTCCTTGTGCCAGAAAGTGGAAACTGGCGCAGACCGTGCTTCAAACGCTACCACTTCCCTGCTAAGTGCATCGTAGGTCATGGTAGGTTGCTGGCTCTTTTCGAAGAAATGCCCGCGTAACTGTTCGGGCATAGCGCGGTAGAAGAGATTGACCAATTGGGTCTCAGTAACCCCATGGTCAAGAACGGCGACCAACTCGTCCATCACACCTTTGAGTGCCCTTGCACTCCTCCACTGACGAGAATGGATGGTTTGCAGCTTATCTGACGCTTTGACACAATGGGTCACGTCTGCAAACCGTTCTCTCAGCAACTTCAGAAAGTCACTGAGGGGAGTGATCGCGGAATAGGCCACCAAATCATCATTGCAGTTGGCGGCGCGACACAGGGAACGGGCGAAGCTCGCTGCTTCCTCTCTAAGAGCGTGTATAGCTATCAGGACATGTTCGTCGGGAGCGACGTTCTGCAAGTGCACATACGTTTTAATGTTGTTTTCCCAGTTGTCAAAGTTCTCCTCCCTCTTTCCATTGTAGGAGTCGTGGAACTTGACCTTCGCAAGCTCTCTATGGGGACGCGCCGTTTCCTCCTTGGGTGCGGCCAACTTGGCGCCCTCTATGGCGCCTGTGCAATAACGCTTTGTGCTGTCTAGGCGGGCCTTCACTTCGGATCCCACCTGTACGACTAACTCCCTTGCAGACTCCCTGAATCCCAGCCGTATCGAGCGCAAAGCAATGTCCTGACTTCTAATAAACTGGTATTGCTCTTCCTGAGCCGCTAGCAGGCGTTCGATATTCCTTGCCATGATTTCCATCTTCCCCAGCAAATCAACCTGCCTCGCCATCTGGTCCCTCTGCTTCCTCACTTCTTCCAATTCCTTTGCCGCCCGACTCACCGCATCTAATCTTGCTTTTCTCTCCCTTGTTAGCCGGAATTTCCACTCCATCCTCTTTTCATCCTCTAGGGCTTGGCGCCTGAGTGGGTCCTCTTCCGCCTCCCACTCTTTCAAGGTCGCCTCCTGTTCGTCCCTGGGCACATACATCAGTGCTTCTTCTTGCCCCAGGGATAAATTGGCCACCCACTCCGTAATCTTCTTCTCCAATTGATCATCTTTCATCCCACTGGATTCTCCTCTTTGATCCCTTCTTCTCCTTTCCAGTGGCTCTTCTTCCACCTCTTCCTCCTCTTCTAACACTTTCCTCTTCCTTCCTTAACCTCTCCTTCTCTCTGGCCATCTCCTCCTCAATCTTCTTCAACTTCGCCGCCTATTCTTCTATCAGGACCTTCTTGGCCTCCTTCTCTCTTCTCTCCTTTAGATTGGCGGCGGCTTTCGCCTCCTCTTCGGCTGTGTAAGGGGAAGTGCTCTTTCCGGTACGCGTGTCAACCATGGTGATAGGTGCACGACCCAACAACGGTTCCACTCCTCACCACTTAGACGCTCCCCCTACTTAACTTAAAACTGACCGACTCTCTATGGACTACAGAATCTTACCCTTCGTTCCAGCCAAATTACCATGGCCGACGAAAGCTTTCGCAACCACAGTCCTTGCAATCCAAACCCAGATGCCCAGCACCTGCGGTCACACCCACCTGGCTTTCACTCCGGTTCAGACCCTGTCAACTAGGGGCACTAGCCTAAACTCTAAACTACAGCCGTTACTACAGAACCTGTTGCTGATCAGGAGGCATTTAAGGAGATCCCCCGTAACTCCTCAGGAATTCTTTAACGTCGCAGACAGGACGATACGATCAGCAGGTTCTCTCAAGACTTAGACGGCCCGTTGTGCAACCCACAACTCAGATTTCAGGCCTACCGTGCCACACCGAGCAGCCCGCCGGTCAGTACCGGTCCTTGGGAGGGTTCGTGTCCTACAGGACAGTCGAGTCGTCAGACACAGCCTTTAGCCCTACTCAGCCCGGCAGGGGTTTGGTCAATGAGGCCCTATCCTTCATACACAGAGTCCTATCACCTGGACAAAAGAGGCTCAATGCAGAAAGAAGAGACAGACAGACTAGTACCATAGGGTGAGTGCAGATCCATAGGGCGAGGGGATAGGCTAGGGGCTTGGCGAGATTATACCAACTCCAGCTTGGTCAAAGTCGTGGTCAGCAGCTCCGGTCAACACCTTGGTCAACGCTCGGTCAACCCTCTGGTCAACGCCCGGTCAACCCTCTGTCGGCTATGGCTGCCGGCACCTTATTCCTCGCCAACCTTTATTTTCTTCCTCCTCTTTTCACCCTTCTTCTTCCTCACCGTATCTCTTTCTCTCTTTTTTTTTTTCTTTTTTTTTTTTCACCCTCGGCTATGTCTGTCTTCACCTTCGTTATCCCTCCTTCCTCCTTCCTCGTCTATGTCTCCTCCTTCGTCTATGCTTCACCTCCCTCTCTGCTCCGTGTCCCAAGCTCCGCAGCTATGGCCGCTACTTCTTCTTGGACCGCACAACGAATCTTCAGAGCAGGTATGTGGTAACAGATCTTGTATCGCTCAGCCCCTCTCTCTCTCTCTCTCTCTCCCTCTCTCTCTCTCTCTCTTCTTGTCTTCTTCGTCGTTGTCCTCTATGCAGGTACGCGTCACCTTCTTCCGCAGCGCAGCTATGGCGGACCTCTTCTTCAAGGGTGGCGCACTTCAACTATGGCGCCTATGCGTCTCTCTCCTGCTACAACGGCGATGGCGCGTGAGGTAGCGAGAACCAGCTCTGATACCAGTGCAATCAGACTCGCATACTTCGTCACTTCACATGCATACAAACAGATGGTGAATTACACTGGCGCCTAGTGCCCAACTCAAAGCTAGAAGATATGGAAACCAAGACACAGTTCAGATGCAAGCTCGCTTCAACAGGCTATGGTGCATCAGCACCCACACATCGCAACTCTCGTCACTGTGTCCAACACCACTGTTCACTTCACACTTTCACCCTGGATACCCCACGCACACACTCTGCACACACACGAATGCACACCTACTACTAACTATGGCAGCTATGGCTGCACTAACTCCCTCTAGCCCACTTCGACTTCAGGCTCCTCTGCAGACCACCTCGCACAAGTCACCGTGGCAGCGCTTCCGCATGGCTTCCGCAGGAATGAATCAATGGCTGTGCGCTGCCTTTTGATTTATACTTCTGTAACTCGTTGGTCTGCCCCTTTCCATCAGCCCATGGTACACACAGTCCCTCATGGTACTTGCTGGACTGGACCGGGACTGACTGGACCGTACCGCTGACTGCCTGGGGACGCACTGCTAACCTACCGCTATCGTACTACGAACGTACTGCAGTTGGTCCACCACTTGCCCACTTGCCCACTTGCCTCAGTCTAAAACGTGAGCAAGCTGCGAAAGGCCACTTCCGGACCTTCCGGAAGTCTGTGGACTTGGCCTTTCGGGACTGTAGCAGCTACAATCTTGACCTCTCAGGACTGTAGCAGCTACGACCTTGACCCTTCAGGACATCTACAGCTACGACTTCTGGAACTCTCTAAGACCTCTACTCGACAGGTCCACAGATCGAATCCCTATGTCCACACAGTCCTACGATAGACAAACAACAACTCACGAAACACAGGGCACGGGTTCAAACACTCAAGGGTCCACTCGATACTGTACATGGGTGAGGTAAGGTCTGGGGATCAAACCCCGGCATCTGCATCTGCCTCTGCAAAAGTGAAAACCGTTTCACAACAGAGAAAGGCGGAAAAAAGAGAGGTATGGGGGAATCCTCCCACAGAGCAAGAGGAGGCAGTAAAGGGACCGAACAAACTCCGGTCCGAAGGAATGTGAACACTGAACATAGAAAAGGCAGCAGCCAAGTCACATGTACAACATTGTCCTTCATGGAAGCCAGTTTCAGCAAGCAGCGAAAAGTCCACAAACACGCTGGGGAACTCGCGCACTAACCACTCATTTTACAGGCCAAAGGGATGGTTGGAGAGGGATTGATCACTTTGGCTTTGACCAAGGAAATCAGGAAGGAAATGGACAAGCATTGAACTTTGGCCTGAATGCTCTCCAGTTTCAGGTTCCTTCCAGAGATTTCATAGCAGGGAGCCCAGAAGGCCTATCCAGGCTGATCTCCACTGTATTTCTTTGTTTAAAAGGGACTTCGAGCTCAGAGGAATAGTCCAGGTCTCTTTTGCGGGGTAGAAAAAAGGCTTAAAATGCCGGTGTTGAGTGGTAATACAATCTTCCTGAAAAGTGATCAATGCCATCTCAGGTCCCTTGAGGGGTGATCTTGATGCAACGGACGCTACACCTATTTTCCAGCAATATGAAACAAAAAGTGTTTGCCAAAAAAAAAAATCAATGAGAGGGAGAGAGTGTATCTTGGATGGATTACCTTTTGTCTGCCACCTGCTGTCTGCTGGTTCTTCTAACTTGGGTCCTTTGTCTGTATAGTGCCATATCCGGTCTGATTTACCCAGGTTGTCGTGAAAAACCCACTCATCGTACTGTGGATCTACTATGAACCACGTGCCTGGGGCCTCCTCACCTCACTCAATGTGTTAGGACATCGTTTCCTTTCTTTTGTCTGTGTCGGAAATCCCCATGTGTCCTCACGCCATTGCATGATGGGCGAGGATTTGTTTGAGATCGTAAAAACTGTGTTCTTTCTTCAATGCCCAGCTTCCGTGAATGGGGTTCCGTGAATGGGAAAAAGGGGGGTCGTCGGTCTTGACCTCAAGCATAGCTCTGATTGTGCTACAGTAACGAGTCGGAAATTCTGGGGCTGCCAGAATCCACTTCAGGATTTCATCAGCTCAGTAGAATCCCGGTTGCACAACATTGAATGGAACCCAAAATTGCTCCTTCGGGAGTGGTCGTTTGTAGGTGCCTGCAAAGGTTGGATTCCCGCAATGGTTGGTCTTCGACCTCAATTTCGTAATCGTGCACACTGAACCAGTACAGTCCATAGATTTCATGTCTGCTGCAACAAGAGCATGTTCTTGGTAATTTTTCTTCCTAAGATTTGCAAATATCCGTCTTTCACAGTCTTGAGTTCCACTCTTTTTTTATGGTTGCTAACTGCCTGACACCCATTTCTCTTTTCTGCCGGCATCAGGTCAGCTGCACTTCTAGCAAAGTAAACTGCCCATTGTTTCTCATGCATTGCATTCGGTCCAGGAACTTTTCCATTCAGTTATTTCCAGACAATAGTCTCTTCTTCCACCCCCTCGGAGTTAATGAATTCGTTTTCTGTGATCTTTTCTCCCTGTACTACTGTAAAAGGGATCTAGAGCTCATGCACGTGGCCTGGGAGCTGCAGGCTGAGGAAGAAGTGCTTTGCACTGCATTTTGGAAGGGGCCTGCAGTGCAGTTGATGACATGCAAGAATGTTGATCTATTCTCATTTCATTTTTTTTAACCTCTTAAAGATCAATCAGTAACCTAACCAACTTGAGCGCTAGTAATATTGACCCGCAACCACTGCACGATGGAAAAGTGGGCTAGAATAGGGTTCGAGGATGGGGATAAACTCCAAAGGGGGTTCTTGCACTCAAGGGACTGGTTTAGTGACAGTAGTGAGAAAATTAGAGGGTGATGCAGGTGGTTGGAGATCGGTGAGGATGAACTCAGCTAGTCTGTGAGTGGGTTGGGGAAGACACGAGGGCGGGAAATAATTGGTACCCGTGGAGGCAAGTTATCGTCAAGGTGTGGAATTTGGAGACACAGGGGATGTATGGCCACTGGGGAGGTCTCACCCAAGTTTGTCAAAATGTGCTCTTCCTTGTAGTGGAGTCAGGTTTTGAAAGCATAGTCTTGCGTTGCTGCTTGTTCATCGACATGAGTCAGGTTTTGAAAGCATAGTCTTGCGTTGCTGCTTGTTCATCGACAACCAATGAGGAGTGAAGCACCTGCCGAAGTATCTTCTCTGAACAAGTTTTGTCTAAATGTGCTCTTCCTTGTAGTGGAGTCAGGTTTTGAACGCATAGTCCCGCGTTGCTGCTTGTTCATCGACAACCAATGAGTGAAGCACCTGCTGAAGTATCTTCTCTGAACTAACAAAATTTTCCTGTTCCCCCTCGCAAATTTGGCCTGGTGTGCAAGTCTTCAGTTCATCCTTGCCATAAGCTCTTCTCAAGAGACATTTTTTTCAGAAAAGCACCTCTTTGCACCAAAGAGCCAGAACTCTAAACTGGACAAGTCCTCAATCGCATGCGCCTATCGAATTGAGGCGCTTGACTTGAATTAGGTCTTCCCTGATCGCCCTGTCCTCATCAGATATTGATTGTCATGAATCCAATTTACAGGTCTTGAAACTGTAGATTCACCCATCAGCTATACTTTCTCTCTTTCCCTTCGCCTTCCACCCCATGAAAAAAGGTAGGAGGGCCGTCTGCACTTTTTCTGCATCTGGTCAGAGGTTGGTGACCATTCTGCACTTTCTCTATCCCTATACTCTGAAAGGAAAGAGCGGGTCTCGCTCCGCCCTGTTTTGGGAAAGGTTGCCCGACAGGGGCAGGCCCAGTGAACGCTGAGTTTGGCACCTGTCGGCGTATGTCCAAAATTCCAAATACAAGTATGTAGCGCAGCAGGTGCCGCTGGGTCTTTACACCGAGTGGTGGAGTAAGGGCTGACATGTAGATTTGTTGTGTGTTTTTTTTTCCCAGTAGATTTTTTATTTTTTTTTTCCCCAAAACACAAAGCCCCTTCAATTCTGGGGGGCATCAGTCCGGTTGCTTATCACCGGCAAGCATGAGTTCAAGCATGAGAAAAGTCTGCAGCAAAGGGGACAGCCATACCCTTGCAGTCCTGGTTACCTATCGAGGGGGGGGGCGCTACGACCAACCCCACCTCCCATACCATGACCTCCACGGGGATGCTTCTGCTGGTCGGGAAGCTTCCTAGCCACACCCAGTCATGCAGCAGACCGGTCCCGGGGGAGGCTAGGCGTGGGGGGTGTCGTCCTCGTCCTCACAGGCCGCTTGCCTCCCAGTCCAGATTAAGATCCCTCTCTCTTATAACCTGTCTCCTGTTATGCCCGTGTTACCCCTATAGTGCTTACTTCCTTTACCCCACTCTTTGTTTGCTTCCACCTACAATCTGCATACGACCTATAACATGTCCCTTTGCTTATGGACTTTCCCCAGCATTTCCTGGCCAATCCTACTAGCCCCATCATGCCCAGGTTTCCCAGGCCAAAGTTTGTCCTTTTTATCTTTTCTCTTTGTTTTCCCCCTTTTTCCTTTCGAAACTCCACCCTCTCTCCACCCCCCCTCTACCCTTCCCCTCCTCTACAACCTGTAGCCTTCTATCATTCTACTCACCAACCCTGCTAACCTAATATGGCACATCCTCTTCCTTCCTTTCTCCCACTACTTCCTATCTGTTTCAATCTTTTCTACCGACTGGCTGCCATTTATCTCAGCCTTGTCCCTCCTCCATCTCTGATCCAGGCACGTGGCGCTGCAAAACAAAGCCAAACTGTAACTGTCCTGTACAGGGGTCCCGGGTCAGTAGCAGGGGGAGAGGGGCCCATCTTTCCCAAAATCCACCCTCTTTTCCTCCCCCTATGCATCTGCATCGGCGGATGTCCGCCAGTAAGGCAATTCTGATGTTTCCCTGGTAGGCCCGCAGCGGCGGAGTGGCTCCTTGCCTCCATCTTTCATTCCTGAGTGTTCATAGGGCCCATAACACTGCTGCCCTTCAATCTGACCAGCTCCCCAATTCCCTGTCTATTGACCCTGATCAAGGTTCCCAGTAGGATCTTTGTATCATCCCTCTCGTTGACCTTCAATGGTGTCTTCTCTGCAACTTCCTGCGCCCACCATCCCCAGAACTCCCATTGGACACTGCACAAAAAGGTGGGGAATGGTTTCAACTTTCAACCTGACCACATCCTGCAGCGCAGGTTTGTTCCTTATAGCGGCTTTTGGTGGCTTGCAACTGCGCTGTCCGGATTGCTAGGTGGCAAATTTGTCACAGCAAGCCCTCCCTCTTCTGGTCCGGCAAGGCTGCCATGATGGTGCACTGCTCGTTCCACCTTCGCTACGTCCATTTATTGAGTCGTGCGTCCGGGAGCCAGTCTCGCTTTGCCCACCACCCCTTCAGCTCCGTGCAGATATTCACCGGCTCCAACAGGGAACTATATATGTTCTTCGTGGTCACTTCCCGGAGCACCATGGTCTTCTTATGCATCCTCTGGGGTGGCCATTCCCACTCCCCCGGGTTCCATGTCAGGTCCCTCAGCCTGGAAGCCACTCGAAATGGCAGGTATTGTCCGTTCTTCCGTCCTTCACACACCGCTATTGACTCCACCAGGGCTCGTGCTATCCTTTTCGCGGCGTGCGTTCGCTGCGTACCTGCGTCTTGCAATGGTTCCTCCATTCCCTCCCATCCCACGCCCAACCTCATTTGACACTCGGTGACTTCCAGAGTTCCGCCCGGTAAAACCTGTTCAATCCGGTAGAGCCTCTCAGGTTCCGTTCTTCTCTTGAGCTTAACCCACTGTCCCACTGCTATGTCATCTTTTTTTAGCATCTCAACCCACTGAAGGGGGATAGCCTCTCGCAATTCTTTAACCCGTTGCCCCCTCTTCATCTGCCCCTGCAGTCCCGCCTCCATTTCCCCATTAGTTCGCCAATCCTTCCGCTCTTCATCCCACAGGTGCCCCACCTTATAATAGATGCCCTGTTCTGCCCACTTCCATCCATATGCTCCTCGCGGCCCCTGCCATGGGAAGGGGTCCCCTGCCTCATCACAAATGAAGCGGTTATCGAAAAGCAGCTGGTTCTATATTGTGTCTGCGGTTTCAGGAAGCCGACATCTAATCTGGATCTTCTTCCACAAGGCCAGCTTTCGAGTCCACACAGTCCCTCTGCGGATGTGACCCATCGCAGAGCTGCTAACCAGGCAGAGGTCCACTATTTCCCTCGGGACCTGAAGCACATACGCCAGGTGGGACTATGTTATTTCCATGGCTACGCCGGACGCGGACCCGCACATTTCCGGACATGGAACCGGACCCGCGTCCGGTAGTTTCCGGACGTCCGGAATTCCGAACATTTCCGGACCTCCGGGCATGGGGGGATCCGGACGGTCCGGATGTCTGGACAGTTTCGGAAATGTCCGGTCAATTTAAAAAAAAAAAAAAAAAAAAATCTGAAAAAAAAGTATGCTATGCCATGGCTGTGCCGGCGACCGGCCGGTTGGACCGGCCCGGATCCAACCGGGCCGGTTGGACCCCCAGTGGTCCAACCGGAATTCCGGTTGGGTCCAAAAGTGGGTCAATTTTTTTTTTATTTTTATTTTTTTTTTAACATGGTTGGACTGCGCTCACCGAGATCTCCCCGAATCCGCAAAGAAAACTTTGAACAGAGAAGTTTCGTTTGGGGGGTTGGGGGCTTGGGGGGGGTGGTATTTCAGGGGTTGAGGGTCGGGCGTTGGGGGGGTTATGGTGAGGGTGTTAGTGGTGGAGTTTCAGCACGGGCTTCAGCAGACATTGACAACAACGTACCTGGCTTTCTGCAAACGTTGACGTTCTGCCCAAGAACTTTGAAGAGGGGGGT
>BFEA01000065.1:2288798-2315214 GCA_003427395.1 Chara braunii
CCAACATAACAATTAGAACGTCATGAGACAATTGTTCCTATCTACCGTTGGTGATTTGAAGAGAACTGAGAGAAGCCATCCCTAGTACCAGAGGACTGGGATGGGTCAACCTATGGTGGACCGGTTGTCATGCCAGTGGCATTGCCGGGTAGCTACGTTGGTATGGGAGAAACACTGAAAGCATATAAGCAGTAAACCCTCTTGAAAAAACTTATCTTTGTGAACTCTACAAGATTTGCATGGTTACACCCTCACATCAGAAATATATAGATAGTAGAGTCAGGTAGACCCACAACATGTGAAAACAACAAAAAATGGACCAATGAAAAGCCAAGCGCGTAGCTAATGTAAAGCAATGTTTGAATTTGTGAGAGTACACAACCTGGGATTATCTTCGCTTCTGCCCCTGGCAGGTGAAACATTGCCTTTCTCTGACTGAGGACCTTGCAATTGATCAATTGCCTTCTGAAGATCATGAACCTGGAAGATGATACAAAACCGAAGTCAAACAGCCAGAAGTAGATATAAGAGTCAAAGTAGGTAAGAAGTACCGAGGTTACCTGGTGAGGTGCCCGGGCTGCCTGTGACTGCATGGGTGGCCCTGCCAGGCCAGTTGGGGTCCCGGTCTGTCAAAGGCAGGCCCCCGCACAAAGACAAAAGAATTACAAAAAAACTTTAAACAAGACAAAAATCTGGGAGGAAAATGTCATATAGAATCGCAAAACAACTTCAGCTGAGGGTCAGTTCAGGGTTCTTTCAGGAAAGACTACAATAGGGAAAAGTCAAGTTAAGCCACCCCTCTGGACCTTTTTGAACCCCTTTAAGGCCCTTTTACATGCCTTACCCCACCCTAGGTCAACCATGAGCAAATTCATCAGGCTGTATTTAAATGATCAGGTCAAGCACAGGTCGTGACTGCCCAACCAGGAACGCCCGGCAAGGCAACCCAGGTAAAATAGACAATAACTGTATATCCTCTAATGCACGTGACAAGCACTGTCACTATCTTAATACTGGTCATACCCTGCTTCTCTTCTCGAACTTTCCATGGCACTCGTAGAAATGCTTCCTCTTCCTCAGTTTCTTTCAAAATTATGGTCCATTGCAAAAAGTGATACAGAGCACGCAATTAAGAAAGAAAAATAAAAATACACGTACAATGCTGCTTCCTCTCTCATCTTCTTTCAAAAATGGTGGTCCATTTCGAAACGTGATCCACTGGAGTCCATTAATTAAGGGAGCAGCACCCAGCAAGGAAAACAACAATACAGCGTTCAGCAATGGGCCTTACAGGTTTGATTAAAATGAGGACTTTCAGCCTCACCCAGTTTAGAAGGCAGACCAGGGTGATGCTCTGCCACAATAGAAAGAGCCATAGCCACAACGCCATGATCTTAACGCCATGATCTTAACGCCATGATCTTAACGCCATGATCTTGGGCCAAATCACGAAATGAAAACAAAGGCTACGAAGCAAAACATAGTGAAAACAAAGGAGAGAGCAAGACAGGAAGCATCAGATATAACTACAGGAACAGTGCGACAACTGCATAATTCAGGACGCCTCAGATAATCTGAATGAGTTGGGATGAATGGAATCATGAAATGTGAACTAAGGATCAAGAAGAAGACTGTCTCGATTGCTCTATGAAACGGTTTTCACCTTTACAGTAGCAGATATATTCCCAGGGCTCGATCCCCAGACCTCGTCCTTACCCGTGTACAGTATCAGCTGACCCTTGTGTGCTTGAACCCGTGGCCTGTGTCTTGGAAGCCGTCTGTTGCTTGCTGTAGGTAGTCTGGTCATCGGGTTTTAAACAGTAGGTCTGTAGGTTAGGAATTTTGGCAGTGATAGGAGTCCTAGCTGCTACAGTCCCCAAGAGTCCAGGTCGTAGCTGCTACAGTGCCATAGGGTCAAGTTGACAGCCTTCCGGAGCTTCCGGAAGCGACCTTTCGTAGGTCCTAGGAGGTAGACCGTAGGCAAGTGGGGCAAGTTGGCAAGTGGGCAGACTAACTCTGCCCAGTCAGCGGTACCCAGTCCCGGTCACACTTTGTCGAGTCAGCAAGTACCATGTGGGACTGTGTGCACCCAAGCCCAGGGTCCGAAAGGCAGACCTTTGGCAATCCGAAGTATAAATAAAGAGGCAGCATCAACTCATTAGCCGTGAGGAAGCGCTGCCTGAGCGTCTTGTGCAAGGTGGTCTGCAGGTGCCCGCAGGAGAAGTGGGCAGAGAGAAAGGAGACACGACCATAGCCGCTGGTAGTGTTACTGTAGGGAGAGGCGGCCATCGCTGCCATAGCTCAGTGGTGTGTGTGTGTATGTGTGTGTGTATGTGTGTGTGTATGTGTGTGTGTGTGTATGTGTATGTGTGTGTGTACATGTGCAGGGTCTGTGTGTGCGGGACATCCAGGGAGATCCAGGGTGTGTGTACGAACAAGTTGCTGAGAGTAGAACGTTCGGCCATAGCCGAACGGGACAAGTTTGAGTCTGAGCTGTGTTCGTGGCTTCGTTATCTCTGAGCTTTGTGTGAGCGCGAGTCGCCAGCTTGATCGTCATCTGTTCGTATACATGCTGAAGGCTAAGTTAAGAAGTCTGATTGCATTGGTATCAGAGCTGGTTCCCGCTGTCCTGTAACACCGTCGTCATCCCATCGCAGGGGAGCACCACGTCAGCCGAGGGAAGAAGAGGGGCGCCACGTAGGTGCCACGTTAGCAGCACTGTGAAGGGAGAAGAGGGGGGGGGGCGTCGATAAGCGCGCCCCATTTGCTCGCGCGTTAGCGCTGCTGGCGCTCGTTTCCGCTGCCTGTTGCTAGCCGCGCATGTCTCACTGTCGTGCCCACTTCAGAAAATCCAGCGCACTTACGTTTTGCACGCTAAGACGCTATTGCCCGCTACGCGCCAAGCCGATACTGCGGGGATTGCTCGCTGCCGTTGCGCACTGCCACTCGTTTTCTTGTGCGCACTCCACTGCCTGTTTGCGCATTGTTTCCGCGCGGCTACTGTTCCCGCGCTTGGCTGCTCGCACGTGCCGCTGTGATTGCGCGCCTACCCCGCTGCTTGTATTCGCCACTGCAGCTGCGCACTCGTCATTGGTGAGCCTCGACGAAGAAAGTGGCGGCCATAGCCGCCAAGCTCGGACTTTCGCGACGAAGAGGAGGATTGAAGTGACGAAGAAGAGGATTGAAGTGATGAAGAGAGAGAGAGAGAGAGAGAGAGAGAGAGAGAGAGAGAGAGAGAGAGAGAGAGAGAGAGAGAGAGAGAGGATTGGTTGGTGAGCCTCGACGAAGAAAGTGGCGGCCATAGCCGCCAAGCTCGAACTTTCGAGAAAGAGGAGGATTGAAGTGACGAAGAAGAGGATTGAAGTGATGAAGAAGAGGATTGAAGTGACTAAGAAGAGGATTGAAGTGATGAAGAAGAGAAGAAAGAGAGGAGGAAAAGGAAGGAAGGAGAGACGAGGGAGAAGAAAGAAGACACCATAACCAAGGAGGAGGGCGAAGAAGAAGAGAGAAGGGGGAAGGAGAGAGAGGGAGAGGTTGGCGAAAGAGAAGGGTTGGCAGCCATAGCCAGAGGTCAAAGGAGTTGACCGGCAACATTGACCAGAGAGTTTACCAAGTTTGAGGAGGAGGCCATGAAGATTCGGGCCGAACAGAAAGCCAGGAAGGAGAGGAAGGGATTTGGAAAAGAAAGCAAAAAGGAATTGAAGAGGCTGCAGAAAGAAAAAGCAGAAGTTGCAGCATCTGTCGATGAAGAAGAGGAATAAGAAGAGGAAGTTGACACTCCCCTGGAGCGAAATGTGAGAATTGGAGAAAAGGGGGAGTCCAGTGGAGAAGATGGTGACGGAGTGGATAGCCATTCTGTCGCTGGGGGAAGAAGAGGAAGCTATGTTGTATGCTCCCCAGGCGGAGAGGGAGGCCGTAATGAGGGAATTGCAGGCAGAGGGAAATCCCTTGCGCCGTCAGACCATGGACAAGGAGAAAAGATTGGAGTGGAAGTTGCGCCTCATGAAGGGCCTTCCACGATTCAGGCCCCAAATTCGGGTCTCAGGGTCAGAGGCCCTGATTAAGAGAGGCCGAGTTCGTCACATAAAATCACAGTCGGGTGCCTCAGCAGTCCAGTCCAACAGGCACCCAGCAAACAGTCACATCTTAGGGGCAAGAGTCACGTCTCATAATGAAAAGTCACATTGAAGAGTCACATCCCACGAGTAAAAGGGCAGTTCCACACGCAAGAGTCTTGTCCCAGAGGCAGGAGTCACAGTCCACAGTCAAAAGCCATGTTCACAAGTCAAAAGTCATGACTCAAAGGCCCAAGCAGCAGCAGACCAATGAAAATTCAGGATGGTTCCAGGCCTTGACATTCACAAGCAGACAGGCCATAGGGATGTGGTACCGGAACCAGTCAGGCCCCAGAAAGCAGAGGCTGGCACGAGTTGAAGTGCATTCCAAGACTACAGAAGGACTGGCCAGCCTACCATTCGGAGAGATTGCTCATTTGCAAGAAGTGTGGAAGTGCTGGTGCACTTGTGCGCTGTACTGAGGGGCAGAGCGCTGAAGCCAGAGTGCTGCGCTAGGAGAGAGAGAGAGAGAGAGGACGAGATTGCACTGGTAGGGAGAAGGCAGCCATAGCTGCACCAGTGCAGAGTGTAGGCAGAAGACTTTAGAGGGTTAGCAGGAATATCAGTGGGTGTATTCAGAGTAGATCTTTGAGTAGAAGTTTAGTGTGTGTGTGCACGCAAGTAGGGAGAGAAGACACAGCGAGGACGTAGCTAGGGAGAAGACCAGCAAGGAGGGGAGATTCATAAGAGGGAAGAGTAGTGGGAGAAGAGATACTTACCTGAGAGCTCATGCCGGTTATTGGACACCTTCGACATCCGCTGATGAGCGTTGGTGACCTGGAACTCTTATTGCTCTTGTGATAACTCGTTGGAATTCATAAGCTCCACAACCTGGTCTTAATCTCTCTGGTCTAAAGTGTGAACTCCGTATGAACTTATACATGCATGTGGTGTGATGGTGTGCGCTCACTGGTGTTGAACTACGAGGTTCATTGCACTCACAAGGGAAAGGAGGAGGCGAATGGAGGTGGCAGATGAAGTGGAATAGGAATTGAGGGCGGCTGAGGAAAAGAGGGGACAGATGGGGGAACAAGTAGATCTCCAGGAAAAAGTGGAACTCCTGTCCCAAAACATAGAAGCCGCATTGAAGGCTCAACAAGAGCAATTTCGATATCTGAGGGGCCATGATATCGCCCTGCAGTCCATACACTTAGGATTCAAAGACTTTACATACGATGATGCGTGTGGGCATAGAAATGCAGGCACAATTAGAGAATACGGAAAATCTCTGCGTTGGCGTCATAGAAAGCGCCAAGATAGCACAGCCCCAAAGGAGGAGGAAGCACGCCCACACAGGGAGCACGTGAAAGTGAAATTCCCTGATACCTACAGTGGGAAGAACGGAGAGGATGTCGCAATTGGGCGGCAAACATTAACTCCTATGTGCACCTCCAGGATATCATACCCGAGGAGCAACTCCTCATGACTTTTCACGCCCGAAGCAGCTAGCTTCGCCAAATCGTTAGATCGCACCACCAAATGTGATAATGACATGGTAGCATACTCCATCACACCCCTGAGTGAGTTCCTCAAAGCACTTCACGAGCGATTTGCAAATGTCACTAGGGGGCTTAAGGCCTCTGGCAAACTGCAAACAATCCACTCATGTCAGTGGTGCAAGGGCACTCGAAGGCGTTATGGACGAATTTGTTGTTGTCCCTGGACATGGGGTTATTGGCCCCAACTGGTCCAATTATTCTTTCGCGCCATGGCCGAAGCTTTGCACGTGCACTTCAATGATAAAATGTGACAACTCGATATGAACTATGATACACTCAGCAAAGATGTTGCTTTTGAGGCTCGGTCCATGCTAGTGTCCACCTTCTGGCATAAGGACCTTGACAAAGGACAAGTGGAAGGGTCGTACCATCTCACGCCAAGTTAGGGCCAAGGATCATTTGATCCTTACTTTAGATGAAGGTGGTATGGAAGAGGTCGCTTATAGTCAGATTGAATGGGGCCTCGACGAGGAAGACAGTGGCGTAGGCCAGGGGAGTACTTATGTTGTTGTCGCGGCCGAAGGGAGGTCGCAAGGAAGAGGTAAAGGTCGAGGGCAAGGGGGCCAGGTCTCTAGTGGTCGAGGACAGGGCGGCCAGGGGGTTGATGGCAGAGGAAACCGCCAAGTGGGACGAAGGGGTCAAGGTGCTCGCAAAACCGTCCTCGCTCCAGTCGATCACCTCCCAGGTGGGCTGAATGGCACCCTGGTCTGCCTTAGGGACCATGGAAATCATTGGGCATGGAACAAATAGTTTGGCAGAAGAGGATAGATGCAGGTCAATGCATTTACTGCGGTGACCCTGGGCACATCATAAAATACTGCCCAAAATATAGAGACGCCTGACGAGTTGCTGCAGAGTCAACAAAAGGCAACCGCCGGTAGGAATAGCAACTGCCCTTACCCTTCGGCCATGTGGAGAAGAGTGCGAGCGCCATATAGAAACTCCCAACTCACATGAGCCTATGGCAAAGGTTGCTGGCCAACGCCTAGTCAGTTGTCCAGAGATTGCTTGTGTTAGAGTCTCTCTAGGCGCTTCCCTCACAGGACTGGCAGAAGAGTTGAAGGAGAGAACGTAAGTCTGGGCCAAGATGAAGAAAGATGGAAAAGGGCAGTTATTGCTAGTAGATGTAGAAGTCTTAAGAGGCAGGGTAGGGGCCCTTATAGATAGTGGGGCCACTCGTAGCTACATTAGTCGTAGAGCATTGAAGAAGTTGTTCAATTTGAAACTCCAAAAGTTGGATGAGCCCATAGTCAGCATCCTCGCAGACAATCACACAATACGAATCGAGGATTACGTTGAGGGAGTCCAGGCGTACTTTCGCCTAGAGAAATATGGGAAGGTAGAGAGAGTTCTCCATTCCTTGACTCTCCTCGTAGAGGACAATCTCCCGTTTGACATGGTCCCATAAATGGACTGGGGAAAGGCGGCAGGGGCCACACTAGACCTTCAAGCGACATCAAGACGACTCGCCTGTTTCATGTGTCAGGAGTAGATAACCCTCTGGCACATCACTGTCTCAGTGCCCTTGCATTTGTGCGATTAGTGAAAAAGGAGCAATTAGAAGAGCAGGTCTTTATGGATTATATTAGGCCTGTCATTGAGCCTAAGGAAGAGGAACTGACTAATCCCCTTATTGCCAAGCTGCTGGACGAGTATGCAATTTTATCAGAGGAGCATGGTAGTAAGACTCCCAAGGGAGCAGTGTGTAGAATGTCTCCCAAGGAGTTACGAGCTGCGCAGACAATTAGATCAGTTCCTCGAAACGGGGTGGACTAGGCCCAGTTCGTCTCCATTTGGAGAACCTGTTCTTTTTATCCCCAACAAAGAGGGAGAGCTGAGAATGTGCATTGACTATAGGGGACTCAACGCCGTTACAATTAACGAGGTGGATTAGGCCCAGTTCGTCTCCATTTGGAGTACCTGTTTTTTTTTATCCCCAACAAAAAGGGAGAGCTGAGAATGTGCACTGACTATAGGGGACTCGACACCGTTACAATTAAGAATGCAAAACCACTGCCCCGTATAGATGATCTATTAGATCTGGTGCAGGGATGCAAGTATTGTTCCAAGATAGATTTGAAATCAGGGTACCACCACATAGAGGTCCACCCTAATGACCAATATAAAACGGCGTCCAAGACTAAATATGAGCATTACGAGTTTATACTTTATAGTGATGCCCTTTGGACTAACCACACTGGCCATATTCCAACGTTGTATGAATGATTTGTTTAGGCCGTGGTTAGATAGATTTGTAGTTGTTTACTTAGATGATATTTTGATTTTTAGTAAGACTCTCCAAGAGCATGAGGCTCATCAAAGGCAGATCTTGGGAAAGTTGGGTGAAGCAAACTTCAAGATCAATGCGAAGAAGTATGAATGGGCCAAGACAAAGATCTTGTACTTGGGCCGTGTGTTAGATGGCACTGACATAAAGTCTGAGGACAGTAAGATTGCAACGATCAGAGACTGGTCAATCCCGCATACCCTCACAGAATTTAGGTCATTCCTAGGATTGGCTAACTACTACATGAAGTTTGGGAGAAACTTCTCTGCAATCGCTGCTCCCCTTCGCAAATTGCTAAAGAAAGAGGTAATCTGGAAGTGGAACCAAGACTGTACGTCGACCCTGAAGAAGTTAAAGCAAACTTGATAGAGTACCTTGTACTCAAGGTAGCTGATCCATCCACGCCTTTTGTCGTTACAACTTATGCGAGTCAGTACGATATTGGTGTTGTCTTACCGCAAGACAATGGCGATGGGTATAGACACGTAGAGTTCATGTCCGCTAGATTGCCTTCAGAGAAGGTAGCGACATCTACCTATGAGAGGGAACTCTACGTTCTCAGGCAAGCATTAGACCACTGGAGGCATTACTTGCTAGGGAGGCACTTCAAGGTTTATTCGGACTACGAACCGTTGAGGTGGTTGAAGACGCAGACCAAGATGACACCTAAGCTTACGAGGTGGGCTGCAGAAATAGATCAGTTTGACTTCGAGCTCAAGCCCATCAAAGGAAAGTACAAAACGGTTGTACACACCCTTAGTAGAATAGCAAATTACTTTGGAGCTATAGTTCACTATTTGGATATAAGGTCAAACCTATAGCCAAAAGTCGCAGATTATACGCGCAGGACCCTATCTATAGTGACCTCCTCAAGAGAGTCAAGGAGGACCCAGCCAATGAACCTCACTACCGCACCGCTAATGGGTTATTGTTTGAGAAGACAAATACCGTAGATCGGCTATGCATCCCCTGCAGCGAAGAGATCCGCAGTCTGATTCTTGGGGAATGTCCCGATACAGAAGGGCACTTCAGTTGGCAAAAGACACTTGCCAACCTGATACGCGCCAATACGTGGCCTGGCATGAAAGCTGATTGTATAGAATATGTGCATAGTTGCGAAGTATGCTCGCGCAATAAAACTACGACGTGAGCCCCGTTGGGTCTTCTCAGACCCTCCGGAGATTCTGTGTCCATTGATTTCATGGATACTGGGGTCGGGAGTAGGCATGGCAAGAGCCAAGTCACGGTTATAGTTGATAGATTTAGCAAATATGAAGTTTCTGTCCAAGTTCTTTGACCATTGGGTCGGTTATGCTCGCGCAATAAAACTACGACGTGAGCCCCATTGGGTCTTCTCATACCCCTGCCTATCCCATAAGGACCCGGAGATTCTATGTCCATTGATTTTATGGATACTAGGGTCAAGAGTAGGCATGGCAAGAGCCAGGAGTAGGCATGCCAAGAGCCAAGTCGTGGTTATAGTTGATAGATTTAGCAAATATGCAGTTTTGTCCCTTTACCCTCTAAGGCACATACAAATTGAGTAATATAGAAGTTCTTTGATCATTAGGTCGGTTATGCTCACGCAATAAAACCACGATGTGAGCCCCGTTGGGTCTTCTCATACCCCTGCCTATCCCATCAGGACCCGAAGGTTCTGTGTCCATTGATTTCATGGATATTGGGGTCAGGAGTAGGCATGGCAAGAGACAAGTCATGGTTATGGTTGATAGATTTAGCAAATATGCAATTTTTGTCCCTTTACCCGCCGAGGCACGTACAAATCTAGTAATATAGAAGTTCTTTGATCATTGGGTCGGTTATGCTTGCGCAATAAAACTACGACGTGAGCCCCGTTGGGTCTTCTCAGACCCCTTCCTATCCCATCAGGACCCGAAGATTGGATACTGGGGTCAGGAGTAGGCATGGTAAGAGTCAAGTCATGGTTATAGTTGATAGATTTAGCAAATATGCAGTTCTTGTCCCTTTACCTGTCGAGGCACGTACAAATCTAGTAATTTCTTTGATCATTGGGTCGGTGCATGGTCTACCGCTATCAATAGTTAGCCACAGAGATACCAGGTAAGTCAAACCTGGCAGGAGCTTATGAGAGTATACAATTTTAAGTTTTTGATGTCATCTGGCCGCCACCCGAAGACTAACGGTCAGACTGAACAAATGAACAATGTCATGCAACAAGTTCTCAAAATGTACATTTAACCCGATCACGTCAACTACCACAGATGTTCCCAAAGGTAGCCAGTGCTTACAATAATAACATTCATCTAGCCACTTGTCGCACTCCCAACGAATTACACGTGTCCTTCAGACCCCGCAAGACCGTTTGAGGGTCTGAACTGGGACCAACTTTACAGGCTACCGCCCGATACTAGGGAGTTCGCATTACAACACGAGAAAGAGATTGTGGAAGTGGTCGAGAACCTCAGGAAAGCCCAACAAAAGATGATAGAGCAAGCCAATAGGTACCGTCGCCCGTCACAGTTCTAAGTAGGCAACTTAGTCTGGGTCAAGTCTAAAGAGTTTGCTCCTGAGGAGAACCTCTCGCAGAAACTGTTGCCTGCGTATAGAGGAACGTGGCCAGTCCTAGAAGTCAAGGGCGGAGATGATGGGTCGTCCTACATGATAGAGATCCCAGCACACCTCCATACATATCCAGTTTTCCATGCATCAAAGTTGTTACCTTGCATGACGAGTCAACAATTTTCGTCGAGGAGATCGACGATCCCTCCAGATATGGACGAAACGTACGACATTGATCGCATAGTAGATGAAGACGTGTTCAGAACAGCAGGTAGAGGTCGTGCACAAAAACAGTACAACGCCATATTTGCTTATCAAGAGCCGGAAGACTATCGCTGGTTTACACGGACATAACTTCTAGCAACTTCTCCCAACATAGTCCGTGCCTACGAAAG
Source organism: Chara braunii (assembly GCA_003427395.1). Lineage (NCBI taxonomy): Eukaryota > Viridiplantae > Streptophyta > Charophyceae > Charales > Characeae > Chara > Chara braunii. Next base: position 2,299,636 of record BFEA01000065.1, read on the forward strand.
AGTGAAGAAAGGTAAAGATCCTATTGTAGATTGAGTTGTTCTCGGAGGACCTCAAATTTCGGCCGACGAGAGTGAAACGGTTTTCACCTTTACGGTAGCAGATGTCATTCCCAGGGCTCGATCCCCAGACCTCGTACAATATCAGTTAACACTTGTGTGCTTGAACCCGCGGCTTGTGTCTTGGAAGCCGCCTGTTGCTTGTTGTATGTAGTCTGGTCATCAGGTTTTGAACGGTAGGTCTGGAGGTTAGGAATTTAGGCAGTGATGGGAGTAGGCAGTGATGGGAGTCGTAGCTGCTATAGTCTCTAAGAGTCAAGGTCGTAGCTGGTACAGAGCCGTAGGGTCAAGTTGACAGCCTTTTGGAGCTTCCGAAAGCGACCTTTCGTAGGTCTTAGGAGGTAGACCGTAGGCAAGTGGGCAAGTGGGCAGACTAACTCTGCCCATTCAGTGGTACCCAGTGTCGTAGGGTAAAGTTGACAGCCTTCCGAAGCTTCTGGAGCGACCTTTCCTAGGTCTTAGGAGGTAGACCATAGGCAAGTTGGCAAGTGGGCAGACTAACTCTGCCCAGTCGGTGGTACCCACTCCCGTAGCTCCTATAGTCCCCAAGAGTCAAGGTTGTAGTTGCTACAATGTCGTAGGGTCAAAGTTGACAGCCTTCCGGAGCTTCCAGAAGCGACCTTCCGTAGGTCTTAGGAGGTAGACCGTAGGCAAGTGGGCAAGTGGGCAGACTAACTCTTCCCAGTCAGTGGTACCCAGTCCCGGTCACACTTTGTCAAGTCAGCGGTACCCAGTCCCAATCCCAATACCATGTGGGCCTGTGTACACCCGGGCCCAAGTTCTGAAAGGCAGACCTTTGGCAATCCGAAGTATAAATCAAGAGGCAGCGTCAACTCATTCATTCATTCTGCCTGAGCGTCGTGTGCAAGGTGGTCTGCAGGTGCCCGTAGGAGAAGTGGGTAGAGAGGAAGGAGACACGGCCATAGCCGCTGGTAGTGCTAGTGTAAGGAGAGGCGGCCATAGCTACCATAGCTTAGTGGTGTGTGTGTGTATGTGTGTGTGTATGTGTGTGTGTATGTGTGTGTGTATGTGTGTGTGTGTGGGTATGTGTGTGTGTGCATGTGTGTGTGTATGTGTGTGTGTACGTGTGCAGGGTCTGTGTGTGCGGGACATCCAAGGAGATCCAGGGTACAAACAAGTTGCTGAGTACAACGTTTGGCCATACCCGAACGAGACAAGTTAAGAGTCTGAGCAGTGTTCGTGGCTTCATCATCTCTTGAGCTTTGTGTGCGCGAGAGTCGCCAGCTTGATCGTCATCTGTTTGTATGCATGCTGAAGGTCAAAGTCGAGAAGTCTGATTGCATCTGTTTAAACTGGGCTATTAGGATTCATGGGTCCAGACGAAGTCGGGCTATTAGGATTCATGGGTCCAGACGAAGTCAGGCCCCCCACACCATACTGGACTGCATTGCTACAGCTATGGCAGGAAGTCATGCCGAAGAAGGTGGGTAGACCCAAATCCAACGACGAGGTACTGAGGCAACTTCTGTTTGGTAATCCGGGGTTGAGAGACCAAAGTGATCACCAAGTATCCCTTAAGCCTAGAGGAAGGAGATGGCCATCATGGATCAAACATGGAATTTGGAAAGTGAGCTATCTGTTGAATGAGGAGAAAAAGGACTGGCTGACGGGACAAGAACTTGCTTCCCAGCTCAAAGGATGTCACCGACGAGACAAGAATCTACAATCCATTATCCACTGCATCCCAGAAGGCTAGAAGGAGTTGTTGAGCGAAGCCTCAACCTGGAAATCGGGTGAACGGGGAGTGAGGGTGCAGGATTTAACCCCCTCAAGGGCCTATCAATTATCCCATAAAAAGCAAGGGTCGAATACCCTGGCGGTGTTTTCGTCTTTCCCAATTACCCCCGCCACTTAAGGTCTCCCATCTATCCTGAATACAGAGGTGGAAAGAACAGTCCTAACCCCTTTTGTACTCAGAAAAGTAATAGTGTTGGGATCATGGCCAAAAACAATCTTCAGACTAGATACGTCGATTCAAGACATGGAATTTGATCCAGGAGGGTGGGCTAGGACACCAGACAGAAGCAGAAGTCTCAAAACGAATGTCCCCGTCCACGAATACACCTCAAAACACAGGATCAAGAACAGATGGCAGAAGTTAGGTCAGGACGCTAGGCAGATCCCACAAATACCATGGAAAAAATTCAAGTCAATCCGACTGGTCAAAATCAGAAACCTCCAATCGCTCATCTAATACGTGGCTCTACTGGTTAGCCATTGGCTGCAGAGCAGAAGAAGTAAGAATGAACCTAACAGTTCAGATTTATACGCGGTATGTTCAGAAATAAACCAGAAGATATGCTACATTGCCTGATACGTTGTAGAGAGGCGACGGAATATTGGGCGAGGGATTCGGACCTCTGGGACTCCCTCTTCTAGACTCCCCTCCCTGAACACCCCATCCAACTCCTATGGACTAACATCCCAGCTCAATTCCACAAACGTGGTTCGGAATGATCAGAAAGGTAACGCCATGGTCCATCTGGAAGGAAAAGTGCTGCAGAACCCATTGCGGGACTCCAAGGGAGAAGGTATGGGCAGAGACAAGGACCTTGATTCCGGCAGAGATTCTTTGTAAGTGGCATAAGACGAGACATTCCATGCCAAAGGACGAAGAGCAACAGAAAAGAATAAAGGCAAATTCACTAACATGTGGCTCGCAAGGAGCAAACTACCAGAGAGAAAATTTCGCATACGGTGGAAAGACTGGCAGAACTCAGAAGCAGGGTCGAGAAGGCAGAGATCCCAGCTAGCAGAAGGACAAGATCCATCACAGGCCATGTAATATTGAAGGGAAAATTCCGAGATTGCATCTTCCGTAGCTTCTTTTCCCTTTCTTGCTCTTTATCATTATTTGACAGGTTTAATGCAGTGGACCTGAGAGGAAAGGTGGAAGTAAGGCAAGCTGGCAGTCAATCCTCCATGATGCTGGAGTACTCAATGCTGGTCAGGGTTCCTTCGGCCAGACGGAAGGAAGCGTGAGCCTATTTCATGGTGTAATATTTTAGTCTGACTTGCGAGTGGAATAGGAACTAGACTGATGCTCGCCAAAATGGAAATGGAGCCAGGGCCATAAGGACCTGTTTTATGAAGGAAAAAAAAAAAAGGAGAAGAGAAGAAAAGGAATCATGGCTATCTAGGGGCACATCAGAATTCCTCACTGAATTGAAGGTCCAACAATCGCGCCGACAGTTAGCGCAAAACGAAGCACTGCGCCATTCTGCACTAGCTCCCGACCCCAGGCCCGTCCGGCAAACGCCCACGGGACTGCGCCTCCAGCAACTGCCGGCTAGCCGGCCTCTGCCCACGCACGCTTCCAGCCTCAGCGCGACGCGCCGCATCACCCCGTTTCAATTCGAAATCGGGCGGAAAGCTGCCATCGCCATCCAACAACCAAGGTAGCTCGCGCCCAATGTTGATCACGAAACACTGCGTTTCCTCTTGGAAGCTCCACAAATCAAGGGCAAAAATATTTTTAAAATCACAATCAAGGTCAAGAACACTAAGGATAATACAGACGATGGGCTTATCCGATAGACAAGATGGTCGACACTAACGCGACCTTCGAGAAACACGTGCTCATTTCCCCCTTTCCCAAAGCCAGAGCAAGACTATCCCCAGTGGAGAGAGGATGTCCATGGTGAAAACCATCCAGGACCAGGAAAACATCAAAACCGAGGTGGACAAGTTCTCCCTGCTAGGTCTGGGAAGAACCATGATGATGGTGGTTGCAATGAACCCAGTCAAAAGAAGCTCGCCAATGTCGAAATACAAGATATCTTATTGCAGAATCAAGGTCTCCAAAATCATTCATGAAAACCATACTCATTATCCACGTGGCATACCACTGTCCAGTGCTCAAAGTCGAAGGAGAGGAGAGGCAGAGATGAGACTTAGAGAGTTTCCATCATCATCGTTGAGCAGATACACGTGCTGCCCACTTCCTCTTCGGACGTTGCCTCCCAACTCGCCACGTTAGCAACAGATCCTCCCTCTCGATTGCGACAATAAGCAGGTTATGACATGGCACCCATCCTCCAGCCCCGTCAGTCGTGGTCACAGAGGATGGTGCAGATCCTTTCTCCGGAGATGAACAGTAGAGCACAGTGTCGACACGATCAGCAGGTAAGCTTCCCTTCCTCTATCGAACCAATCTCACAGAGTCACAGCCATAATCCCTCCTCCTACTCGCTTATCCCATCAAATGTCAGAATCGGTGTGATCGCAGCCACATCAGCATAGTCAAGTGCACAGCTGGCACCATAGACAGAGACTGGCACCAGCATAAAGCTCTGCAGTCCAGCATCATCACACCAGCCTTGAACAAGCGTCAAAGCCAGCGTCAAGCCAACGTCTAGCCAGCGTCAAGCCAGCGTCTAGGCAGCGTCAAGCCAGTGTCAAGCAGCATATGCAAGACTGAATGTCGTCCATCCGGGGCTGGGTTAACCTATAGTGTTGATGTGAGCTGGACCAGCCTCTGGTCTCTCACATACGATGGCCCAAATCGTCCATCAGCCAATGGCCTAGATCTCGTACAGTTGCAGCAACCAATGTACCCCGCTTGGGCTTGATCTCCTTCGGATACCGACAAACAACCAGAGATGTATCTGATCTATGGCCGAGGTTGGGATCAGGTTGACTTCGTGGGCCTGTATACTGAGCTGAGGTTGACCGATGACTTTCCCAAGGTCAACGATCTCGCATTCGACCTCTGAAGGCCTGTTTTAGCCTAGCCTCAGGTTCCCCTCACTGCCCTCAGCGGTAGGCCTTTGTTCAGGCCTTCTCACGACTTTGGGCATGACTTTTGACCCTCGTTTCGGGCCTTTGACCAAAGTGACGACCCACGGCTGATGGAGATTTGAGCTGAGTTATTGCATTCCATCTGGCCCAATTTAGAGTTCCATCACATAGATAATTTCTTTAGGCTATTAGGCGCAGTAGGTAGAAGTTCTTTCTTAGTAAACCATCTAGCTTCTGATTAGGGTTGAGTCTTGAACTTCACCTTGTACTGCTTTAGCGGTCTTCCCCTGCCAACCGTTGAGAAGTATCCATGTTCCAGTATTCGTTCGACTTCGTATCTTCCATTCATGGAAGGAGGAAACATGGATGGCCGGTTGGGAAACTCACTTGAAAGACATGATATATCTTGAGGTGAGGGGGAACATCAATGCGATATGATGGTCTGCCAGTGTCCCCGATCACCTTGAGAACTTCCCAAGGTCCACAGTAGACAGGTAGCAATTAATTTCTAAGACATTCTTTAGTACCCAACCAAATCTCCTTCTTTAAACTGAGATGCTTATTTGTTTTTTTCGACTTTTTCGATCATCTGCATTTGTTTTTTTTTAATATTCTCCTTTGCTTTATCTAAGTCTTGTTCATACAGAACTGCAAATTCTCTTGTGCCTGGGGGTAGCTGTTGGACTCATTCCCTGGTCAGAGCATCAATGGGATTCGAACATTGTACAAAGACGCTACAAAAATATCCTAGTTAATGGACTCTTCCATAAAACTACCAAATCTCTCGGTCTGTACGACAGGGCAACCCCTTAGCCCCGCCAGTTCTCCCGTTGTGTGAAGAAAGCAATAGCATCCTGTCTGCGTAAAGACCCGTCCATTCAGAGAATCCCAGAAGTGGAGCCAGGATCACCCCACAAACTTGTCTAATCATGTTTGCAGACGATATAGTGGTTCCAAACCGATCATCAGATTCATCCTTTATGGCCCTAGCAAGGGCAGAGGCAACATAAATCCTAAAGAACACACAAAAGCCTTGCAAATGAACTGGATTTTAAAACTCTTGTTGAAAATGCTTCGCATGGTCGACTCTCGCCAGAGAGCATAAGAAAGATTGCCACAATACCCTCCCCCTTAGAAGTTTCAGGTTCTCTCTGGGTTAGAATAAAGATTGGGATCCAAAAACAAGCAAGAACAGGCAATCCGGGGAATCCTCCCCGCCACAGGAACCAGCCACCACCCCCTACTGGCCAGACCTCGTCAAAACCTGGAGAGAGATCCTCTCTCAAAAAACCCATAACCCGAAATAAAAGGAAGTCCTGAGATGAAAAAGATACGATTTCTACGCTAGCGCCGTCGGTAAGCGCGTAACGGAGCTCAGCGCTAATCTGTGCTAGCGGCCGTCCCAGACCCGTCGGGCGAACGCCCGCGGGACCTCGTCCTAGTGCACGCCGGCTCGGCCGGCCCCCCGCCAACGCGCTCCCGCCGACTCATGCCGCTCCCGCCCCGATTCGAACTTTCGAACACTGGCGGCCGGTCGCCATCGCCAGCCACCGACCAAAGATCGCAGGTAGCTCGCGCACTACGCGCGAGCGCACTGCCTCCTCTTCTACCATCGCAGCCTCCCGCTCCCTCCCTTAGAACAGCCGACACACTCGCCATCACCGACAATCGAAGACTCCACGAAGACCTCGATCGCGCCACATGCGCACGCAGGGTTGGAATCAAGATTCGAGGCGTCACAACCAGCTCTCCTGCGGCGCCTACTCTCTCGCCCACATAGGCCAACCCCACAATCATCCGATCACGCAATCGATATCCACTTAGCCTAGCGCAACGTACATAGGCAAACGCTGTCGGCCACTAGCGCAACATAGATTAGCACTCAATCCGGCCACCCTGACGCACACCCTCACTACACTCGCCACCCTGACGCAAGGCCCCCCAATCTTACCCCCATCTCTCTGGACTCCTATTGCACCCCCTCCTCCCCCCCTCCTACTGCACGTATGTAACCGCACCCCTATAGTGACTCGAATGTGGAATTAAGACTGCTGCACAGGAAAAAACAAAAAAACAACGAAAAAACACACTTTTTAGTTTTCTACACGTGCACTAACGTAACGCATCTAACACTCACAACCAAATAATTGAAAAAAAAAAACAAAAAAAAAACGCACTTTTTAGTTTTCTACACGTGCACTAACGTGACGCATCTAACACTCACAACCAATTAATTGAAAAAAAAAAAAAGCAAACCCTACAGGACCACGAAGCCTAGCTACGAGCAAACTCAGGAATGGCTCACACTTACCAACGCCGCTGCAGCACGGTAGTGGCAACAAAAACAGCCACCTCAAAGGAACCCTCCCAAATGGAAGCCCCAAAAATCGAAGGGGAGAAAGTCACAATCAAAGTCAGGAATGTGAAGGATAACATTGACGAGGAAGTGACCGCCTGGGCATACCGAAAAGACAAGATCGCCAACACCAACACGACATATATGAGAAGCATGTTCTCATCTTCTCCTTCTCCAACGCTGGGGCAAGACTCTCCCCCATCGAGAAAAGGAAATGGATGGTGAAAACCATTCAAGAACACGAGAACATCAAAACAGAGGTCGACAGGTTCTCCCTGCTTGGTCTGGGTAGAACCATGATGATCATGGTCTTTAAAGACGTAGATCAAGCAACGCACATGTTGGAGAAATGCGAAACCTTGAACTATGATGGTAATAAATATGGTTAACCCGATTAACATAACAAAAGCATAATGGTACACAAAGCCACTTTGAAGTGTACCTATTTGCTTTGCTAATTTTTGAAATGTGGTGGAAATTCCATAGGGACCCAAAATGGAAATAGCACCTGCTTCAGGTTTAGACAAAGAGCCCACCTGGGAACAGATCCCAAATGCCCACGCTCCCCTAAACAGAAAAAACTGACACAGAACATGCTCGTCAAAGTTGAAGAGGCCAAAGGTATCTGGTTCATCAATGACCCAGATTACGATGGTTGGGTCTTCAACGACAATATCCCAGAGCCTAAGTGGATATGGACATACACGAACACAACCCCGACAATCAAACAGGCAGACATCTTTTCACCGTCAAACAGCAAATGGCACCACGTGGGAGCAAAGGAGATAACAGGAATCCCAGGGAAAATATACTCAGACCCGATGGTGGATTCCCGTGCGATCAAAGAAGAAAAGAAACACGAAGACCTGTTGTGGGACCTTGAGTCAATCAGACAGCAGACTGCAGACGCCCTCGCCAAGCGAGAAGAGGACAACGACATCCTGGACACAGCCAGACAGATCATTGAGGGAGGCACCCTACATACCGACCCCTCCCTTAAGAGACAGGTCTCCCCACAAAAGGAGAACACCGAGACACTGAGCGGGAAGAAAATAAGAAAGAACATCTCAATTGAAAAGGGAAGCCCCCCGCGGACACACGGAGCTCACAGGAAGCTCCGACTGAATCAGACCTTATCCCAATAACAGATCAGGACAGTACCCACAAAGGAATGGACATATCTCCCTCCAAGAGCGACAGGAAAGACAAACCGAAAGAACAGGGAGACTCCCCCACTGCCTGGCTGCAGGAATATTTGGAACGAGCCAAAAATGAGAGGGAGAAAGAATTCGACATCAGAGTGGCATGCATGAAGCATCAGGAGAAGACAGGTCGGAGCAGCAAAGCCCCCTGTAGCAGGCATCCACACATCCACGAACACCTACGACATCCTGAGAGAACAGAGTGAGTTGTATAATTCAGCGCCTTCAGTATCATGAGAAGAAGAGGGAGAGAGACAACTCGAGCTCTGAGTCCAGATCTAGTGCAGAAACTCAGGCCCACAAGGACCCAATCAGAGACATGGTACCGAAGAAGTGGAAGCCATCAAAGGGCAGGGTCAAGAGATCTAGAAAATCCACGACGGATACTATAGGAAATGGCGACGAGCAGTGATCCCTCAAACAGGAGATCGGGCCATCGTCGCTGCTCAGACAAAGTGCCTGTTTGATCAGAACATGGAATATCATAAAAGCCACAGAAAAGAATATTGCACCATCCAAAACGTGGCAAACAACAAGGCCCCCCGTGTCATTGAGAAAGTTACCTCAGATAAAACGATCAAGCCAGTCAGACCCCTGGTCCCCATCCGGTATAGAAAGAAATTCAGTGGCAGGTAGCCTAAACGTATCCTTCGCCTTCCCGACCGCGGGAGACCATCGAACGCTGGCTAGAACAATCAGGGAAGGCATATCCGTAGGAGTCTACGGAATCCCCGCCCCCCTCGGAGAAGACTCAGACAACATCGACCAGGAACTCGCCACATCCAAATCTTTTGAACCGATCCTTGTAAAACTAGAAGAAAAATTGAGGCTGCACAAGGGGCTGATGTGGAGAGTATGGAACACTGCGACCGCCCTGCCATACAGCACACTTGCAGGCAAGATGTGCCCGACGGAGATCATGGTCGATTCCCTGGCCGCCATCATTAGATCCCACATCCTCTTCACAGAGCACTCCCTACAGGATGAAGTTGAGCCGCTTTACCTGGAACCGGAGGACGAGGATAGGCACATGGGTGAATACGACGACGACGAAGGGCTGAACGACAAGATATCCCTCGGCAGTGACGGGACTGGTACCACCCTAGCACCTGAGGGAAGCATGGGGGGATACAGCCTGGGATCTGCCGCCGGGAGAAGGGCAAACGATGACAGTGGACAAACCGGAGGAACCGGAGCTGACAGTGCAGGGACCACGACAGCAGCTGATTAGAGATCCCAACGCCCCCCCTCCAACTGAACTCCGCACGACAACCGCCACCCCAAAGAAAATAAAGAAAGGAATTCTGCACACAGCAACCCCTCAGACATCATTGAATGGATGACAACAATAACCACTCAGGGACAGTGAGAACGGACTGGCAAGCAAAAGGACTGACGATCCACAGTTGGAACATCAACGGCTTGGGCAACATTCTCACCGAAGACGACAAACTACGAGACATTAGACTCGGCCTCACAGACAAAAGAAGGCCCAAACCTGATGTCATTCTCCTACAAGGGACCCACCTATCCAACCTCACTAACCACACAAGAATAAAGAGGACCGTGGAGAAAAGCCTAGGGGGATGCCCATTCACACTGTGGTCCAACAAAGCGGACCAAAGCAACCGCGGCACAACAATCCTTATACCAACTACCTCCAAAATCTGGTCTGAGGGTATGGTAAGTAACGACGAAGGAGACACAGCGGAAGGTAGACGGTCATGGATGCAAATTACATGGCAAGGGGAAGAGATCAGGATCCTAAACCTATATGCCCCCAACACGGAAACCGTTTGCCTAGTTTTTTTTTACCACATCAAATCACTATTCCCGACCCCCCTACCGCTATTTATAGCAGGTGACTGGAACACAACAGTGGACCCCAGCCTGGATCGTCTCCCGGGCAATGCTGTTGGGGCCCACAAGACCGAGCACACACCTACGGAACATCATGACAGAGTTCGACCTGGTCGACCCATTTCGAATCCTCCACCCACGCAAGAAAGCCTTCTCCCTAGTCAAGAGGAACCGCTCTAACCACACATCACTATCACAGATCAATTTCCTGTTAATTTCTAACATGCTACAGGGAGCAATCAAGGAGGCCGGTATCCTACCAGCAGCAGCCTTCAAGGGGCTCGACCACAAACCAACCTACTTGCTCCTTAACTTCAACTCTCCAATAGAAAAAGGTCAAGGCTTCTTCAAACTCAACAACTCACTCCTCTCCACAGAACGCATGACCGAGGCAGCCCGATGGAACTGGTGGTTCATACAGCAAGACGAGAAGATACGCGAGGACAGGCACAAATGGTTCATAGACAGCTATATGCACCTGGCTCAGACGGTCTCATCAGAGTCTAGAAGCATAGCAGCAGAATGCAAACACAGGAAGGAATAACTACAAATCACACTCGACATCGCTGAAACCAACCTAGCATCTGATCCCTCCAACTCCTACCACAACCTACTCCAATCTACCAAGGACGAACTAAACGAATGGAGAAGATGGGAACTCAAAGGAGATACGCACCCAATGACTACATCCTAAATGAATCCATGTCCAAGTTCTTTTTCTCCAAGATCAAGGCCAATGCAAGAAACAACACAATCGAGGGGTTCAAGGACCCAGCAGACCAGGGGACGACAAAGTCAGTCGGCGCAAACATGGTAAGAATAGCCAGGTCCTTCTACGCCAACCTTTACGAGTCCAAACCCCCCCGCCCCCCTTCCAACAACTCATATCAATGTCCGTCAGCACATGATGACCTACCTAGAGAGAACGATCACCCAAGAACAAACAAAAGACTTAAATAAACCAACCACCATAGGGGAACTTCACACAGCTGTGTCCCAGATGGGAAATGATAAAGCACCCGGAATCGATGGCCTGTCCAAAGAATTCTGGATCCGGTTCTGGCCACACAAGTGTTTTAAAATTCAGTGTTTTATTTCATGGGATCCATCCTGAAATATGCTTTACCAGAATGTCGGATCCGAGTTGGCCAAAAAAAAAAAACATTGGGCAACGACCTCTTGAACTTCATCACGACAACAGAGAAAAGAGGCCTGTGTCAATTTCTAAGCACCAGCGTAGTGTCACTAATATACAAAAAGGGCGACCGGGAGGACCTCAAGAACTACAGACCAATCTCACTTCTCACAACGCCGTACAAAATTCTAGCAAAGGCGTTAGCCAACAGAATCATAAAATTAACAGACAACTTCTTTCACATCGACCAAGCAGGATTTGTCCCGGGTCGATACATCCTAGATAATGTGATGGCTCTAAACGAGGCTGCAAAGAAGATCACAGAAAAACGAATGCAAGCAGCAATCTTATTCTTTGACTTAAGGCATACAATTAAGTCAATTGGGACTTCCTCCACAACTGCATGGAGAAGATGGGAGTAGGCCTGAATTTCAGAGAGTGGGCTAGAGTACTCTACGGGGATGCCACGGGCAGGGTGCAGATAAACAAAATATTGTCAGACACCTACTCGATATCGAGATCGGTCCGGCAAGGCAACCCCCTTGCACCCCCAATATTCCTATTCATAATGGAAGCCATAGCATCGTTCCTGCGCAAGGATCATCCATACACCGCCTGACTGATCAAAGCCACAACCCCCTCCACGACTTTGCTCTCCCCACAGCATAGATGTTCGCAGATGATCTCACGGTCCTCATCCGCGCCAACAACTCCTCCTTCCAGGCCTTGGCGCGCGCCATGGAAGCCTTCAGACTCGCCTCAGAAATGAAGGTCAATTGGTTGAAAACGGAAGGGTGGTGGCTTGCAGAAGGCACCCCCCCCCAACCCCCAGACCCATCCACCCCAATGTCTTGGACTACAGGCGATCAAGCACTCCGATATCAAGGCATTATGGTAAACAGGGATGGCACCTGGCAAGGGATGGGGGAAACTCTACTCGCTAGAGCAATAACCCGGCTAGCCACCTGCAACAAAGCCCAGGACTCCCTTCTAGGGCAAGCCCTAATCATCAACACAACAGCATTCTCCACTTTGTGGTACATGGCCTCCATATGGGGACCCCCTGACGACGACCTGAAGAACAGCTAGAGCCAAATGCTATCTGTGGACTGGCGACCCCAGCAGAACCGCCTGCATAAACAAGGTGGCCTGGCAAACTGTCATCAGGAAACCACAAGAAGGAGAACTAGGTATAATCGACGCTAAACAGGAATCGATCGCTCTCCAAATGAAACGGATTCAAAATCCTAACCAGACAAGCCCTCCAGTGGACCAAGATGGCGGTAGACAACACAAGGAATTTGGCACCAATAGCGACCCCACTGAACATGAGTGGCCTGTTCTGGATCATGGCAAAGGAATGGACAATCAAATCGAGGAGACCAGCAAGGAAAACTAACCCAGCGACCCCCATTCAGCCCCCCGCTACACCCACCCCCTACCGGTCACCGATCTTGAAGGCCTGGTGTCGTATGATACCAGAAAAGAAAGGGTCCCCGAGCAACAAAGAGGTACATTTAATTTCAATTTCAAATTAATCGCTGAAGTCCTATGACAGCCCCTGTTCTGCTACCCTTGGATCAAAGACACGGAGGGCAGACCGTGGACTCCCCGGGCCAAAGACCGGAGATGGTTGTCTTGGGTGGAGAGAGGAGTATGGCAGGTCAAACATTTGTGGTCCGAGGACCGACGAGAATGGCTCACCGCACAGGACCTTCGCACTCCCTTAAAAGGTTGCCACCTACTGACCACCAACCTGTCAGAAATCCTCCAAAGCATTCCCCCCCCATGGACGACCCTCCTAAAAGAGACACATACGTGGAAACCAGGAGACTGGGGACTACTCACCACACAGACCCCACCAACAAGAGCCTACCGCTTCGTGTCAAAACCGGACTCAACTAACTACCAGGCCAATTTCGTATCCTACCCCATCAGCAAACACAACATATATAAAGGTCCTAAACAAAACACCACAGAACGAACAAATAGAAACTTACCTTCTCAGGAAGGTTAGAGTCTCTCACAAGAAACCCTGGTTTATATTCCATCCGGAACTCAGCATCAAGGAGATGGAATTCGACCCAAAGGAATGGATATGGGATCTGCGCGGCCGGTAAATCGAGGACGATAACAGAATACGACGTTAAGTTCGGATATAACCTCGGGCTACAAACCAGGGACCCGAGTCCAAGGCTGGCAGAGAAATGGAGAACCATATTGAACCTAGATACCACGACCCCCATCTACATCACATGGACCAAATACCGTCTTATCAGACCAATTAGAATTCGAAGTATGCAATGGCTAATAGCACATGCAGCCCTCCCAGTCAACCAATGGCTACACATGAGAAGGAAACATTCCGATCCTGATAGCTCGGAATGCTGCTCAATGTGCAACGACTCACCCGAAGACATCCCCCACAGCCTCCTCTTCTGCCCAGAAGCAACCTGGACATGGAAGGTCTGTGAGCTATGGTCGCTCCTGCTCGCTTCGGCCCCCCCTAACATCCCCCCTATCTCTATCCTACTCCTTGCTAACATCCCAGCAACATCACAGGCAGCAGGGAAGTATGGTTCACCCTGCTCAGGAAGTTGGATTTGTGGGTAATATGGAAACGCAGATGCACTCAGACAATCGAGGGAACAAAGGTGGCAAGGGAAGAAATGTGGTCACTACTGCTGAGCATGGCAGAGACGTAAATCAGGAGCAGATGGCGTAGAATATTGAACTCTACAAGACACAGACCAAAAGGACAAGCAACTAAGAAACGTACATTCATAAGGAACTGGTTGCTAAAGAGCAAGGTGGCAACGATAGTTGACAACCGACTGAGGTGGAAGAAATGGCACCAGGCACAATCATGAAGACTACGAGGGTACCTGCCGGGTGACCTGGCAGAAGGTTCTGTATGGTGATCAACAAAAGGGGGACCGGACACACAAGGAAGGACAAGGACAAACAACAGAACACAAAACGGACCCCCCCACTGTTCTCGCAATACAGGGACTCATTCGACAGGCCCTAAGTAGAAGCCTGAGAGGAACAGATGGTCAGGGCAAGCTGACAGTCAATCCTCCTTAGAAGGAGCAATCAATGCTGGTCAGGGGTCCTTCGACCTGACGGAAGGAAGCGTTGAGTGAGTAATATGATGCAACCCGCTTTGACTTGCCGGGGGAATAGGAACCGGACTGACGCTCCCCAGAATGGATATGGAGCCAGGACCATAAGGACCTGTAGGAAGTCCTGAGACGACCCCTTTTCACCAACCCATGGATTCGAGATGAAGGGAACCACCCCTTGACTATCACCAGAAAACATCACTGGTGGTTGAAATGGATCGCCGGTGGGATATGGAAAGTTAATCACATCTGGGATGAATTAAGGGCACCCACAACCTCTCATCAAATCTTGATATGGTAATCAATAGCATCCAAGGCAGATGGAAAGAGCCACTGCAGGAGACTTTCACATGGAAAAGTGGAGAATGGGGCATCCTCGTTCAAGAATCCTCTCCCCCAAAGGACTTATGCTTTCCACCACAGAATCCCAGGCTCCAACTATACAAAAGCTTTCATGCCTTTTCCCTTGGAATACGACGAAGAGGAAATTCCCAAGGTATTCAACAACAACCCTTCTGAAGTAACATTGGAGACTTTCCTAATTTGGAAAATAACAACCCAAATCTTTCACGCAGAGTGTGCCATCAACGCCTTCCAAATTCGATCCAGCAGAATGGATATGGCAGTTAAGCAAACCCAGCAGAGTGTGCCATCAACGACTCCAACCCAATTATCTGAGTACTCAGTTAAACTGGGTACTTTACCTGCTTAAGTGGACTGACTACTCATAGCCAACCGCCTGTCCTCAGCCAAAACAGAGAAGCGGTTGATGGAAGGCGCAAAATTCGGCGAATTTTGGTGAATTTTTCACCGAAACTGCCATATTTCCCTGAATTTTTACTTTTTTCTCGGTTTTTCTTTTTGCCTGATATATTTGTGCTTTAGGGTATATATATATCGTAACTACAAACTAAAAGAGCGCACTTTGCGAAACAAAGAATAAAAACAAAAAACAGGCACATTGCAAAAAACAAAAAGAAAAAGAAAAAGCAAGGGCAGATTGAAACCATTAAATTTCTCATTCTTCTTTGAACTCCACCTCCACTGTGCCTCTCACGTGCAAGGCTCGCCACATTGATGAAG
>BFEA01000065.1:2318544-2341795 GCA_003427395.1 Chara braunii
CCCCTCCCCCCCCCATCCCCAAAAGTTTCTCAGCGGATTTGGGCTGTACTCAGCACGTGCGGTACAGCCCCCAACTCAGATTTGAAAAGAACTCAGTCCTCCATCCCCAAAAGTTTCTCAGCGGATTTGGGCTGTACTCAGCAAGTGCGGTACAGCCCCCAACTCAGATTTGAAAAGAACTCAGTGGATGGTTGTTTTCTGACTGGTCGGCAAACCTCCGACTGGTCAGACCTACTGGTCGGCTGCAATACGGTCGGCAGTCGGGGTCGGGGTCAGTGGTCGCAGGTATCCAACCCTGGTATACACTACACAATTTTCTTCTCTCAGTATTGATTCAGTGTCACACTAGCTACCTTCTACCCACATACGTAGTATGGCGACCTTCCACATCTATGTACCAGTCCACCCACCCCTAGCGACGGATGGAAGGGACGACACCTGGAATACTCCCCTTCCAACCAACCAGGTGGGGCAAGCTGACTATCTCTGCTGGTGAACCTGCAACGATCATACACTATATCATTTCCTGTCTCACATTGGAAATGAAAAACAAGCTGTGGCTCAAGCGCAGTGTTTTTACCTGAATTCCTGGCGGCAGGCAGTCTGGAGCCGGTGCAAGGCTGCTTAAAAAATTCCCTGACAGATCAAGCATTCTCAGGCTGTGACAGGAAGCTAAGTTCGGGAGTGTCGAAATGTGATTGCAAGAGAGATCCAGGACACGGAGGCGTGTCAAGGAATGGAGGCCATCAATGGACGAGATGTTGTTATTATGGAGGTATAGCAGCTCGAGCATGGAACAGCCCTCCAGACCACTTATCTGTACAATTGAGTTGTCATTAGCCTGCAACATGAAAAGAGAATGCAGAACGAGCACACAAAGGTTTTAATACTCGACATCCTTCAATGACTTCTTCATATAGACAACTGGACATGCCTGCCCCATGACTGAGCGGTATACACATGTAACTGCCACATACAGCTGATAAAGACACCAAGAGTTCAATTCGTGTTCATAGCATGATGTTTCATGCTTGCCCCACTTCAAAGAAAAGAGGGAAAGACACAGTCATCATTAATTGAGTGCTAATCGAGCATGGTGAGTCGGTGACAAACGAATGAAATTGCAAGTAAGCTCAATGATTACCAAATATCTTTGCCAAAGTAAGGTTGTCCCTTGCCTTCTCCAATGTCTCATATGCCAGGCCCTTTTGCATCCCAATCCATCACTACGACTTCCAACTCCGGTAGATATTGTGCTGACGGGTCATGAGGTTCGCACTTCACAACTGTGGGAAAATCCAGGTGATGGTAACATTTTTGTCAAAATGGTACAGCTGGTGGAAGGCCCCATGTTTGCACCAGGCAGTCCTGGTATACGGAGAAGGGCACAGAAATCGCCTGTCATATGTAACTGAGAGGTCAGCATTACGCTAGACGTGACAATAGGGTGTGGGTGAGCTGAAAACTGCTGCAGGCGAGGCTGAGGAGACATTGAACCCTCGGCTCACGCGGAGAAACTTGATTGAGGGGACATGATGTAGCACCAACTGCAGATACAAGGTTGTGGATTGAATAATATACAGCAGTCAAGCAGAGTTTTGCTTCGTTTTATACTTGAAGCTCTATCACAGCGTTCATTCTGTGCTTGCCAGTGGTGTTCCACATGATCTGAATGATTGCTAGGTAGTGTCAAGTGGTGAACATCAGAGTGCAGTCTTCTGAGAAATAATAATAGAAAATCTGAAAATGTACATTCTGGGTGGTGTTATGTGTGATATGAAGGACCTGTACATAAAGCTAAGTAGTGTCAAGTGGTGAACTCGGAAATGCAGTCTGACCAATAATCACAGAAAAAATGTAGACTATGGGTGTGAGAAATTGTGTCCCAATTTAACTGAAACACTTCATTTCAGCGAAGCTATGATCATTTGTGTGTGGACTGCTCGACCTGAAACCCTTACCACTAAGACTGCAGTTGAGGGCTGGTTGTGGCAAAGTGGGCCCGAGTTATTGGTCCGCACCATGGATTTGTGCTTCAGTTGTGAAAGCGTTCTGCATCATCGAGATCTATGCCCTGCAAGTTTGTGAGGTGTTATACACAAACATCAACAATATTATTCATCTGTAAACTGCCACATCATTGCCCACAGAAACAGCCTGAAAGTGAAAAGATAGCAACAAAGGACAACAAAAATGGGGATAATACGGGGTATGAAATTATAAGTTTAACTTCTAACCAACTGCTGGCCTAGCTCAATTGGTACACCTCCTGAACTGTTAAAATACAGACCCGAGTTCGAACTCCGCTGGAAGCGGACGAGTGACTACAGTTCTGAATTACCAGCGCCGGTCAGTTCAAATGACGATATCTCAACACCGTAGCCCTTACACACACAAAAAAAAAGGCGCTATTCCATTCAATCTGCTTAGGTCAAAGGTTTCTGAAGTGTTCTGTTGATGCAATGCTTTCAGGACTACATATATCTCCATGTCCACTATTCTTGAGGCAGGAAAAGCGGCAGTTGGAAAATCATGAAGACATCAAATGTAATGACAATGGCACCAGGGAAGCAGAGGGAAACGTACAACATGGTTCACCTCTGCTGCATTCTCACACATGAAACAGCTGTTAGCAGTTCTCTATTCCTTTCTATAAATAGATTGAGAGGTAACAACTGATATTTTGTGTTACAGTAAAACATAGTATGCTATTATACCACCCCCTACATAATACCAGCGTACTAGATGCCATGTCTGCTTGATGACAAAATTCTTGAGAGAACTGTCATCGATACACATTTTGTACAGACCTCATCCACTCCAACCAAACAGAGGAAGACGGGCACATGGACGACCTGAGAGGACACCAGAGCACCCTCGCTGACCCACAAAATGCAAAAAAAGCCAAAAAGACCGGGAACATGATGTAGCCAATTGTACAGCCAAGTTGCCAACAGAACACTGGAGCTTAAGACTTGAACCAACGAAACAACAAAAACAGAAGAAAACACTGACAACAACAAGATTGTGTTTATTTGCAACAGAAATACATTACATGACTGCGTACCGCATCAGCTTCCTGCACTGAATGCCGGGCACCACAGCGTGGACAGCTTGCTGGGCAAGCCATGGCCCCAGTCATTTGGGCTGGAGCTTCCAGACCTAACTGCATCCTGGGTTGGTGCTCTTAAGTCTGGGAGAGAATTATTGTCCCATCATGACTCCATGACTGAAATTTGGAGAAAACTTTCAACAAACTGCGTAAATGATACTTGTGCAGCAAACTGCACAACAAGATAGAGTCAGACAGACAGGAATAAACTGAGGGCTGACTAGCAATCTTAATCTTGACGACAGTCCCTTTGGACAGACAGGAATAAACTGAGGGCTGACTAGCAATCTTGGCGACGGTCCCTTTGGACAGTTCCGAGTAACAACAGGGAGAAATGGATCACTACCCGATGCTTCGCGATGAGTGGGGAAATGGGAGTTACAGTTCATTTTGAAACTATAAACCAGGAGACTTCTATACAGGCACAGAGAGAGGCAAAGTCTGTGAATCGGAAGGCAGTGGAAAAAGGAAACTATCACAGGCGAAGACGTGAGGGGCGATACACCTCTCCAAAGGGAGGTAATCAATGCTACCCAATACCTGACTTGTAAAACGCTCAATAGAGCACGTGGCCATGAACCTCCCATAAACACTTTGGAGATACTGCCCCATGACCATGGTTGAAAAAGGTCAACCTCATTAACTTTCCTATTCCTTCCTACAGCTTGCAGGCAAATGATATTTGCGCAGAAAAATGCACAACAAGATAACGTCGGACAGAGGGGAATAAACTGAGGGCTGACTAGGAATCTTGGCAACAGTCCCTTTGGACAGTTCTGCGTAACAACAGGGAGAAGCGGATCGCTAGCCGATGCTTCGCGATGAGTGGGGAAATTGGAGTTGATTCAGTTGAGTTTGAAACTAGAAACCAGGAGACTTCTATACAGGCACAGAGAGAGGCAAAGTCTGTGAAATGGAAGGCAGTGGAAAAAGGAAACTACCACAGGCAAAGATTGAGGGGCGGTACATCCTTCCAAAGGGAGGTGATCAATGCTGCTGTCTCGGATCTCTCAACTGTTAAAAAAAGAAAAAAGAAAAGATGGGACTACCCAATACCTGACTTGTAAAGAGCATGTGGCCATGAACCTCCCACAAACACTTTGGAGATACTGCCCCATGACCATGGTGAACTCTCCCATTCCTTCCTACAATACCTGACTTATACATTAAAATATAGCATGTGGCCATGAACCTCCCATAAACACTTCGGAGATACTGCCCCATGACCATGGTGAACTCTCCTATTCCTTCCTACAGCTTGCCATGCACCACCTTGTGTGATGATTCTGCTTCAATGATGCTGCTACTATTTTGACCCGTTGGTTTGAGAGGCAGACGTGCTGGCTGTGGCCAATACCCTGCTCATCAGAATCTTGTTTTGCTAATCTCTCGTGGGACTAGTCTGTCTAAGTCATGCGTGAGAGTTGTACTGCCTGCTTCCACCTTTGTTTGATGTCATGCAAAGCAAATACTTGTATTGCCTCTCACTCGGTTTCCTCTTCCCTTTCCCGACCCCTGTCCCCTGCTGAACAGAATCTGGTCTTCCCTCGTGGAATCTCTCTTCTACCTGTTTCCCCTTGCTTAATTTTTCACAAAGCAAGTACAGTTGTCACCATTCATTTCCCCTTTTGCTTTCCTGACGTCCTTCTGGTTCCTCAATCCATCAACCACCAAACCAGCATTACATGAGAGACGCAGGAGATAAAGTCCGAACTTACTCCCAGTAGGCAACACCAAACTTGGTTGTCTTCTTTATCAACGGCTGCTATGCCAGCCCAACTCAACATGCAGGTAAGCCTCTCTCTCTCTCTCTCTCTCTCTCTCTCTCTCTCTCTCTCTCTCTCTCTCTCTCTCTCTCTCTCTCTCTCTCTCTCTCTCTCTATCTCTCGCAATGGTGCCCTCTACTGTCGAGTCTCTCTCTCTCTCCTCCCTCTCCCTCCCTCAGTCGCCACTCCAACGCACAAGACCATAGCAGCACTTTCACGTTGCATGCGAAGCATAATTTGTTGATGTCCAGACGGTGCTGAACTTTTATAATTGTCGATCCACCTTCCCGACTTTTTCTGCTGGTTATGAGTTTGTTTCGTTGCCTTCGTTTGCTGCTTCCAGAAGTTCAGATTTTTCCTTGAATCTGGCTGCTTGACTCGGCCGACTGACACTTGCCTAATGACTTCTGCTATCTTGGCTGATACCTTGTTGTGCCTAAATAAAAAGAGACTTTTCAACCCATAACTGTTGTCCACCAGGGACTTCGTACCACGCATTACTGAAACTGACCTACCTAGGCATTTGTAATCATTGTATCTGGGACTTCTACATAGGCATGTGTAATCATTGTACAAACGAAAGCTACTCTTCATAAACATTCATGAACATTGTACCGGTGGCTAGGGCCACAAATGGAACATAGAGAGAGACTCAGGGCTAGGACTCGGAACTGGGACTTAGGACTGGAACTCAAGCCAGAACTTGGGCTGGAACTC
The DNA here is from genome assembly GCA_003427395.1 of Chara braunii. Lineage (NCBI taxonomy): Eukaryota > Viridiplantae > Streptophyta > Charophyceae > Charales > Characeae > Chara > Chara braunii. The sequence continues at coordinate 2,324,140 of BFEA01000065.1, forward strand.
GAGCTAGAACTTGGGACTGGAACTCAAGACTGGGACTTAACACTGGAACTCCAGACTGGGACTTGGCTAAATTTGAGGTCCTCCCAGAATAACATTACCTTTACCTGTCTGAATATCTGATCCCCCTCAGAGCTTGTAATGTGACAGGATTCTGGGCGCAGTTTCAACTAACTGTTCCTTGGGAAAGCATATCTCCTCCTCTGGATCTTGATACTGCCATACGTCCTCCTCTGGATCTTGATACTGCCATCTTACTCGGAACTGCTTTTGCAGTCTTCCGGTTCAGAAAGTGGAGTGATCGATGATGCGGTCAATGTCATATTTGCCATGCATGTATGGAGGTATCATTGGCCAGAGGGAAGGGAATTACTTGCCTAGATCTGAAGGCAGGAGCTTTGGGGGTGTAGGTACGCAGATGAGCTGGGACATCAATGGCGTATGAGGGACCATCTGCTTCTCCCTTGACATCAATGACTTCCCACAGCCCCCTATACGCTGGCAAACTTCTGAGAGATTCCTTCTTCAAGCGCGAACCCCTTAGATTTCACCCAAACTAGACCATGAATGACGAACCGGGAAGGGGGTCTTTGCTTGATTGCCTGTTCAATCATCGTATGCTGTACATGTCTAATCCTTTCTTAGACTGATTGCAAACCTGTCTCATACTGCATCGTGAACTCGTTGCGCCAGGTGGCAATCTCTGCACCTGATCAGCGTTTAGACAATCCATCGGTTTGTGTGGCTAACAGCCCTTGTGCAGCTGATATGGATCTGGGCCGATAGACAGGTGCACTGAGTTGTTGTAAGCTATCGCTACAGGGGTAAGTGTTCATCCCAATCTATTTGATATGTACACCTGAAGAGTTCGCTGCAATATCTTATTCATCTGTTCGGTTTACTCATTCTTTTCAGGATGTTTTCCTAACAGCATGGCCAATTGTGACCATACATCTTCACGAGACCTTGTCACTGCCCTCCGGCGAACCTAACATCACAAACACTGACAATCGTAAGTAGGTGGCCATTCTTCGTGATCCAAAAAACACTGACAATCGTAAGTAGGTGGACATTCTTCGTGATCCACAAAACACTGACAATAGTAAGTAGGTGGCCATTCTTCGTGATCCAATAATTGAAGAGCTCTCTAATGACTAATTCTGACTAAGCCTCCGCCGGCAATGGTACAAAGACAGCGTACTTACTAAATCTATCAACTATCACCACAATCTAAGTATTCTTACTTTGACTATCCCATGTCCATGAAGTCGATAGAGACTGATTCTTTGGGCATTGTTGGAAACAGTAAGGGTTTCAATAGTCCTAACGGTGCCTGCGTCGTAGTCTTAATTGCATTCACATAATTGACACTCATCATCGTGACTCATGCACATATTGGATGCAATCTACTTTCATTCCGAGTTGTACAAATCATGGAATCAACTTATCCAAGATCTTCTTCCACCCAAAATGACCCTCTACGTCATAACACTCTCCCAGCTATGCTTCAAATAGGCAAGTTGTTCAGAAGGCATAGTCTATCAGCAACATTCCCCTTCTTTTTTTTCTTTTTTTCTTTTTTTAATTTAAACTCCCACCAGTGTTAGTGGTAGGGAAAATATTGCGGCCTCTCCACCACTTCTGTCATAATCCCCCCGTACTGCGGATCATCTTTGTAGGCCTCTCTTAGACATTGCTGCAGGTCTGTTCCTGTGTGTAGGTAAGTGGTGATATCTCCAAAGAAATCTGCTCTTCTAGACAGTGCATCAGTGCCACCTTTGGCGATTGAGTTCAAATTTGAACTCATTGATATGATAACTCTAGCCCACGTTTGCAACTCTGTGAACATTCAGGCCTGCATTTGCAACCATCGCAGCATCTCGTGATCTGAGTACACAGTAAGGAGCCTACCTCCATATCTGTAGGGCCTCACAGAGTGTGTACAACTCCTCATACGTTGGATCTGCCATTTTCTCACATGGTGACCTCTTTGACATGAACTCGACCGGACGGTAACCTTTTCCATCATCTTGCTGTAGGACCGCCCCAATCCCATGCATGCTAATGCCAGACGTGACTAACAAAGGCTGCAACAGATTGGGCACTCGCCTTCTTAAATCTCTTGAAAGCCAACGTGTAGTCATGGCTCCAATGCCAGATTGTTTCCATAATGGGGCTGCAATCGTACTAAAGTTCAAAACAAACTTCCTGTTGCAGTTCAAGTCCTTTCAAAAAAGAAAAACAGAAGGGGGGAAACAATAACTCAACACTGTCAGGCAAGGTGATAAGAGCATCCCAGCCTAGCAGGCCCCCGGTTGTTGGGGGGAGCCACACGTGGTGGGATGACCTAGGAAAAGATTTCAACCAAGTCAAATTCGTCAGCATAGGTAAATCTCAAACTGCTGCAATCTTGTTGTCTTCAAGCTGCACTCCATCTCCATCTATCACTTGCCCATGGTACAACACTCTTTACTTCGCCCACTTGCACTTCTTTGGGTTCAACTTGAAATTGCACTCTCTCAACTTGTCTAGCAGTTTGCACATGCTCTTTGTGCTCCTCCAATAGGTTAGTGAGAATCGGATATCATTTAAATATCCTACAGATCTATCAGGCCACTGCCTAACATCTTGTTCATGCCTTTTTGGAACGTTGCAAGGGCATTTGTCAAGCTGAAAGGCATGGTACAAGGATGTTAGATCAATCTTGCTGAAATATTTGCATCCCTGTAGTCTGTCTAATAGGTCGTCAATACGTGGTCGTTTACGTTCTTCACTGTCATGGCATTCGAGCCACGGTAATGAATACACAGCCTGAGTTCTCCCTCTTTCTCGGGAACAAATTCTATAGGCCCCATAGGACAACAAACTCGGCCTGATCCACCCCTTGCTAACTCATCTACCTGCCTTTCCAATACTTTCAACTCGAACTATGGCAAGACATACAGCTTTGGAGTCTAACTAAACGGCAGTATCCCTATATGATGCGTATGGGCCTCTCGACCACTCCCCTAGGCTCTTTTCTCAAGTTTCCATATTCATCTAACAATATCTGCATGTCGGTAAACATTTTCCTCCTCACTCTTGACCGGGCTGTCTTGACCTTCTTTCTTTCCTGGAATCTCAAAGGCAATGTAGACTTCATCCAACTTCCTACTCTTTACTCACAATCTAGAGAACGTCGAGGCACACATTCAACACATGGGCATTGAGGATCTTTGGCCGGACAAATGATACAAATGCACTATTTTCTTACCACCATCTTGACTAGGCAGCCACCACTCTACCTCTCCCATCTTGACATCGGCCTCGATGACGTGTCCCAATCTGTTCCAAGGAACATATCAAAAGGGAGCTTTTCTTCCACTAAGAAGTCAAGAAGTGTAACACTTCTCCACTTTCTCTCCCCTCTCCAGCTGGAAGTACCCCTTCACTCCTACATACTGCCTCACTCTCATCAACGAATACACACTCATCAACAAATTGATAGCCATACTAGAAAGTAGTAGAAACCATTTGCTCTTTCATATCTATGCAACTTCTTTATAGCTATGTGCAATATAGAACTCCTACACAAGACACTATCTATCATAGGATTCATAGCACCTAAGCTACTACGTCTGCAACTATCAACAAACCTCTCTCTCTCATCATCTCAGCCTAGGACTTAGTGATCAGTTCCCTACATGCACCTCTATGGAAACCACTCAAAAGGGACTCACAACAAGCAATCTCTTCTTCAAACGCCGAGTGGGTGCCCAAGTCCAGTAAACATCTGCCATCACCTGCGAATGGGAAGGGAATGAATCCTCCACGTGCACGTGCAGCAGGCGCAGCTGATACTTGTGCTATCCCTGTGACGAACCATTTTTTGTTATCGCGCAACTTTCTGCGCAGAGCTGCCTGGGGAAATGAGACAGGTCAGATGGGTGAGTTGCCGGAAGATGGGTCGGGCGGCAAATTGCATGGACGTCCTCATTTCTTTTCATTTTTCTGCTGAAAATTGTCGGGTCGGTGTCGGGAAAATCCCGTGCCAATGGTTGGGTAGTTGCGCCTTGGCAAGCGCGAGAAATAACAATACCATAGCTTCTTTCTTGTTCTGCTGTGAGCGCTAGGAATTTTGGCGCGATCATCGCGCAGGAATATCTTTTTTGAATTTTCAACTGATGTCGAGCCCCCACGAGCTCGCGGGATTGTTCTTCTTTTCTACTTTTCCTCGGAATTTCCTTTTGCAATCAGGACTTAGGCTAGGAATTTAGGTACTCTGAATTTTGTTGCGCCACGCTTGCGCGCATCTTGCTCCACTGGGAACTGGGCTCTGACTGGATCGCGCCCTTAATCTTGTGTAACTGTCGTTTTTGGCGGCCGCGATTGTAACTGTATCTTTCTTCTTTCTCGGTTTCCTCGTGTTTGCCCGCCTTCTCCTTCTTCCTCACCGCGCATACTCCGTTCTAATTGGCCGGACCGCCTGCATGACCGGATCGATGCATGGAGTGTGGCTACGACCCCCACGCCGCGGCTTGGTCATGCAAGACGTAGGCACTTCCTCTCTTCTCCTCTTGTCCACCTGGGCTTAATCCCGTATCTTTCGCGCAGGCATGCATGCTATAAATTTTGCAAGCCCGATTAGTTCTCTCTAAGAATTTCGAGGTTAGCACGATCAGTGAGGGTCGGCTAACGAGCAAGTTTGGAAGGTAAGTGAGTGCGAGAGTTGGGCGATCCGACGAGCTGGTGTCGGGTATGCGGGGTTGACGTGCGGGGCCGCAATGGACTGTGGCGCACGGGCGAACCTGGCTTGCATGCTCGAACCAAGCGGGGTGACAACTCTGTGTTGATACCCGGTGACGGACTGCCGGTATCGAGGGTGTAGAGCAGAGAGAGAGAGAGAGAGAGAGAGAGAGAGAGAGAGAGAGAGAGAGAGAGAGAGAGAGCAGTTGTGGGGGTGGGATAAGGTTCCTTCCTTTATTCACCTGTATAATTTTGGATCCTGATATGGCCGATTGTGTTGCGACCTTTTTGGACTTCTCTTTGTAAATCGTCTAGGATTTTCCTTGTCGTTTTTGCTTCGTATGTATGCATGGAATGAATGTGAACACCCTTTTATTAGCGATCTTTTCGGATTTCCTATCTTGTTTCGCGATGCCTGTTTCGTCTTTGTCTACTATTCACCTGCGTGAGCTATACGCTCAGATCTGATTGAAACGCTCGTTATGGATGTTTGGGTTTAGTCATTAACTTTCGATCACCAAGAGTGTTGTGAGAAGTTGATTGTCCTGTCCCCTATTTCCTCCTTCTCGTCACATGTATGGCATTTAATGACCGGATCTCACCCAACGTAGCATGAGTAGGATATTTGCATGTATGTCGAATGCGATCGGCACACTGAACCAATCCGCTGTTTCTCACATGCACGCGCGCGTACGACCGCGATCTCGAGGAAGCCGAGTCGCCGCGTACGTGCTCGTCTGCGGGAGTCAACCTTCAACCTCGTAGTAGCATGCAGGGTACCGAGCTTGCTAAATAGATATGGCTGCGGAATTTCCCTCTTGGATGCCCGATCGTGAGAGTCTGAGGGACCCGAAATACCGCGAATAGTGGGAAAGTGAACAACTCAGACGGCGGGGGAACTTAAGAAATCCGAAATTCCCCTGTCTGACAAAGAACAATCGATTGTGCGCAAGGGACTTTCACTGTGCCATAACTAACGATCCTAGGGGCCCCGACTATCCGGATACTTACAACACACAATATTTCATATCCCCCGGCTTCGTCATTATTACTACCTATTTCCCTCCCTTTCACCTCCTCCTTCCATATCACCAACTCACGGTGCGGCCCTGGAATTCCTTAGCCCGCTATTGGCCCCGTATACCGTGCAAAAAGTGTCGGCGACACCAAGCATACCGCAGCTCGGAAATCGCTCAGCGAGCACGACCCGAAGCCGAGCAGCACCGACAATTGGTTGAACCGCGCGACCAACCGCGAAGGCGAAACCAGAGGAGATGGTGATTCCCATTTTTAGGCTTGAAAATTGAGTTCGTTGGCAAGAGCAATGTTGTTGGGATGTTGTTCGAGAATGCAAGTATTTAGATCTGTCGGTACTGTGATTGTGGAAAAGTACCCCAGGATCTTTAGTCTGGGACGCACTGCGCATGCCGTCTGCCTTATGCTGCACGACGTCTGCAGCTTTCCTTCCGTGCACAAACCACGAAAGGTGGCCTACCTTCCTTCTTATGAAACCGCCAAGTACGACCTGCACCTACCCTCTTGCTCTTTTACCCCCGGAACTTGCCACAGGAGATCTCAATTCCGACCTGGGACTCCACCCCCACTTTCCTAAAATTCTTGGCACACCCCCTTTTCGCACTTTCGAGCCCCCATATCCCACTCCGATCAGAAAGTCGAGTTGGGCGTGAGGTTGGTATCGGGGCCGACACGTGGCAGGCTCTCGGATCAATACAAAGGGGAGCGATCTGGCGAACAGAGGATGACCAAGATAGCGAAACGCGCCACGACGCGATCCCGTGGTAACAAGGAGTAGATCGGTCGGACAGCGAGCAGCGCCTATGAATGCTCATCCGGCTGTGAACCAAGCTCAAAATCAAAATCCTGCGCCCAACCCGGCTCCGCGGCCTCGAGCACCCATGGCTCCACCGGATATGTATCTTTTTGATCCTGCACATCACTTAGCCGAAGTGTGGTTAGCTACCTTACATGCACAACAATATGACAACGAAGCTCAACATCCCCGCCAGATTAGGAGGGGGCGCGCATCATTGCTTTTAGCACTTCCTTTTGGGTAGAACTCCCAACTTTTGAAAGAGATTTCCTTACCCGATTTGACTACATTCATCCGGAGCAAGCTTTGTTCATGATTAAAGATAGAGTACAAAAGCCACTCGAGTCTGTCAGGGAATACCGAAACCGATTTTATAGGATGTTTGTCAACACTGAGCGAGGGGAACAAGTCGGGAGGGATCTATTCATTGATGGGCTTCGCAGCAGGACCATGAGGGCGAAATTGCGAAAACAGTTCTCCCCGATCAACCATACTTTGCAGCAAATTGTGCCTGCGGCAGAAGAAATGGAGCGGAAATTCGCTGCCAGCTTCCTAGAAGAGGAAGATTATCCTAGAGAGAAAGACTCCTCGGAGCTAGCTAGAGCAAGGGCCGAGCTGGCCGCACTTCAAAATAAATTCGAAAACATGGGTTTTGTTTCTGGTTTCGTTACCTATTTGGAACATATCGTAACCAAGAAACCCGGAGCAGACGCAACCACGGGTTTGCCAATGCCAGCGCTGGCCGCTCCTGTACCTGTCGTACCCGTCTTGCACCCTCTCCCGATACAACGAGCAGGGTCAGTGAGCCAAACACAATGCTAGAACTAACCAGGACTTTGATCAGTCTAATACAAGAAAGCAAGAAGGAACAATGGGAGTTTAACGCTCGAATGGAATCCTTGACGCGATCGATGCGCCCCATTGCTGTTAGAGCTGCCCCTGTGGCACAAGGTACTGCCCCCGCTCGACCAGTGGGAGGGACGGCAGCCAATCTGAGTGTCTACTACACATGTCATCAGCCGGGCCATATCGCCCGGGACTGCCCACATCGGCCTGCGCAAGCTCGAGTTGGGGTTGCTCCTGTGGCCGCTGCGCCAATGGCCAACGGTCCAAAAAGGGTAGGAAAGATGCTCGAAGAAATAGAAGGCGGGGGAAGCACGATAGCTACTACCGAGGAAGCAGCGGAACTTAAACCCCTCGTTCAATATATCGCCTTAGGATATCCAAGGTTAGGGATGATCGGAACCATCCGACCGGCGGATGAGCGAAAGGATCTGGTCGAATGGAGACCTTTCCCAAACGAAATGGAGTTGGGCGGTCCTTCCTTCGTAACAGGGGAAATCGACGTTTTGAACATTGTTCGGGCCTTAGACCACCAGATTCCATTGCCAATTGGCCACTTGCTGTCTATATCCGAACACGCTAATGAACGCATGCTACAGCATTGCAACGCAAACAGAGAACGGTTCGCTCTTAGCAAACGGACAATGACGAAAGGGAAGACCCAGCTCCCGATGACAAGCTCGAAAACCCCAGCACATCAGACCCAATACGGTTGGGACTAATTCAAAAAGACGATCATTTCTTACGTAGTAAAGCCATTCCGTGGAAATCCGCGGAATGTGACATTGAAGTATGGGGAGCCCCGTACAATGTTGTCATCGATTCAGGAGCAGCTGTTTTGGCCGTATCACTGAGGGTTGTGGAAAAGGTAGGGCAACGGAAATATCTGATCATGTTAACCGAGAAAGACCATCTCGGCTCGGCGGATGAAGAGAAGATAAAAGCAGCGGGAAGAATGACGAATGTCGCTTTTTGGTTGGGAAAGATTCATGCTTCAGGGGATGTGGTAGTATTGGATGTTAATACCTACGATGTACTTCTGGGATTACCGACGCTCGTCGCACTGCGGGCCAATCTGGACTTCGAACGACGATCGGTAATCCTGCGAAGTACAGGCGCAAAATTGTATGTTATTCCAATGCGCCTAACTCTGCGGACCATGATGCCCCCGACTCAAAAAATTTCTCCGACCCCCGGAGTCGCTCTCCGAGTACTAACCTGGGGGCAACCAACTCAGAAATTCGAGTATAAGGATGAGGAACATAGTTCCCCCAGCGAGTCCGATAGCGAAAATGAAGTCGATCCCGATACGATCCGACAACTGATTCGCTATGCAATCCAACAGAAGACTTCTAAAACGTTCGTCCTTACGGAAAGAAACCTGCAAAGGACCCAGGCTTTGATTTTTGGAGAACCCCTCGTACAAGTGTCCCGGATGATTGACTCTTTGGAACCCCCTCGATCCCTGTACGAAGCCACGACCCCGCTTCTCTCGAGATACCGAGAGAAGAAGGCGTTGTGCGACATCTCAGGGCTGCCTCGTTCCTTACTGTCATCCGATAAGGAGGTGCGATTATTACGCTTAGGGGCCGAAAGCGAAACTTTAGAACTCCCTGGGCGCGACGACTTTACGCTTTATGAGCTTGGGGTCAAAATCGCCGAAAAGCCGGTTCCTAGCAAGACATTAGGGACGGTGTGGCCCCGAAAGAACACGTGGCTATCCGAGAAAAAGAAGCTCAGATGGTCGCCACCGTATTCTCCTGGCGGTCGGATAACTCCTTCATTTTTGCTCCCCCTACTGAGAATGACCACAGAGTGAACACAAAACACGTGGCGGTTACCATACACGAAAAACCATACGAACTGGATGTGCCTTAGTATGTACCTAACGAAACCCATGGACCGATTGCGGATATCGTGACTGAATATCAAGAGGCAATTAGCGTAGCAGATACAAATATTGGATTATCTTTAGTCATTCAACACGAGATTCAGACCGGAACACATCCCCCGATCCACTGTAAGCCATTCCGGTTTTCTCTCGCAAAAAGACAAACTGCGGGACAAAGGATCCGGGAGTTCAAGGTTAACGGATGGATCGAACCAGCAACCGGACCTTGGTCATTTCCCGTGTTCTTAGTCCCCAAAAGAGAGTGGGTCGATTCGTATTTGCATTGATTACCGGAAATTGAAGGATATCACGATTAAGGATGTGTATCCCCTTCCCCGGATTGATGATTTATTGGATGCGATTGGGTGTGCAAATTATTTTAGTAAGTTTGATATTCGCCACGGATTTCATCACATCTTGGTTAGGGAGGAGGATCGGCCGAAGACGGTCTTCGTATTATTCGAGGGCACATGGCAGTGGATTCGTTGTCCGATGGGAATCTGCAATGCACCAGCCACATTCCAAAGGACGATGAACGTGACCTTTCAAAATTTTGTTAATAAGATTCGTTTGACGGAGGGTATGATTAATTTCTGCGTTATCGTGTACATGGATGATATTCCGATCTACTCGGATTCTTTTCACGGGCATGCGCAATATATTGGATGGATGCTGGGAGCGCTGCGGGACGCTGGGTTCAAAATTGCCCTGGAAAAGAGCAAGTTTTTCCTCTCGGAAATCTCGTTCTTAGGCTACGTAGTGACGCGAGGTGGATTGAGGCCGGATTCGAGAAAGGTCGCAGCGGTCCGAGAGGCTCCCATGCCTACGTCACTAACACAGGTTCGGGCCTTTTGGGGACTGGCGTAGTACTACCGCAGATTTATCAAGGGTTTCGCAACGATCGCGCAACCTCTCACGAACCTTTTGCGTAAGGACCAGCCCCTACGGTGGGACGCTAAGTGCAAGCGGGCCTTTGTCACTCTGAAGCAAGCCCTGGTTATTGCGCCTTTTTTTATCTGCCCGAACCTGCAAAAGCAGTACATACTCATTACGGATTGGCAGCCTAAAGCGATCTCCGCAATTCTAGCCCAAAAGGGAAAAGACGACCGTGAACACGTCATTGAATACGCTTCGCGAACAGTGCCTGGCGAACGAAGAAACGATTCAGCCCCTCAGGGAGAGTGTTACGCAGTGGTTTGGGGAATTCAGCATTTTCATCCGTATCTCTACGGGCAGAAGTTCCTCCTCGTCACAGATCATGAGCCCTTGCTGGCCCTCAAGAGGCTCACCGATTGCAGCATTATTGGACGCTGGGTTGTACAGCTGCAGGAGTACGACTTCGATATCGTCCACCGAAAGTTGGAGAAGCACGGGAACGCTGACGGCTTGACACGTCTGCATCGACCCGACAAGGTGACTAAAGGGGAGGAGACTACCCCGTGGAAGGCACCGGAACCAACCAACGAGCGATTATACGGACAGGTGACCATCCCTCCTCGAGCTCCTAAAGGGTGATCGACACGATGGCAATGGGGCGCAGAGGTAATCCCGAAGGTCCCCTTCCTCCTCACTCGTCCTCCTTCTCCCTCCCTGACAAGTTTTGCTATTTTTGCGAGGCCATTTCGAGAATCTATTCGGTCCCTATGCGACCAAGCGAGGAAGGATATGTTGAATGCGTCGACTGTCAGCGATGTGTTTCATGAGCCCATGGCTGCTGTATCCCGTATCGGAATGCGGACAAACCCTGGCTGTGTCCTCTGTGTCGCACCGACAAAATCCCGACGGAGGCTCGATTTCTCGAAGCCACGTCAAAAGGACTAGAAAAGACCCAACGGTTTAGAAGGGCTGAAGTATGGACAGATGTCGTCCTGATAGCTACGATGGTTGGAAACCCTCTCCGAGACTTCACTAAGGAGGACTGGAGACGGGCCAACAAGAGGGCTCGGGATTACTGATGGAATGAGGGACGGTTAGAAAAATGAAAAACGGACGGAAGCAGGATTTGGATGTCTGTCCCTCGTCCGTTCGTGAGGTACAACTAGGTTAACTCAGCCCACGAGGAAACTGCGACTCGTTTCGCTGTCCAAATCACGGAGGCGGCGATTGATAAAAACGGATGGGGTATTGGTCCAACATTCTCGATGATGTCAAGTTCATCGTCCGAAATTGTCAGGTTTGCGCCGCTGACAAGGCGCCGATTCAGCCGCCTAGGTCGATAGTACCTACCGTAGTTGAATGGCCATTCCAGAGGGTTAGTATGGACACCACAGATATTGTCGTTCCCCCTGGACCTAATAGCTGCGAGTATTCAATTCCACTGGTTTTTGTAGACCACTTCTCGAAATGGATCGAGGCCTATCCGTGTCAAACGCAACAGGCAACCGAAATCGCACGATATGTCAACCATTTTCTCGGGATGCACCAGGACACCGAGGAAATCCTGACGGACAACGGGGCAGAATTTAGAGGGGAAGTTTTGAGGAACCTAGTCCTGCATGCGTCTCCATCCACAACACTGGTCCCCACATGTTGCAATCCAACGAACTGGTGGAGAACACCAATCGAGTGATTAAGACCGCCTTGTGACGCAATATCGAGGCGAATGACACGAGGCCTTGGCCCGATATCGTGGATCATATCCTCACTATCCACCAGGGGACACCCCACGAGTCCACGGGACTAACCCCCTTCCAACTACGGACTAATAGCCTGCCCTGTGTAGCCTTACCGAGCCTAAATGATGAGACGGCCCTTCTGCGACGGAACACCAGGGCAACGGTTAAGGATAAGGTCCAACGCCACCTAAAACTGATGGAAAAAGCCCTCCCCCGACTGGCCCGAAAAAGACATCGTATGACGGAAATGGCCCACGATAGACAGGTCTACGAGGCCCGAAATGGGAATGGTGGGCCTCGGCCCCAATATATATTGGGGGACATCGTGCAAGTGAGGAAATGTGCTCGCCAAGGCAAGTTAGCACCACGATTCTTCGAGCGATTTCGCGTGGTCGAGCTTGGTCGAGCTTGGTCCCAGTGGGGTGAACACGGTGCAGCTCGCACCGGAGGTGTCGGGGAGTCGACCGGCTTGTCCAATTGTTCAACATGTGTCCTACCTTTGTCCTCTCCCCTCTTCCCTTTCTCCACCATCCTCCGCATCGTCCCTCGGCCAAGACGAGGACGACGAATCTCTAGAATCCTCCTTTCTCTCTCAACCATCATCTTCGACCCCGCCTCCATTGTCATGAGCTTTTCAATGGAGCAAGTGATCAGCGAGCGGCTAATGGTACCTGGGGGAGCCTTCTCGGCGATCCGGCAAGTACGACATCCTCGGCTGAGTCCAGATCGTCTCCTATTCGCGGCCTTCTTCAGTACGGCGGCCATCCACGCGGCGCCAGAGTTCCAATTCGGCTAGTCCGGGGTGGCACGAGTGCTGGTCGAGGTGTCAGCCTTTTTGTGCTTTTCCCCACTCGGCTAGAGCCACGTATCGGTCATTGTCGTCTTCACAGGCGACATCACAACACTGCATCCATCACGACACACCGCCGTCCTCCGACAGTTGTGAGACTGGGCAGCACGCATCACGACTGAGTGGGTGCGACTATTGGCCCGACCGCGCGTTCGTGTTGTAACAACGAACAACACGACTGAGTGGGTGCGACTATTGGCCCGACCCCGCGATCGTGTCGTAACAACGAACGACATCGATCTTCAGCTTCGGGTCTCCTCCACCGCGCCAGAGGTCACCCTTCCTGTGCTTCGTCCCTTCGCTCGGCCTCAATGAACCTCCATCGCTACTCTACCTTCAGTCTCCATTCCGACGACCCCACGTTTTGGCAATCCACCGCGGAAGCGTCCCTCTCCTTCGCGATCAAGCCATTAGATGTGTCGATTCTAGACGCGGTCAAGAGGACGCACTGGTGGCAAACCTACGTGGCGCTCCGTTTCTGCCTCCTCGGGGTCACCTTCCATTAGGCAGAACCCGCGGGCAGGAGTGTGGAGGACGAGATCCTGAACGACGAGGTGGAATTGCTGCTCACGTGGGACCCGCTCATCCGGCGCACTCCAGCAGGAGAGACAAGTGAAGAAGAGGAGGACGACGAAGAAGAAGCATCGACAGAGGAAGAAGATCAGGAATCCGATCCTGATTACCAAGGATCGGAGGACACCGAGGTCGAAAGAGGCCAGTTCAGGGTGAGTGGAATCAGAGGAAGACGAAGGTGGAGCGGGGGAGTCAAGCGGACCCGACGAGCTGAGCCGGGAAGAAAGATAGGTTGTGGAGCAAAAGAGACGGGCGACAGCGGAAGAAAAGTGGCCGATCGAAGAATCAAGAGGGCCACCACTGCAACTGCTGCGAGACGATCCGATGCACAATCCAGAACCGCCGCGGGAGGAAGACAGACGAGATGGAAGCGCCACCGCGGAGGGATCAAGAAGCCGGCGCCGCCGAAGGAGTCAATCGCCCTCACAATCCTCCCTAGTTCGACCCGCAGCCCTTCGTTTACATCGAGATGCGGGCACTCGGGCTTCGTCCCCTGTCGTGATCCCGTCGTCCCCGTGCCTTCCTCACCGTCCAGCAGATCCTAGGCCGGCCCCGATTCCCTGATACATGGCAGCCATTTCCCCTCTCCCTCTTCTATAACGGCTACGCCACCCGCCTTCTGGTCACCCTCTTCCCGCATGCCACTACTCGCTCACTCGTCACTTCCTTCCCCCTCCACATCCTCCTCTTTAGCGTGGATTGGCGAGAGTATAATCATATAGAGGTCTACTGTGTTGTCGGGGGCACGATCCCCGCGTGCGAAGAATATGACGACTTTCGCGCTGCCATCCGCCGCACCCTCTGCACCCTCTACCCTCGGCACCCTCGCTTTCCCCGCATCCATCGCTCCATTCATTATGTCCCACTCCCCTCCAGCGACGAGGAAATTTACCGCTTCATGCCTCCTCTCCCCCAAGTCTATTCACCACCTCCCCCACCCGTAGTTAGATTGCCTTTCCCCGACAACATTTTGGATTGAGCCCATGTATGCCACGTCGGATGACTTCCACACTCGGATCCTACGGTAAGTGGCACGTGCGAGCTCCGCGTCGATCGTCAGGTTAACGGATCGACGCATGAAGTGTGTGAGCAAGCAGGAGCTTGCTCAAGATTGGAACCCCCTGGGCGTCACATATGTGACAAACCGTTTTGTGTAATCGCATGACTTTCTACGCGGAGCTGCCTGGGGAAATGAGACGGGTCGGATGAGTGAGTTGCGGGAAGATGGGACGAGCGGCAAATTGCATGGACGTCCTCGTTTCTTTTCATTTTTCTGCTGAAAATTGTCGGGTCGGTGTCGAGAAAATCTTGTGCCAACGGTTGGGTAGCTACGCCTTGGCAAGCGCGAGAAATAACTGTACCATAGCTTCTTACTTGTTTTGCTGTGAGCGCTGGGAATTTTGGTGCGATCTTCGTGCGGGAATATCGTTTTTGAATTTTCAATTGATGTCGAGCCCCCACGAGCTCGCGGAATTGTTTTTCTTTTCTACTTTTTCTCCGAATTTCGTTTTGCAATCAGGACTTGCTAGGAATTTAGGTACTCTAAATTTTGTTGCGCCACGCTTGCACGCATATGCTGCGCTGGGAACTGGGCTCTGACTGGATCGCGCCCTTACTCTTGTGTAACTATCGTTTTTGGCGGGCGCGATTGTAACTGTATCTTTCTTCTTTCTTGGTTTCCTCGTGTTTGCCCGCCTTCTCCTTCTTCCTCGCCGCGCATACTCTGTTCTAATTGGCCGGAACGCCTGCATGATCGGATCGATGCGTGGAGTGTGGCTACGACCCCCACGCCACGGCTTGGCCATGCAAGACGTAGGCACTTAGCGCGACCAGTGAGGGTCGGTCGGCTAATGGGCAAGTTTGGAAGGTGAGTGCGAGAGTTGGGCGATCCGACAAGCTTGTGTCCGGTATGCGGGGTTGATGTGCGGGGCCGCGACGGACTGTGGCGCACGGGCGAACCTGGCTTGCATGCTCGAACCAAGCGGGGTGACAACTCTGTGTTGATACGCGGCGACGGATTGCCGGTATCAGGGGTGTAGAGCAAAGAGACAGCAATTGTGGTGGTGGGATAAGGTTCCTTTGTTCACCTGTATAATTTTGGATTATAATATGGCCGATTTTGTTGCGGCCTTTTTGGACTTCTCTTTGTAAATCGTCTCGGATTTTCCTTGTC
Source organism: Chara braunii (assembly GCA_003427395.1). Taxonomy (NCBI): domain Eukaryota; kingdom Viridiplantae; phylum Streptophyta; class Charophyceae; order Charales; family Characeae; genus Chara; species Chara braunii. The sequence continues at coordinate 2,339,638 of BFEA01000065.1, forward strand.
GTTTTTGCTTCGTATGTATGCATGGAATGAATGTGAACTCCCTTTTATTAGCGATCTTTTCGGATTTCCAATCTTGTTTCGCGATGCCTGTTTCATTTTTGTCTACTATTCACCTGCGTGAGCTATACGCTCAGATCTGATTGAAAACGCTCGTTATGGATATTTGGGTTTAGTCGTTAACTTTCGATCACTAAGAGTGTTGTGAGAAGTTGATTGTCTTGTCCCCTATTTCCTCCTCCTCGTCACATGTATGGCATGTAATGACTGGATCTCACCCAACGTAGCATGAGTAGGATATTTGCATGTATGCCGAACGCGATCGGCACACTGAACCAATCCGCTGTTTCTCACGTGCGAGCTTGCATACGACCGCAAGCTCGAGGAAGTCGAGTCGCCGTGTACACGCTTGTCCGCAGGAGTCAGCCTTGGACCTCGTGTAAGGATCCAGGGTACCGAGCTTGCTAAACAGATATGGCTGCGGAATTTCCCTCTTGGATGCCCGATCGTGAGAGCTTGAGGGACCCGGAATACCACGAATACTAGGAAAGTGAACAACTCAGAGCGAGGGAACTTAAGAAATCCGGAATTCCCCTGTCTGACAGAGAACGATCGATTGTGCGCAAGGGACTTTCACTGTGCCATAACTAATGATCCTAGGGGCCCCGACTATGCGGATACTTACAACACGCAATATTTCATATCCCCCGGCTTCGTCGTTATTACTACCAGTTTCCCTCCCTTTCACCTCCTCCTTCCATATCACCAACTCACGGTGGTGCCGTGGAATTCCATAGCCCGCTATTGGCCCTGTATACCGTGCGAAAAGTGTGGACAACCGCGGCTCGAAAATCGCTCGGCGAGCCCGCCAAAGTCGAGCGGCGCCGACAATTGGTCGAACCACATGACCAACCGCGAAGGCGAAACCAGAGGAGATGGTGATTCTCATTTTCAGGCTTGAAAATTGAGTTCATTGGCAGGGGCTATGTTGTTGGGATTTTGTTCGAGAATGCAAGAGTGTTTAGATTTGTCGGTACTGGTACTGTGATTGTGGAAAAATACCCCGGGATCTTTAGTCTGGGACACACTGCGCATGCCATTTGCCTTCTGTTGCATGACATATGCGGCTTTCCTTCCGTGCGCAAACCACGAAAGGTGGCCTGCCTTCCTTCTTACGAAAATTAAAGCGCCAAGTACGACCTGCACCTACCCTCTTGCACTTTTACCCCCAGAACTTGCCACAGGAGATCTCAGTTCCGACCTAGGACTCCACCCCCACTTTCCTAAAATCCTTGGCACACCCCCTTTTCGCACTTCCGGGCCCCCATCCCACTCCGATCGGGAAGTCGTGTTGGGCGTGAGGTTGGGCGTCACATCCCTTCTTTTGTCGGTTGACACTAGTGTTGTAGCTGCTGCCACATGGGGCAGTAGGCGAAAACGTGGCCTGCCTTCCTACACTTGTGGTTCTCTCCTCTGGCGCCACTGACTTTCTAATATGTTCATTTGCTTCCAGAACTCAACCTGCTTGGAGTCCTGAATGCAAGGGGTATGTGCAGGGGGGGCTCTATCCTCCTCTTTGCTGGTACTGTTGTCAGCCACACTTGTGTTGTGGTTGGGAACTGCTCTCATTGCCAGATTGTTGTGGTCTTCCATTGCAGACCACAGCACCGGCGTACTTCCTGCCCTACCATCTTAACCCTTGTATGCAAATAGAAGATAAGGAGTACCTTGAATTCGAATACAAGGTACGTGCCTTGTAGAACAAATTTTAGGGGCGCAACTTTCCTAAGGCTAGAGAGGAGGGAGCGGGGGGGGGGGGGGGGGGGAATATAAGTAATAACAAGTGGACGATGACAAAAACATTTTGCGAAACACCGCAGCCATCAGTTGGATACCATCTTTGCGATGTACCCCTACCAGTAGCTGCCCAACTTTGCAAAATGGCCAAGTAGTTGCCAACTTTTCGTAGGTGCAATTGCAAAAGGCGAAGTGAATGTGCACACCCGCCTGACAGGGGCATAAGACAAACATGTCAGCCCAAAATGCCATTCCACTATGCCCATATCTTTTATGGACATTTTGACATATATCTCAAGTTATGGGGGTATTTGGCAAATGACCCCGCCCCCCCCCCAAAAGGAGACTCTCTCTCTCTCTCTCT
>BFEA01000065.1:2349095-2359512 GCA_003427395.1 Chara braunii
TTTTTCCCAGCCGTGGCACAACACCGCGCGGCGCAACCAACGGAAAAAAAAAAAAATAAAAAAAAAATCACAACCGCCTTAATGAAACCTCCGCCCTGACACCACCGCCGACCTGAGTTACGAATGCCTTTTCGAACTCAGGCCCTGACACAGACACCGATGCCTGTTTTTTCTGCCCACTACGAACTCCAATGTGACATAAACTTATTTTCTTGTTTCACTTATTTTGTTTATCTAGTATTTACTGAACTATTTATTCATTTCAATACCTTGTAGAAATGTGGACGTCACACTTATCTAGGAGAGTGATATTTATTCTCTTAAAATAAATTTCTAGAGTAGCCTACAAATAAAATGGATTGTCAAGTTACTAACCCAACCAAGACCGGTATGGCATAAACTAGCTCTAGACAACATCAGAGCCTTAGCTCCTGTTCAAACCCCTGCCAATATGTCAGGCTTGTTCTGGGTGATGAATAAGGACTCGACCCCGAAGACCGGCAAGAGGAGATGACCACTTAACTCACAGCAGAATGAAGTCCAACCATCAACACCCTACTGGACAACCCTTATCTTAATTTGGAGAAGAATTCAGCCAAACAACGTAAAGAAGCCCAAATCAAAAGAAGAAGTACTTCGTCAGCCCCTCTTCGGGAATCAATATGTGTGGAATGCAGGGGATCTTCCTTTGTCGCTAGCAAAGGGCCAACGCTGGCTTTCATGGGTCAAACATGGAGTTTGGAAGGTAAGGCACACACGAAGAACGGAGACATCTGCTAAAAGGTTGCCGTAATCGGGACGAAAATCTGACAACGGCCGTGAACAGCATCCCTGATGGGTGGAAAGAACCACTAAAAGAATAGTTTTCATGGAAATCGGGAGAATGGGGGGTGCTGATTCAGGAATCCGCACCCGAGAAAGCATACCAGTTTCGCCGCAGATGCCCAGTTTCATGTCGTTCCCCATAGACCGTACCAATCCCAACTTGCTCTCTATCCACAATATTGACCCTCAGGAAACAATCCTCAATACTTAGCTGCAAGATAGAGTATTGGGAATCTGGCCGGAATCAATATTCCAAATGGGCCTGGCTCTCAGGAAGCAACAGACTCTGTAAGGCTCCCATCCAGATATACATGGTCAAAATGGGTTACAGGATATTACTAAAAAAGGACCCAGAACCTGTAATCAAGGAGCAATGGTCCAAATTGTTAGGACAGAGAATGGAGCCAATCCCCAAATTTCCCTGGCAAAAATAAAAGTCTATCCGGCCAGTCAAACTTCGAAGCCTCCAATGACTGATTACTTATGATGCCCTCCAAGTGAACGTTTGGCTGCACATCTGAAGGAAGAACAGCGACCCAAACAGCTCAGAATGGTGCCTGGTGTGCTCACACAACGAACGAGAGGATCTCACACATCGCCTGATAACGTGCAAGTTCGCTACCGACATATGGGCGAGAGCCTCAGCACTCTGGGACCACTTATTTCCTTCCTCCCTACCTGAACACCCAATTCAACTTCTCCTACGGACTAACTTCTCCTAGGTACATTTGCACCAAGCCTCAGTACAGTGGGCCTGACTTTTGTTAATCTCATATGGAACAAGCTCCATATAAGGAAGTTTCCATATCAGCCTGGGTGGGGTTGGGGGAGAATGGTAGGGAGAGTATCAACAGAGCAGATTCAGCAGCACACCTGTAACAGAGCCGGAGTTCGAGTCACCGTCCGAAGATGCATTCTCGTCTCTCATCTCTCTCTCTTGCATAGCAGCTAAGTGACTCTGCAGATCAAGCTCCCCAACAGCTGAGGTTACAGCAAGGCGCTACCCATCCCAGCATGAGCCCGACGTCCTCCACCGTGCAAGCACGGATTCGAACTGGTGACCTCCGCCTCAAGATCCACGTATCTTAACCACTACAGCCAGGACACGGTGTTCAGAAGTGGAACTATACCGGTCGGGATATCCACCCACCCCTGCAAGGCTGTAGTGTCCAACTCGATACACACCACACACAACACCACATGGATACAGCAACCCCTCTCTCTCTCTCTCTCTCTCTCTCTCTCTCTCTCTCTCTCTCTCTCTCTCTCTCTCTCTCTCTCTCTCTCTGTACTGCAAATCTGTGCGCACCTTAGCAAGTGTATGACATTCTCTGCTGACACGTACAATTGTCGCACGGCCAAATACCATCACCGCACCCCAGGACCCCCCACTTTCACCTGTTGCACAAAATGTCTGGTGAACTTCGAAATGCAGTGTGCATAAGCATGCGTCGCCACACATGCTGGGGGGCGCTGCCATCACAATCAGTCACGATTGTACAGAGTGTGCAACAAAAGTTTTGCTTTATTTTATTTTTTGTTCTTCTTTTCCGTTTTGCATGTCTGTCTGTACAGTTCTTCCACTATCCCGGACATAGAAGTCACACAGGCCTTTGCATGCCTGTAGGTCCCATCTAAAAGTAACATAATTCCTCTGGGCCTAACGGGCACACTACAATCGTCATATATTGGTGTAAAGCCTTATGTGGGCTTATGATACAGGATCAAGAAAATCACACAGTTTGCTTCAGGTACCTGAGGTAAGCATTTTGGGCCTCCTGGAATGTCAGTGAATGGACAATCAGAATCTAAGGCCACTTCAAAAGAGTCATAATACCACGGGATGAAAAATATGATACATCGAACTCATCGAAGATCAGTGATCGAACCTGGTTGGGTACTTCAATGGCAAACTGGTATAACACCGTGTGACTGTATCATATGTTTCATCTATGAACATGACGAGCACCAACTGCAATCGGCGAGGACATTGTGAACAACACGGGGATATGACCGCAAGAGCGTATGAATGGTTCATCTACCACATCTACCTCATGGTCAATCAGCAACCAAGAGACGTACCATCCAGTGTAGAGAAATCCATCGAGTTTCTGCAGATACGGATACACACTGGAGTTGAAAGGGCAGGGAAAGGGAGTAATGGATTGATATCCGGATAGGCCCCGGGAGTGACGCCACTATAGACAACGGACACCAGGGGCAAGGGGTTTCGTAGGAGGACAGGTAGGATGGGCATACATGAGTGGGCAATCGGACTGATTTCAACTATAAATTGACATATGATAGTGGCTGAGAAGATTATCCGAACACAGAGGCAGAAGGGTAATCATGGCACAGTGTGTCACAATCCACGGACTTCGTGTATTCTGTGAGACTAACACCTCGCACATTGAGCTCAATTTCGCAAGTGCATCTCCGCCACTGTATTTCCGAACCGCCCTAACACCTTGAAGACATGGCGAGTTAAACGCCACATCCGAAAAAGTTAGCAGGGCGAGGTACTGGCGGTCTGATTTATAGCCAACCCTTCAGGTCCAATAGGCAGTATACTTAATTTCAGCCAGGCCCTTCAATCTATACAATTTTGGCGATGCTCTTTAGGAGACTGTTTTCAACCAAGCCCTTCAGGCAGCTACTGAATTTTAGCCATGCCATTCAGTTGGCTATTTCATTTCACCTACACCTTTTTTTTCTGTTCTTCTCTTTTCTTTTTTTACAACATGTGCTGCAAACAGGGCCCAGCATCCCTTGCGAAAGCATACGGAACCAGGGCCATTACTGACTTTGGCTAGGAATAATAGGATATCCTTGAGCAATCACTGAATTTTGAAGAACTTCACCTACACCTTCTAAGGCAGGTTTTCTATATCAGTTGTGATGCAATCTGTTCATGGGGAGCAAAACGTGCTGGGAACAGGGCCCAGATTCCCTTATGAAAGCATACAGAACAATTTGAGACACCGGGGCCATTACCCGGCTCTGGCTAGACATCCCTTTAAATATACGCAGACATGCCTCATACGCCCCCCCTACTACACAATTTTCTTTTTGCATGCGTTTGTACGCGTGCACAAAACAACTTTTTTTTCGTTTTTTTTTTAATCTCAAAATTGGTTGCAAATTTCACTCTTCGTCTGAGGCAGAAGTTATTAGAAATAATCTCTTCTATCACATGTCTTTTTTATAAAAACAATTCTGATAACTTTTTGTTTTTTTTACACAAGTGGTGCTGTGGGTAGATACTGTAGAGTACAGTGGAGTACAACACGGAGTACAACACGGAGCACAAGCACCGTACAACGGACTACAATGCCCGTACAATGCCCATACAAAAACTTCACTTTTTTTTAACGCGGGAGTACAATGCCCATACGAAAATTTCATTTTTTTTTATACGCGGGGCATTCCTAGGGCTCCAGCTAGGAATATTAGGAATATCCAAGAGCAATTACTGAATCCTTAAAAACTTCACCCAGAGCCTCTCAGGCAGGTTTTCTATATCAGCTGGCACATTCAAGCTGCCTCATTCTATAGTCCACAAAGGCCCCTAAGGCAGCCCTTCCCTTTCATTACTCCTTCCAGCCCTTCCAGGGGGTCTCTTGCTCCATAGAAAATGCCGCAGTGGAGAAAATTAGTTGAGAAAAATGAGTACCAATACCCTGGACACCAGGAGTCCGGTGACTTGAGAAAATTGAGTACCAATACCCTAGACACCAGGAGTTCTTCCTCCCAGCAAACAAGTCAGTAGAGCGCAGCCACACCCTCTCCATTTCCTACTCGGTCAAGGGTGTGGGTCAAGGTACAAAAGAGGCCACAATCGCATTGCCGAATACATCTCGAAGGGAGATTCATTGGAGGGCACAGTGGTTAAACCACCAGTACTTGGCACATACATCGGCCGCGGGCCGTTGCCGTTAACGCTACGCAAAGTTCGGGCTTCGGGGTACAGGACCTCAATGGCTGGAATCGCCAGCCAAAAAAAATTGAAACGGTACCCTGGCGCTTCAGCAAAAATTGGCGCGCAGGGGGATTCCAGGCTCGGCAACGATAGCTGGGCCAAGTACTGGTGGTTTAACCATGGTCTTACACTCCATGCCACAGCTTGTGGTGGAGTTCACATTTTGACAGAACCGGACCAAGACAGACCTTACCGTCTTCATCCAAAAATAACGCCCAAGATCAGATTTTCGTTTTTACTCTCTTTTTCTCAAATAGAACACCCCTTCGAATATAACGCCCAGGTGTTATATTTGAATGTTCCATGGGCAGAGTGCCTTATTGAGGTAGTATACATGGGTTTGAAAGGGCGGTGAGGGGGATACCCCTGGGTTTTAAAGGGGGTTGAAAGGCGCTTTGTCTTCTAAAGGGCATATTTCGGTTTGATTTTTGTTTTTATTTTTTATTTCCGAGTTTATAAGGAATTCTGTAGTGACCCTCAGCCAAAGGATGGTCACATCGCAATTCTGGACAACATATTTTGTTTACAGAATTTTTTGAATTTTTTTTTTTCGGAATTTTGAGCCCCCACCGAAGTTGCCACCATTTTACTGATTATAATGCCCAGGCGATATAATCGAATATAAAGTATTATAAACGCATATAACGCCCGGAGGGCATTATATTCGTATACAACGACGGGGCATTATTTTCGGGTGAAGACTGTAGTGCAAGAAGGATACAGGTCGAGAGACTGCACAAGCCAAGGTTTGTCTCCAATACCACTGTCAGAGGTTCTTGACTCTCAAAGCGTCACCACACAGGTTAGGATACGAGACCCGACAGTTCAATACAATAACTCTGGCCGTTGCTGACAAGGTAGACACTGGTCAGTCGAGGTTCAAGTTCGGGCGTTTTTCCAAACCTGACTTCGGAGACTAATTTGACTTGGCTGTAGAGACACAGTAGTTCCTTACGAGTTCACAAGAGCTTCGCGGACCCCGCAAGGTTTTCATGAACGGACTGTGGCAACATTTAAAACTGGGTTAAATTTATTTCTGGGCCCATAGACTCCCTTAGGGGTGTAAAAAAAAAAAAAAAAAAAAAAAAAACACAGGTGAGTGTCCTGCTTCTGGGGCCCGGACCAATTAGCATCGCGTAAAACCGTGTGTGGCATTCTTTTCTTATTTAAAAACACATAAACAATGCTTTATTTCATTTATACGAATGCAAAGAAAAGGACACGAACGAAAAAAGAAAAAAAAAAACAGTCTGACATCCACATCATGACAGCATTGTGTTATTGGGCCTGCACGAAGGGGGGTGCATGTGTCCCGTAAACGAGACGAAGGCCGGACAGCGCCAATGTACTTAGACCTAAGTTCTAGAACAGACACCCACACTTGCAATGGGACAGCTTACTACAATGACTTAGTCTGCCAGGGCACGTTGAACTGTCAGTGCACACACACCATCGCAGTCTTCTACGAAATCACGGGGCGAAGCTTCAAAAACGCCCCCCCCCACTTTGACAAACATAGAATTGAAGCTTCTCGCCAACGCAAAGTGGCAAACTAAATGGCCAACAAATAATTTTAAAAGTCTACTGGCCGAAGGGTCTACTGGACGAAGGGTAGCTACCTCCACGAAAACAAAGACAATCGACACTAGCAGTGGATACGGAAATGGATCAACGATTGACATTTGTCACAGACGGCCGCACATGGTCGAAAACCAAAGAGCACAGGCGTAAATCAATCCTAGTCCATCCGAACCCCTGGGCTACTCCACCTTTTTATGCAAGTTTTTTACACGATTTTGTACTTAAAAAAAAAAAATACAAAAGCAGCAATGCCCCAGGTTCAACTTCCTAACAAGTCAATAAGTCCAACGAAAACATCTGACACAGTCATGCTCTTTTTTGTAGAGTTCTGCATAGCAAACATGACAACACCCACCCACAACACACCTGCTCTCTCTCTCTCTCTCTCTCTCTCTCTCTCTCTCTCTCTCTCTCTCTCTCTCTCTCTCTCTCTCACCCACAACACACCTGCTCTCTCTCTCTCTCTCTCTCTCTCTCTCTCTCTCTCTCTCTCTCTCTCTCTCTCTCTCTCTCTCTCCCTACGGCACCACATGTATGTAGACCGCATATCAGACTGATACATTGAGTCTAAATGTATCTGGCTGGTGACGTGATCCAAATACAGAGGCAACACTTTCTCTCTCTCACACACACACAATATCACGTGTGTTGGGCACGCACGATCTCTATGTCATTCCACATGCACACCAGGCACACAGAGAGAGAGAGAGAGAGAGAGAGAGAGAGAGAGAGAGAGAGAGAGAGAGAGAGAGAGAGAGAGAGAGAGAGAGAGAGAGAGAGAGANGAGAGAGAGAGAGAGAGAGAGAGAGAGAGAGAGAGAGAGAGAGAGAGAGAGAGAGAGAGAGAGAGATTGGTCTATTGATTGATTGATTGATTTTTCTGTAATGCCCTGCAGAATCACAGACTGAGAACTCTGCTATTTTCTGAGTTTTACCGCTGGATTGTGCAACTTGCTGAGATTCCCACATTCTGCTGAGATTTCTAAGTTCATGTGTGCATGATTGCTGAGTTTTTGTGTGTTTGTCTGATTGCATGATTGATTGATTGGGTGTGTGTATGACCCGGCAAGGTACTTGTATCCTGGAAAGGCCCTCAGCCCCGGTACTTCCCTGTAGCCGTTTGTGGGGTTGCAGCAGGAGCTAGGAGTAGGTTAGGCCAGCATAGGTAGGGAAAACACTCAAGTAGCGGGTAGGTAGGCAGAAGAAGACAGAGTTGATCCATCTAGAGGTGGGCTTAGGGTCGGGGTGTCGATCCAGTAGTCTGCGTCTATAGACTGTAGCGAAGGATACCACACTGCAATGATATTTCACTCCAGAAAGAGGAAGGTACCTGTATCTTGGGAGGCCAAGCGGCCTGAAAAGTCACCACTGAAGCAAGCAGCAGCACAGTATATTGGGAAGAGTAAAGAGCTCTTCCTCATTTTGCAGTCACTGCAGTGTGCAAGTCTAGCTAACGCTGCTTGACCAAGAGTTTGGTGTACAGGTGCTGGAGAGGAAGAAGGGTAAGGTTTGGCCCTCCAGCTTAGCTATGGTGGAGAGGACCAAGGAGAAGACTCCAGGGAGTAGGAGGAGGAAGACAGTGAAAGGAGGAGAGCCACAAGGGTGCCTAGCTGGCTATGGCGGTCTGCATCTTCGTCTTCGTGGTTGGCACTGCACCTGGAAGGCCCCACATGGGGTTGGCTTCATCAAGGTAGACTTCGGGGTAGTGATAGGCATGGCCGACATTGTAGGAGGGATGCACTGTCTTTGCAGTGTCCTTTGAACATCAGAGCAGGGCTCTTTGCAATGTCCTTTGAACATCAGAGCAGGGCTCCGCCAGTCCACCATAGCTGTCTATTTAACCAAGTAAAAAGAGGTGTAGATGGCTATGGTGGACCTCACGAGTTGCTGGCAGTAGGGAGGAGATTGAAACCTCATGGTGGACCTCATGAGTTGATGGCTATGGTGGACCTCATGGTTCTGGTTCATTCTTTCATTGTTATTATTATTTGAAATAACGGTGGACACTGCATGTTTTGAAACCCTAAAGGCAAAGAAAACTCGCGCCGGCAAAGAAACCACGCGCCAACTCAAAATGAGCGATTGCGGTCCAAAAGTATCCGTTGGGCATTTTCGCTTCTTTTGTGTTTTCCCCTCTGACATCATGGCCAACCCGCGTGTTTTTTTTGCCCATTCAATACTCAAATGACATGAACGTACTTACCCCTTATTATTTTGGTCGAAAAGAAGAAATTAAGAGTTCAAGGAGGTTGGGGATGGTGGCGAGTTGGAGAGGATTTGACATTGGTCTTTGCTGGTGTACATCTTTATCTTCTTTTTCTTCCATTCGTATTTCTTCTCTCTGTCTATTTCTCTTTCCAAGTTCTTGAAGAAATTAAGAATTCAAGGAGGTTGGGGCTGGTGGCGAGTTGGAGAGGATTTGACATTGGTCTTTGCTGGTGTACATCTTCATCTTCTTTTTCTTCCATTCGTATTTCTTCTCTCTGTCTATTTCTCTTTCCAAGTTCTTGAAGAAATTAAGAATTCAAGGAGGTTGGGGCTGGTGGCGAGTTGGAGAGGATTTGACATTGGTCTTTGCTGGTGTATATCTTCATCTTTTTCTTCTTCCATTTATATTTCTTCTCTTTGTCTATTTCTCTTTCCAAGTTCTTCCATTTCAATTGCAATTGAACGGTGTTGTCTTTCTTTGAACTATTGCATTTGAAGATATCAGGATCATAACATTTTTGTTCTTTCCAACATCTGCCAGGGCAGATATTGCGATTAATAACAGCATCCCTCAGTATTGGGCCTGCTTCAGACGGCTCCATTCCATTAGTAGGAGCTTCACCTGACACCTGCTAGAAACCGGGTCCAGCAGCACATTATACAAGGCTTTGTGCCCGAGACCCAGTTCTCAGCTGAGAGGAAGTTCTGTTATGTCTTGCTAAGTGACATAAACAAGAAATCCTGAATCTGCTATGGCCTGTAATGGCTGCCTCTTCAGTCTGTGTAGACCGGCTGCTGGGCAGAATTATCCCTGGCAGCGTTGCGACTACTGCTCCTGAGAACTATGCCAGACTCCACAAGATCTCCACTCAACACCAGGAATGCTGCTGCTTAAAACACCCTTAAACCTTCCCCATTTCTTCCACGTGCATCTCATGAAGATACCATGGCCAAACTCCAAACATACATTCCCGCCCCAGGAAAAACTTGTCACCACATTCCTTCACAAGAGACAGCCCATGCTCTGAAGCAGGGCAAAGAATTAGCCCACATGTAATAAACAAAACAATCAACAAAACATCCAACCACAAAAGAAGAGCAACTCACTGGTAGCAGCCCGATCCTAACAGCTCAAATCTGCCAGGACAGAGAGCTAGCAAGACCGGAATGTGTTTTCCCCCCCCAAAAAAAACTCTCTCATTCCATCCGCAAGTCGTTACAAACTCTGTGTGTGTGTGTGTCTGTGTGTGTGTGTGTGTGCGCGCGCGCGCGCGCGTGTGTGTGTGTGTGTGTGTGTGTGTGTGTGTGTGTGTGTGTGTGTGTGTGTGTGTGTGTGTGTGTGTGTGTGCGTGTGTTGTTTTATATGACCCCAGATTCTCTCTCTTATTCCCTTCACAAATCATCACAAGCCATCTATAACGAGAAAGTTTAGATAGGCAATGTAATAGAAAATGCAAGGTTGGCCACGTTTGTGTGGTTCAGCACCAAGTGCCCACACATCCGTCTGCCGCCAAGGCGGCACACTTGCACATATACGTATGTATATATTGTCACATGAATTTCAGAGCGCAAAAGCGGAAAAAAAAAAAAACAAAAGGAAAAAAAAAAGATACGCATTCATTTTCTTCCTTACAACTCCCCCTGTTACAAGGCCGCCCACATGGATGTAGGTTGAGGGGCGGCTGCCCCCACCCCCGTGTGTCATATCGACCCACGTGCACACAGCCAATGGGCAAAGAGGCAAAGAAAAGAGGAAGGGAACAGCCAAATACAACAAAACAGGGGGCATCAAGCAACAGCACCAAAAACAGATCCTAGATGACAA